>CM075478.1:5190000-5790000 GCA_037950665.1 Hypophthalmichthys nobilis | reverse complement strand
ACAGAATGAGCAAGAGTGAGATTTGAAGAAAAGAAAAAAAACGCAGAAAGAGAGATGAGACACAATACAAAAGAGCTCAAAAGAATATCACTAGAATGAAGGTTTATGACTGGGCAAGCGATTTAGGACCAGCATTAATATTAGGCCCCGTCCACACGGAGACATGTTTCTGTGTATACGCACAAATTTTGTATTGGCTAGGCATTTCGTCCACACGGATCCGGTGTTTTCGGAAGGTGAAACCGCTATATTTTGAAACCGGGTCCCAGAGTGGATAAATCTGAAAATGCCGCCTTTGTGTTTTCGTGTGTACAGCCAATCCGTATATTTTGTGAAACGATGATGTCGACCCCACGTGTCGACCCTAGTCAGACACCGCTAACAGCACAAAACAACAACAACAACAATAATAGCGTACTACATGCTTGTGTTCGTGCTGCAGAAGCTACAGTGCCTAAAGCTTTATTAAAATAAAGCTTTATTTCTAAGCTTTACTAAAGTTTGTATACAGCGCGCAAGGTTTATGTGCATGCTCTAAGTCTTATTCTTTGTTTTTAGTGTATCTCTATTGCAGAATTACAGTGCCACATACTGATCTGGCATGTATACTACATAGTTGAGTCATTTCAGTGGTTTCTTGTGTACGCAGATATTTCTTGAGATGAGGAAAAAAAAAGATTGGATAGGGTAAGCTCTGGCTTCTTGTGGACGTAGCCTTAGAGAAGCTTTCCAGCGCTGGAGAGCGCTAAGCGGGAAGGCCTGAAAACAGACGCGGTGGGTGCTTTGATTTCGCTTCACATGTGAGTAACACTGGGTTTGAGTGTCATTGATTGTCTGGAGCTGCTGTGCTGTTGGCGATTAACAACAAACTCTTGTTTGTATTTACTCTTGTGTACTACGTAAATTTTTTGTGCATCCTTGTCATTCATTTATCATCTACGCTTTATATTTTATGAAGCATTTTGTTGCATGTCAGCTGTGATAAACAGACATCCACTCTCGCATTGCATGTGTAACAGTGGTTAGATAGTGAGAGTTGTGCAGGTAAACCACTGCACACTGATGACCGCTAAAGAATGCAGTGTTTAGCGTCATTGTTAGTGCCTCGCCTGCCAGCAGCAAACGGGCCGGGGTTCAAGACCGACTCAGAGCAGGGTGGTTAAGATTGGAGGGTGAGTTTTGGAGGCAGAGCAATGAAGAGAGGGATGGGTTTGTTTGGGTTGATTTCAGATATCAACAATGTCCAACAGCGTTTTTGAAACTCTACTTACCCCACCTTTAAGCATTTGGGCAAATAATTAAAACCTCTGATTTGTCAGAGGAAATTACGAGTCTTACAGTCTTTTATCACAATAATGCACCAGAGTTTAGGGGCCTTGTCAGGTCTTGAGGAAATATAAAACATTGGTCATTGGCATACCAATCCTACAGGGTGTTGCCTAGGCACGTTTTTAATGTTGTGGCTGATCAGTGTATTTTAGAATGTAATTTTAAATGTTGGAAGCAAAATATAGTTTTGATCTCTAGTTGGCTATTCCATCCACATTTGCATTTAGCCTAAATGCAGGCTACTGTATGAAAATGTATTTTCTTTAATATATTTTGGTACATGAAGGATGAAACTAATTATGTTTTCAATTTAAGCTTCACTGTGTACAACATATATGTAGCACATATTTAAAAATATGTTTTGGCCGTATGGGATGTATCCCTCCAGCTATACAGTCAATGAGCGATGCTTTGTTGTTCCTTTATAATGAGACACAAAGTCACTCTCCAAAAACCTTTTCTAGCTTGCTTCCTAATCTAGCTGTATATTGTAGCAACACAACCTCCACAAACTTTTAAGCAAGGCCTATGTAGTAATTAAGTAATGTTTGTCTGATTTAAGCCAGGTTTCTGTTAAACAAAGCACATCATGTCAATGCTCCTGGCAAACATTTGTCTATGGCAGCAGATGTCTCAATTTTAATGTTCCATATGATAGAATCTCCAATTACCATTTCAACAGGCTTCTCAGTGGGTGTGTCAGCAAGTTGTTACTCATTTGCCCTGCTGCAGGGGCTCTGCTGCTGGAAACCAAAGCTTGTGTGTGATGTGGAAAGCAAAACGTAACAGTCTAACATAAGCATGTTAAAGAAAGAAATGAGAAAGGACTCAGGGAAAAAAAGGCTATGTATACATTGGGAACCAACAAGACATACCCCTCAATAGGCAACACTTAGAAGCCAAAAGAAAAAAGATACTGGTTGGAGGAGGCAATAGCATACTTTCAGGAGAGGAAGAACCAAGGTTGAGCTGGGGGAACCAGAGGGCCAAGGTGAAAATGAGAGATTGGCAGTCCAAGGTGGAGCCAGGGGATCAAGAGACCAAGACAGAGTCTGGAAGATGAGGGACCCCAGTGGAGCCGAAAGGATGGAGGACTATAGTTGAGCCGAGGGATCTGACTGTTTGAATCTCTGACTGAGTTTGCACCAGTTTCCCCCACAACACAATATTAGGCGGATTGGAGACACTAAAGGCTATGTTCAGACTGCAGGCAAATTGAATTTTTTTTTCTTCTCACAAATCAGATCTTTTCAGGCAGACTGACAGGCACTATTAATTTCAAGTGATCAAATAAGATTTGTGTGTCCAGACATAACCAACCTATCCGCATGGGTTGCTTTGGTAATGACATACAGTAGGCGTACTTACATTTGTGACGAGCCTTTCAAAACAGATGCAAATAAGAAATAAGTACAGAAATCCTCCGTTGGAGAATGGTATATATTGTGATGTTCCGTGCTGTAGTCACGGCTAAAATCTTTGCACATTTAAATACCGTGTGAATATTTCCGGCATTTCCGTCACAGGTTTTGACTTTATCATTGTGTTTCGGCTTAAGAGTGACACAAAAGACCATTTGAAATCCAATTTGAGCAGCCAGAATGTCCAGACTGAGACACATCTGTAAAAATCTGATTGGAATCGCATTTCAAACCACCTCCAAATGTGGTTTGAATCAGATTTGGTAAAAAATTTAATGTGTGTGTTTTTTTTTTTGTTTGTTTGTTTTTTTTTTTTTTTTTTTGCTGTCAGTACTTTTAAAAACCCTTCTGGATAAAATCTGGATATGCAAAAAAATCTGACAAAAAGCTGGCAGTCTGCTTGTAGGTGTGGCTGTGAGTGAGAGTTTGTTGAGTGAGAGTGACACCCTGATGACTTGTGATGACCTGTTCATAGTGTTTCCCGTCTTGGTCCAAAATGCTGGGTAGAGATAAAAACAGAGTAAATGGAACTGAATGAGGAAAATTCTTTCTTTCTTTTTTCTGTGTTGCTAATTTGCTAGAGTAATTTTAGCATTTAGACATAGGTGTCAGATTTTGTTTCGGCCATGTTTCTTTGTTGTTTTGGTTCTGTCTTCTTTAGGGCTTTTTACACTTGAAATAGTTAACCCTGGTTCATTCTAAACCCTGGGTAAATGGAATCCTGGGTTATCTTGCTTTATGTTTCACACTGCTCATAATTTACCCAGGGTTAACAACTAATCCTGGGTAATCATAAGCTGAAGTTTCACATTGTACATTCCTAAACCCTGGGTTAACGTTCTTATTTGCATATTTGTGGTGTCAGTAGCCGCGTTTCCATTACCCTTTAAATTGCGCGAATTGAAAATACGCTCAATGGAAACACGTCAATTTATCAAAAACTTCCATTTATCGCAAAAAAGTTTTTACGTTCGCATGAGGTGGTTTTTCAGGCAATTCAAATGTATGCAGTATGTCTGGACTGAAGATGAGATGGAGGTCTTTCTTAAACTAATTAAAGACAAACAAATTACGGAACTATAAGATTCGAAGCAACAGAGAAATGCCATCATTTACTAAGACTTGGAAGCAGACATGAAGGACAAGAGCTTTGACAAGCTGTGGCAGATCTTACGGTCCAAATGGAAAACTCTAAAACAAAAATATCTTTCAGAGAAGAGAAATCTTGTCAAAAGCGAAGCTGGTGGCAAGAGAAAAGTAAAATTCAGGTATTTTTATATAATGGAAGAAATACTTTGCCATAGACCTACTGTGACGTCGATGACCACCGTTGTTAACAACATAGGTAAGGCAAACATTCTTTTTTTTTTTTTTGGCATGATCTTATATAACATGTTTTACCCTGGCGTGTTTTAATTTTACAAGATGTGTTGTTAGCCTCGGGCTTTGTTTATGTAAAACTTTGATTGTTCCAATCATAATTCATAAGCTAACAAGGTTATTGTCAATTTATGCGACCTTTATAGCTGTACATACTTTTAAATGATATACTCTTGTAAGTAATCATAGTCTCTTACTTACATGTAAACAAACAAATAATTCTAGATGAATGAATGAAGATTCAGAGATGGCTGCCGGTTCCAACGATCCATTGTCGGATTCGGGTAAGTCACCACATTTTTCAGGCATGTATACAAACAAACACACACGCTTATGTATACGCCTATGTATCTAAATACTCAACAAAAACACATATGCAAACTTGTGTATAAAAATGTAAAAATTGTTTGCAATGTGTTTTTATTTAGTATCACATTTCATACATCAGGTTTTATGGCTCTTATGCAATACAAATGATTGAGAGACAAATAAACATTCCTCAAATACTGTAATGTCATATTTGTTGATATTTCAGATAATAGATCAGTAGATAATAGATCATTTATAGGCTGTAGAAATTCGAGTATAAAATGATACATTAGGCTAATACTCATAAACACACATATTTATTGTTTTAAATAGCTAAAATGTTTTACAGTGCACTGGCAAACAAACTGTTTGTTTTCAATCAATTTATACACCCAAAGGGGCAACGTATCCTGGGGGATACAAACAATAAAATCAAAAATAAAAGTAATGTTTAAGAAAGCAATTTTTTTTGTGTGTGTGTGTGTAATAAGAATGGAAAATAGAAAAAAATAATTATCTGATGTCTTTTTATTGTCTTGTTTTTTTTAGGGTTAACAGCAGCATCCATGCCCATGACTCCAGATGATGAACCCCCTGATACTCCAAATGTTCCAGAGGAAACGGAAAGTGAATCATCTACACCTTCAGCTCAGGAGAGCTGGAAGCAGCCAAGAAGGCGGAGATCATCCCTCCAGATGAATATTTAAGAAGCAGGCGCAGCAGGATCAAGCCTTCCTCAGCACAATCACTGAGGTGCTCAATCGTGCTGTCCAGTGTTTTGAAAGGGCAGAGGCAGCTGAGCGCCATGCTCGTGCACTTGAGGATACTCCATACATCACCCACAACAACATCTTCCCAGCTCCCAACCTGAGTCACCTTGGTACCAACACCAACATCGGTCATCTACCTCTTCCCCTGACCACTCTCTTATCATAACTTGCACAACTCATAAGAAATATGCCTTTCTGTTCAAATCACTCGCGCACACACACACACACTGTTTCATTGTAGTTATGGTTAATGGCAAGTTACTGCTGATTTTTTTTTTTTTTTGAGAGAGTTCTATGCATCTAATCTTTATTGCTGTTATAATTCAAAATAACTTGACAGTTCATATACTTTGTATCCAAGAACTTTTAAATAAAGGAATTATTTCAAATAACATAAATGGCTTACTGTACTCTTCGAATTGCAACAACGGAAATAAAGGTAAAAACAGGTGTTTTTTTAGCATGTTTTTACACAGGTGGGTAACCGAATGAGGCCTGAACAGGTGATTCACCAGAGCCTGCCTGATTTCAAGAGCTGGAGCATCAGTTTCATCCCGGGTGTGTCCCTGTTGAGGAACTGGATGTAATGCTGCAGGTGGTAGCTGCTGTTTTTTTCTTCACATAAATTATGGAGAATGCAGCATGCAGCCACTACTGTAGGCATGAAATCATGGTCTATGTCACACATTTTAGCCAGGACACGCCATCTGGTTTTTAGGTGTCCGAATGTATGTTCCTCATTCCTCATGTTGCTCATTGAACAATGTTTGTGCTTCTGTCAAATTTGGACCTGAGAAGCCCTTCATGACCCAGGGTAGTAGCGGATACGCAGGGTCACCAGCAAGGAGTAGAGGCACTTGAACTCATTCAACTTCCAAACTTGCTTGGGGATGTTTTGCTGGATATCTGGAAAGAGCGCACACATACATATGCTGTAACCTGGTAGTGTGGGGGAGTGGGGTGTATTGATTGCACAGGCTACCATTAAACGGTCCATTATTTTTAAATATATATATATATATATATATATGCAACAGCTGAAATGTGGTTTATAAACATACTCAAATACCTGAACAAATTGGATATGGCAAACACTGCGCTGCCAGGTGACCCAACACAGATATCTCTGATCATTAGCTGGTCATCTACAACAGCCTGCAGAACAATGGATGTCCAACCTTTTCTGTTTACATAATCCCTATACCCATCACTTGGGCACAGATGGGGATACGAGTCCCATCAATTGCACCGTAGACTTGAGGTATTCTGTGTGCTTCATAATTGTGTTGTGCAATCTGTTGTGCCTCCTGCACATTTGGCAAAGCAATGTACTGTTTCATAAGTTTTGTGCATATAGCCTGCCAGCCTGGCATACACCATACACACACCTGTGGACAGTGGTTTTACTAACCCCAAATGTCTCAGCCTCTATCCTGTACTCTGCACAGGTAGCCAGCTATTGCTATACGTTTATTTGTAGAAACTTGGGCATGATGCAGCAGGTGCTACAAGAGGCCCTATTGTATTGCACAACTCAAAAAAAGCTGATCTGTTCATCCAGAAATTCTGAATCCACAGGTCCTCTGTGAAATCGCGCACTATAACTTCCCGCATATACGTGGCTGCTCCCAAGTATAGGGGGCTTGCCTTGCCATTAACGCTTGTATAACGCGCATACATCTCCTTTGATTATAAATAATGGGTAGTGCAGTGGCTGCGATAAACGTAAACCTACTGATATCTGTCACCATTGTTTTTTGGAATGAATTATCGTGAGAGGATGAGTTTTAGTCGCATAACATTGGTTAATGGAAATGCAGTCATTTTGCAATAGTTTTTTATCGATATTTAGAAATATTGCAAAAGTTTTGCACAAATCTGTAATGGAAACGCGGCTAGTGATTGGATAACCGCAGCATGCGGCCTGTTTACATTGCGCATCCTCGTATTGCCTCGACTTAACCAGGGTTGAGCACAGTGTAAAAAGCCCTAATATCTGCTAGTTTGACTCAGTTTCTCAGTTTGTTTGAGAATTATTCCTTTCAGCTGTTATCTCTTTAATTATCTAATTAGTTCCTGTGTATTTATACTCCCTGTTCTGTTCTGTTCTTTGTCCTGTCTACATCAATGTTGAGGTGTGTTAATCTGTTTCCCTGAGTTTTTCCTGCCTGTTTCGTGAGTTATTGAATTAAAGACTGTTCCCTTGATCTATTTGTCTTCATGCGCTACTTGTGAACAACCACCTATGACAATTGGTCATTTGTAGCCATTTGTATTTTTTTTTTTTGCCATATCAGGAAATTCTCTCTCTATTTTCGGCCTTGTGAGGGTGACATGAGTGCTTGGAGAACATGAGCAATGTGTGTAAATAAAAGATAAACATGCATAGCCTGCTATTGACCTCTTGAAAAACAAACACACTATGGTAACTCTTCAATGAGAGTCAGGAAAAAGCTTCACAACATTTTTGGTCAAACACATGGTATGCTTCTCACAGTGAAACTCTAGACATCTGCCATGTGAGCCTTTCTAATGACCAACAGTTAAAACAAAACATGATTCATGTTAAATTAGATACAAACCAGAAGTTTTTATTCAATTCTCATTAGTAAATTCCACCATGGTTTATCATGTGGAATAACTTGTCTCTTTACACCCAATCAGCTGATGTATTTGTTGGCACAGCATAATGATTGTACATCTAGAATACTTTATAAAATCATACATGTTTCACATCGGTGTCCACCAGGAGAAGTCATATGGCCACCATGATAGTTCTCTAATTAATAATTAAACCATATAGGCATTCCACAGAACACCAATTCTCTAATTACATCTGGTGGAAAAAGAACAAGTGAGTCTGAGAACACAGAGAGTCTGTTAAGCCTGTAATTTATGTCACAAGTCCTCAGGGCAGTGTGTGTGTGTGTGTGTTCTAATTGAATGAACGCCCCTACAAGCCTTTTGCTGTTCTTCCCCATATTCTCTCTTTCACTCTTAACTGCCATTAACAGTTCATGTCTTGGAAAATTGTTTCATAGCCTAGAAGAACTCCGCATAAAATCACACAGATAGAGACTCTAGATGTGCAACTGAGCATGCCTTATGCAGAATTACAGTTTGCAAACATATGTCTTTGTGACAGAGGGATCTCTCTCACTCGGGTAAGCAACACTGGTTTTTACATACTCACCTCATCCACCATTCCCCTCTGTTAGCTCTCCGAGGAGCAGGTGCACATGCAACCAGGAGCACATGGACATTACGACATTTTTCATTCACAACCGAAAATGTTTCATTTTTGGTTTGTGTAAGATGGTGGTAGACAGGCTTCAGGTTGTGGTGCTGTGTCTGCTAAACCTAGATAGTGTTGCCAGATTGGGTCGACAATTTCCAGGCCAAAAGCCCAACAAAACCCGCCCAATCCAAGAAAAATCCACCCAAAACATTAACTGCCAAAATATTGTGATAGAATTTGATTGCCATGACAATCAAGGTTGATTAGGACCATTTTATCTCTTTAAAACAAAATAAAAATAAATCAATTTCCCAGGAAAATGGATCAAAACAGGGCAAATATATTAAAGGTGGGGTATCCATTTTTTCAGCTAAACTGTTTGGAAGTTAGTCGGGCCGATACCAACAACAAACGTCTAACCAATCAGCATTAGGGGGCGTATGACGGTCGAGGAGAGAGAACGAGCAAGAGGGAGATTTGAAAAAAAAAAAAAAAAAACGCAGAAAGAGAAATGATAAGACACAATACAAAAGAGCTCAAAAGAATATCACTGGAATGAAGGTTTATGACTGGGCAAGCGCTTTAGGACCAGCTTTAAAGGGTTAGTTCACCCAAAAATGAAAATAATGTCATTTATTACTCACCCTCATGCCGTTCCACACCCGTAAGACCTTCGTTAATCTTCGGAACTCAAATTAAGATAATTTTGTTGAAATCCGATGACTCAGTGAGGCCTGATTCATTATGCTCCGAAGCTTCCTGAAGCAGTGTTTTGAAATCGGCCATCACTAAATAAGTCGTTATTTTGTTTTTTTTGGCGCACCAAAAATATTCTCGTCGCTTTATAATATTAATATTGAACCACTGTACTCACATGAACTGATTTAAATATGTTTTTAGTACCTTTATGGATCTTGAGAGAGGAAATGTCATTGCTGGCTATGCAGGCCTCACGGAGCCATCGGATTTCAACAAAAATATCTCAATTTGCGTTCCGAAGATTAACGAAGGTCTTACGGGTGTGGAACGGCATGAGGGTGAGTAATAAATGACAGAATTTTCAATTTTGGGTGAACTAACCCTTTAATATTAGAAAAGCTTTTCAGCTCTGCAGAGAGCTAAGCGGGAAGGCCTGAAAACAGACGCAGAGGCTGCTTTGAACCCGCTTTTCATGTGAGTAACACTGGGTTTGAGTGTCATGATTGTCTGGAGCTGCTGTGCTGTTGGCGATTAACAACAAACTCTTGTTTGTATTTACTCTTGTGTACTGTAGGTTCATTTTTTGTGCTTCCTTGTCGTTCGTTCATTAACTGCACTTTATTTTTCGTGAAGTATTTTGTTACGCGTAAGTTGTGATAAACAGACATCCACTCTTGCATTGCGTGTGTAACAGTGGCTAGATAGTGAGAGTTGTGCAGGTAAACCACTGCACACTGACAACTGCTAGAGAATGTGGTGTTTAGCGTCATTGATAGTGCACTCGCCTTGCATGCCAGCAGTGATCGGGCCGGGGTTTGAGACCGTCTCAGAGCAGGGTGGTTAGGATTGGAGTGTGAGTTTTGGAGGCAGTGCAATGTAGAGAGAGATGGGCTTGTTTGGGTTGATTTCATTAATGTCCAACAGCGTTGTTGAAAAAAAAAACATATCCCACCTTTGAAGAGAATTAGCAAATATGACTATAATGTTCAGGTAGAAACTATGTTAAAACAGCAATAAATCAAGGAATTAAAGGTAGCGAAGGCATTTTTTTTATATAAACACTTATACTGCTATACTGGTTGAAACTCTCTTCACATCCTGATAGCAATCAATAATATAAGTGGTCTACATATTAAAGCATGTAGGCTACACATATCTTCTGTGGAAGTCTCAGGAGCAAAAAAATGTTTGTTTGTCACGTAACGCTTTGCAGACTGCTGTGTGCATTCATGTGTTTTGAAAGAGATGTGGCTGTGTAGAGAGAGCTCTTAAGGGAGGGTGGGATCTCATGCTTTCAAAGTTAGCTTGCTATTGCTAACCTCTCCGAAATTGCCTACCCTACCCTTAACAGATGACTTTAACCCTCAGAAAAACACATGCATCATTTTCAATGTCAACATTAAGAATAAGCCATTTTACAGTTTTTCTCAATCGCTTTAGCACATATAGCAACAGTCTTAACATTCTCTAAACTGTAAGTGCAATTGTCACAACTGTTCGCTGGAACATCAAAACTCTATTACATGTCTGCAAAATGTAGTTACTCACCCAAAACATTTAATTCATGCTTCAAAACTTCAAAAGTTATTGTGTCAGTAAATTGGCCAGTGCCACAAAAATAAAAAGTATTTTTGTCATCGTGTGAGCCACTCTGGTCAAAATGTTTAGATGATTTTTCACCATGGAAATATTTGTTATATACAAATTGTGTGTGTTTTCTACTTTACTTGACACTGTACTCTACTTTACTTTAATTTTACTTGACACTGTTTTCTACACTATACAAGAATGTCAGTTTTGTCAAGATGAATGCTCTTGTGTCTCACACTGAGCTTTTTAGATACAGATTTCAGCAGTAGGTAAAAGTTTTCTAGGAAAAGTCGATAATGTGGTACAAAAAAGAAAATGGACATTTGGCCACACTTTTTATTAGGTGTCCTTATCTACTATGTCAAAAAATAAGTACAGTGTACTTATTGTATTCATATTGTATTGCAAAACACTTGTGCTGCTATTGAGGTGGATATGGGTAAGGTTACAGTAATAACAGGTTTGGTGGTATGGGTAGGTTTAAGGCTGGGTTAATGGGTAATGGAAGGCTCAACAGTGTAATTACAGCTGTTTTGCATAGTTTTGTTTGTTTTAAAATAAGTACAATGTAAAAACATGTATGTACACAATAAGTGCATTGTATGATTCATTTACAGTAAATGTTAGTACAAAGTAGTTAAAGACACCTAATATAAAGTGGGACCAAACATTTTTATTTATACAGCACATTTATTTTTGTAGAAATGTGTTTCATGTAAACTGAAAATTCACAGTTGCTTGTTCATTTTTCCATATTCTATTACAGCCTAACACCACTCATTCTTGCATATCTTCCTGTTACATGAGACAGAATCGCCTCATTCTAACTTGAAAAAAACCTTTATTTATAACAAATGTTTGATAAATATGTTCATGCATTACAAATTACATTACATAACATTTCTTGGCCACACCATGACGATAAAGACTTTTGCATACACTCAGGTGTCAACCATGGGCACCCATAATTGACACTAAAACTAATATTGGGGTCCACATTAAAGGGTTAGTTCACCCCAAAATAAAAATTCTGTCATTAATTATTCACCTTCATGTCATTCCACACCCATAAGACCTTTGACTTTCATTCTCTGTAAAGCTGCTTTGAAACGATATATATTGTGAAAAGCGCTATACAAATAAATGTGAATTGAATTTGTTTATCTTCGGAACACAAATTAAGATATTTTTGATAAAATCTGATGGCTCAGTGAGGCCTCCATTGACAGCAAGATAATTAACACTTTCAATGCCCAGAAAGCTACTAAAGACATATTTAAGACGAGAATACTTTTTGTGCGCCAAAAAAACAATATCTAGTGTAGTGATGGGCGATTTCAAAACACTGCTTCATGAAGCTTCGAAGCTTTACAAATCTTTTGTCTCGAATCAGTGGTTTGGAGCATGTATCAAACTGCCAAAGTCACGTGCAGCATTGAAATTTAAAAACGTTTCAAAACGCTTATGACGTAACAAAGCCTCATTTACTGAAATCACGTGACTTTGGCAGTTTGATACACGCTCCGAAAAGATTCGAAAAAATAAAACCTGACTCTTAAGCCCCGTTCACACCGCCAGCGACACGCAGCGACAGGATCCCATTCATTTTAATGGAGCGCTGGCGACTTCCGGCGACAAGAGCGACAGTGACTGTTGGCGACAGAATGTAAGTGTGTCAAGCGATGGGAGACGCGACAAAAGTTCAGAAATTTCAACTTTATGCAAATGAGGAGCGAATTTCGCAAGTGACAACCAATAGTAGTGAAGGCTCTGGAGCTCACGTCACCGTCTCGAGTGCAGGCAAGACAGACAGGAGCGATTTCACTGTTTTATATGATTTGTCTGTACATACATGGATATAATAAAATTATGCGTGGAAAAGAAACTGTCAGCACTCTTGTGAGTTTGATTCATACAAGTTTGTGTTGTTAATTATATGATGCTGTGAGCAGTTTAGCACTTCTGCAGTTCATATTACAGTTTCCCCTACATTGTGTTGATTATTAGGGACAAGTAAATTGATTATTTGTCCAATTCAAATGACGTTTTAGTATTTTTTGGCAGTATGAGTGAGTTTAATTCGTTGATAGATCGATCATTAATCTAGTTAATGATTTAATGCACTGAGCTCTGCAGTCACAACACTCTACAACAGCAGAATGTTACTTTTAATTCTTTTAAACCTAATTCTAAATTAGAATGATTTCTTAGTTTTATATATCATTTGTGATTGCATTTTCTATAGATATGATCAGACGTGCAGTCTACCAATGATATTCACAGTACAGAGACTAGCGACATGCAGCGAAAAAGTCGCTGGCGGTGTGAACGGGGCTTTAGAGACCTGCCGTGGAATAACAAAAGAATGGGATTTCAGAGGTATTGCCAGAACACTTCTATTTTCTCAGAAAAACTTGTTTTGCAAATGAAAGGGACCCTCTGATTGGTGGAAGTGTCACACCTTCCCATTTGTATGGTGGAAATGACCTTTGCATGACACACTGTGGTTTAACTAGACAGTAAAGACAACAAGATGAAAACATCCCAACACACAATTGAAGGGCCTGCACTATGTGTCAATGACCTTAATGCACACCTATGGGGCTACCAGGGGTCATTCACTACACTCTCTGCTTGATGTTATTGTCTCCCATATCATAAAGTTTTACTTTACATGTATATTGACTTTTGATTTCTTGGCAGACACACTCCAGGAGAGTAAAAAATTACAGACACATATACTGCTTTTGACATCTGTTATGATGAAATGTCCATGGGATTTTCAAAATATTTTGCAGTAAAATCAGGGATTTATTTTTAAACTATAACCACTCACTTAAAGGTGAAGTAGGCCTATGTAAGATTTCTTTTAATGTTAAAATACATTCCCTTATCCAAGTTTATTGTTCACTGAGTATGCCATTCATGGGTTTATCTCCCCCAAAAGTGTAAACATTGAGCCTCCCAGGCACCATCAAAACATTGAGAGTGGTATTGTGAAATATTTAGTTCCTGAAACTGTTCCAGTGGGTGGGGTATGCATGAACATGTATGATATTTCACAAACAAATAGAACTGAAAATATTAGTGCACTCTCCTCAAATTGCAACTTGGTCAATGGATTATTTTAAAAAAGAAAATGAAGTTTCTATGTTTAGCATTACATTACATTTTCAAAACAATGCATATGTGATATGACAACTTATTTGAGCTGTTTTGTCTGATTGATTACAGGCATTCACATAAATAGGTAAGGACACAGCAGAACAAACAATGAGCGAATAATCTATGCTTTTAATCTATACTTTTAATCTATTCTTTGATGTGTTTAGCTTTTTTATTTCATTTGTGAGGCTTAAATTGTTTTTGAATAGTTTGATTAGTTGCCTACTTGTCATTTGGTAACTACAGTACTGCAGTGTGACAACAATGCTTGAAATAAACCTCTACAAATGTATCTGTCCCCTAATAAAAATGTATATAATCTAGTCTGGTGTGAGCATTCTGTGCCATTCCTTTTTTTTAAATAAGTTTTTAACAAAGCAACATCAAAATCTTTTCACATACACCTGTTTGGGAATCACTAGTCTCCAAGTACTAATATATCATCATAGATTAAAGGTATAGTCCACCCAAAAATGAAAACTCTGTCATTGCTCACCCATTCAAAACCAGTATGACAGTATGACTTTTTTCTTCTGTGGAGCATAAAAGAAGATTATGAAGAACACTGGGAAACAGTAGAACCAATAAAGAAAAAAGAACATTGACAAAGTCATACAACTTTAAAACCACATGAGGGTTAAAACAATGTGTTAAAATTAACCCACAACAACATGTTTTTTAGGGGTTCAAGCAGAACCAAACCAGTGCAGAAAGGTTTATAAAAAAAAGGTTGAATTTTTTATTCACAGTCACCAAAGGGCGCCAAAACGTTCAAAGTGGGTGGGGCCACTTTTACTTAAATGGCTATAACTCTTGAATGGAATGAGACACAGAATGAGACATTTTCACCAAACTCTGCACACCTATGTAAGAATTCATTCTGTAGATGTGGTGACTGGCCACTTGGTGGTGCTGTAACAGGAAAAAACCCATGAAAACGGCTTTAACTACTTCACAGTTAGTCCGTTCGACTTAAAAATTGGCGTGCAGTGTCTTCGTCCGTAGGGCAACAACTGTCTATGAAGACGTTGACGCATCTTGCCAGTGAAGTCTGAGCGGCTATCAGACAAGGTAAAGTGAGGCCGATCAGAACGAAACTCGCTGGGCCTGTTTGACTCTTGGCCCTAGAGGCCTGTGAGAAATTCAAAAGAAATCAGCCACCGCATTTGCGTTTTTCACGTGTGTAAAGGATTGTGTATCGCGCGATTTTTCAAGCATGTCCACGATTTTCATACCACATGGTAGAACTCCTCATTCTGAGCAACTTTGCCTCTAGGACCACCACTGTCCATCGAATCGTTCGTTAAATATTGGAGATTATTTAAAAAAACAACTCTGGTTAACTAGTCTAGGTTTTTGGCTCAACCTTGATAACTGATAAAAAGATTTAAAAACAACATATTTCCTATGGTAAATTGCCTGTATTTGCTGTAAACGGTCTTTTCCATTTATGATCGAGATGGTTACAGGCTTGCCAATTAAAACCTTTTTACGTCTTTTTACGCATGTGCTTAAAGGCCTTGAAACGCTTGAACCCTGATAATTGCTGTTCGCAGCTATATTTAGGGCCCAAGCCATTCAGGCGCAGGGCCCTTTTGTTTTTCTAAGGAGAATTATTTTTCTTTCCGTCATCTGGGGCTTTTTGGGGGCCTTAACGTGCTCAAAAACTCTTGAAAATTGGCACACACATTGGAATCTGCGGCCATTAGGACGCCGCAAAGGATGGGACCCAGGCGTGGCAGGGGGGCTCGACAGCGCCCCCTTGAATGGTGTCCGAAAACTTGGTCCGTATATCAAAAACGCTTGCATATACATTTACATTTACATTTAGTCATTTAGCAGACGCTTTTCTCCAAAGCGACTTCCAATAAAGAGTATTATAAGCAATCAAATCAACACGAGTACAACAGTATGTAAGTGCCTTGTCAAGTCACAGTTTCATCAGTAAAGTGCGCATAGCAAGGTTTTTTTTTTATAAATAGAAGGAGAAAGAATAGAAATCGAAAAAAAGAAAAGTAAAATAAAAAGTAAGTGCTAATATTACTCAAGTGTTGACGAAAAAGATATGTCTTTAGCAGTTTTTTGAAAATGACCAAAGAATCAGATAGAACGTGGTAGGTCATTCCACCAGCCAGGAACAGACCCGGAGAAGGTCCGTGAGAGTGATTTTGTGCCCCTTTGGGATGGCACCACAAGGTGCCATTCACTTGCAGAACGCAAGCTTCTGGAGGGCACATAAGTCTGAAGTAGTGAGTTTATGTATAGTGGTGCAGAGCCAGTGGTTGTTCTGTAGGCAAACATCAGAGCCTTGAATTGGATGTGAGCAGCTATTGGCAGCCAATGCAAGCTGATGAAGAGAGGTGTGACATGCGCTCTCTTTGGTTCGTTAAAGACCAGTCTTGCTGCAGCATTCTGGATCAGTTGTAGAGGCTTGACAGTACATGCTGGAAGGCCTGCCAAGAGAGCATTACAATAGTCCAGTCTGGACAGAACAAGAGCTTGGACAAGGATTTGTGTGGAATGCTCTGATAGGAAGGGTCTAATCTTCCTAATGTTGTACAAGGCAAATCTGCAGGACCGGGCCGTTGTAGCGATATGATCTGTGAAGCTTAAACAATCATCCATTACCACTCCAAGGTTCCTGGCTGTCCTGGAAGGAGTTATGGTTGATGACCCAAGTTGAATGGAGAGGTTATGATGAAGTGTTGGGTTGGCACGGACCACAAGCAGTTCCGTTTTTGCAAGGTTGAGTTGAAGGTGGTGGTCCTTCATCCAGGCAGAAATGGCTGTCAGGCAGGCTGCGATGCAACTAGCAACCGTCGGGTCATCTGGTTGGAATGAGAGGTAGAGTTGTGTGTCATAGAGTTGTGTGTCATTTGTATGAAACTCAGTACACATATAGACCTCATTGGGCCTAACAACTTTCATGCTCTAAGTTATACACCAGCTCAACAGGAAGTCAGCTATTATGGGTTGTTTGAAAAACGCATGCTCTGGAATTTGATATACTCCTCCTAGGCGATTAATCCGATCACCACCAAACTCGGTCAGAATGAAGTCAAGACATTGAGGATGTAAAATTGCGAGCAGATTTTTGATATCTCAAACGGTTTGACCGTGGCGAGGCAACAAATTTATGGTGAGAAAAGGGAAACAGGAAATGTGTTATAACCTCTACATACATCTATTGATTTTTATGAAACTTCAGCTGTGTGTTCGTTGTAGGAGGCTGATTACATGGATGTGACTATTGTGAGTCAAAGTTATAGCGCCACCAACTGGCAGCAGGAAGTGTGTTACTTTCAAAATGCTTTAAGATCACCCTCTAATTTTTACCCAATTTGCTTCAAACTTCATTAGAATAATGTCAAGACATAACGAATGTAGACCTGTAAAAAGATTTTTTATATTTTTCAAACACTGTTGCCATAGCAACAGATCAAACTTCAATATTTGTTTTGGAAGGGTTTGAGACACTTAGCATGCTTCAATTTGCATAAAACTCGACTCATATGTCAGGATTGTCATCCAGTAGACATGGGCAAAGCCTCAGAAACTAGAAATTATTATTACCAATACCTGTGATTTCATGTTCTGATTCATACAAGACTTAAATCTTTGTTTTGTTTTGTTTTTACAGAGGAGAGTGTGTGTTTTCTAGACATGGGTGTTATAGAAAGTCATGTGCTGTGTTTGCAAACATCATGTACAACGCATGTCTTTAAATTAATTATTTATTGATATAATTCAAATTTATTAAAAATCCCTATTTAAGTAAATTTCACTTGATTTTATAAAAGTGGCTGTTTAAAATAAACTTGCATAAGTGAGCAGAAAAATTTAGACATGTACCTTACTATTACCTGAGACTGATATTAAAATCGTCTTTGCAGGTTCTGTGATTTGGCTCTATTTATTAATTTTATTTAATTTTTTTCGTCGTTTACCACACATATTGAAATTAAATGAAAGCATGCTTTTGGAGCATGGTGACACAAACGATAGTTCAGGGAGGTCAAAAAACACATGAAGAGAAGTGTTAGAATAATACAACATCAGCAATCACAGACATTCGCATTTGACTGGATTACATTTCTCAGAGCACTGTGGAGGTTGAGCAAATAACAGTATATAATTTGCTCTGGAATTTTTATAGAGCTTGTCTGAGATAAACACATACATGGCAGATTGACAGACATTGATGATATTCTGCACTTATTTGTAATTGACCTATGACATTCTATGACATGAAATTCATCTAAATTTAAATGATCTCATGGATGTGGCTGTTGTGGTTTGTGATCATATGGGCACCAGCTGCTGCAGTAAATGTGGTGTATTCAAATAACTTTGACATAGTCCTTTTATGTTTACCCGTTTTAAATGCCTATTGCCCGCTGTGGACAGTTGCCCTGAAGTCACCAGGTTGGCGGTGCCACCGGGCTTGGGCCTCGCCATCGCTGCTTGCAGCTATATTCTTTAATGTATTTAGTTAACAGTCAAATGCAGAGCAAATACAGAGCATTGTTTAACAGTTTAGAGAGTCTGAGATGAAGTACTACTACTAGTAATATTAATAAATATTATATTAATAAATACATTGGTACAATAAATACAAAAACCTACATCGTGTCTGTTCTTTGACCATATGTTGCACTGAAAAACAACCCACTTTAATGTAATGTGTTTTATAATGGAGAGTGAAAGCATTTCTCATTTTACAAGTATACATACAATGATAACATTTCAGGGATCACAAATGTTTTTGTCAGCCAAACTCGGTTGATTTAAAATATTTAACTAAGTTTATATAATAATTTAACAAACTTTCCTTGTCATTTCAATCTGAGTTACATTCGGGTTGTGGGTTGATGAAATATTATGACATTGGTGATGATGACATATAATTTCATATCTTCCCAATTTAAAAATAATATTCTTAAAGTAGCTGCTGACCTATGTCCAAGAAGAATGTCATCAGAACATTATATTGCATTTCTGTCAACAGATCCTCCTAAATATTACACACTGGACCTTTAAAGTGTTTCAACTCAAATCAAACACAAAGCAGGACAATACACAGACTTAAGAGACTCTTGTTTGCCCTTCTGGTCATCTTAATCCTGGGATTTTAAATGTAGCTTAAGTGTCCAAATACTTTTGGGCTCACTGAAATTTAATAAGCAAAAGGATGATGCATTGCAGTGCCTATTCATGAGACTTATAAATCCATATATTATGTAGAAGTGCTATAGTATTAACTGAATTTGCGGATACTCTTGCTTTTATCTTAGGACAATAACCTCAGTAGGGGTGCCTAAATACATAACATGCTTGGGTTAAAGGATCAGTACTAAATTGAAGCCCAGGAAGTGGAAAGTTACTGAGATTACAATTTTGTAATATCATCATTGTGTCCCTTGGCTATAGGAACTTATTACAATGTGGCACTATACAGTATATCATGTAAATTTCCATAACTTATGTTCTGTTCTTTCCCTTTTATATGATCTGGAGATTAAGGTTGTGCAGGTTTCCGTGATTTGATATCTAGACAGCAAAAACACAAAGGCTGAGCTCTCTTTTGTGTCATGTGAATATCTGTGAGTATAGATTTCCATGGGAAAACCTTTATGTAACCTAATCAAACAATACACCTTAAAGGAACAAAGACTGAGCCCACTCAGTCTCACAGGGATCTTACAGAATTACAGAGAGTCTTCTGTTGTAAGGAGTCAGTGCATAAGGATTAAGGCTAACTGAGGAACTACTGCATGAATTATTGAAAAATTACTGCTATGAAGAAAGACTGAGGTAAAAATAAATCATGAGGAGGAAGATATTTTCAATCTAATGTCTCAGTCTCAGTCTATCTCAGTCTCGCAAGTTTTTCAAATACTGAAAATTGGCTCCCTTTCATGGATTCACTCAATGCTACATCATTAGCAGACACTATGGGAACACTCTCATACAAGCCCATACAAGCCGTAAACTAGTGTCGCAAATATTCAGATTTTGATATTTATTATCAACTCCTGAGAATTTTGAGATCACAACAGACGTGAAGGACTATATAAGCTCTTTTGGATTACGCTATGTTACCCACGTCATCAAAAAAGTTTTGTCTCAAACATGGTACTCGCGGTAAATCAGGAAAACAAGAGATTCAAACAATAAGACTTACTGTGTTGAGCTATATAACAATGATTAGTTTTCTGTCGATAAAGGTATGCAAACAGTTGCTCACTTGTCTAATAAAACACATAATATAAAGCTTTTGGCATTGTAATGTCATTGCTTTTTTCATGTTTATAAATGTTTGTTCATGTAATGTAGGAATTCCCAAACTTTTTGTCAGCCTTTGACATGAAATATTTACTTAAATACCCCTGAGATTTTAAAGTTAAAATTTCCATAATTTATCAACTCATTTCCATGTTCACAATTCTCTGATGTCAGTTAATGGTCATATTGACATGCAGGTAAACAAATAATAGAATATTTCATCCTTTTTAGTGTTTAAGAGTTATTGTTTTAATTTTAAGTTCTGTTTTTCATTAATTTTACATTTTTATAACTGAAGTATTAGACTTTTATCAACTCACGGACCCCCTGCAGTTCCTTCTCAAACCCTAGTTTGGGAAACCCTGATTTAAATATTAATTAATGGACTTCATGTTATGGATAAAAAGGAATATAATATTGTGACGCTATTCACATTTTCTGGTCCAGGAAAAGAAAGAGGTGGGGTCAGAGACCTGCAGTGCAACACTTAAAGGCTGTGTTTGAAATCACCCCTATACACTGTTAAAAATAAATGTAATTTCATAGGTAATGGTCTATTTTTTTTTTTTTTTTAGAGAATTAAGGCATCCGTGTATGTCCGAGCACATATGCACACTGGTCAGAGCAGTCATAATGTGATTGAAGGGTTAGTTCACCCAAAAATGAAAATTCAGTCATTAATTACTCACCCTCATGTCGTTCCACACCCGTAAGACCTTTGTTCATCTTCGGAACACAAATTAAGATATTTTTGATGAAATCAGATGGCTCAGTGAGGTCTGCATTGATAGCAATTACCACTTTCAATGCCCAGAAAGCTACTAAAGATATATTTAAAAAGGTTCATGTGACTACAGTGGTTCAACCTTAATGTTATGAAGCGATGAGAGTACTTTTTGTGCACCAAAAAAACAAAATAACAACTTTATTCAACAATATCTAGTGATGGGTGATCTCAAAACACTGCTTCATGAAGCTTTGAAGCTTTATGAATCTTTTGTTTCGAATCAGTGGTTCGGAGCATGTATCAAACTGTCAAAGTCATGTGATTTCAGTAAACGAGTCTTTGTTACACGATAAGTGTTTAGAAATTTCAATAGTTCACCACTGGGGGGCGTGACTTTGGCAGTTTGATACACAAACAAAAGATTCATAAAGCCGCCCTCCCAGGACCTGGGAGATGGGACAGGGCGAGAGGGATGGGAAACAAAGAGAGAGAGAGGGAGAACGAGAGAAAAAGGATGAATGGGCTCCCACATACACTGCTAAATTGCTGGACGGATGCCTTCAGCAACGCCGTTTGGAGTTACCTGACCCACTTCGCCATCCATTTTACAGTGGTGAACTGCTCCAGCACCACCATCTCGATTACTTCCTACAACACCCGACCGTGGACATGCCTCCCAGAGCTGCTGGGCAAAGGCAGATGGTGTGGCCAAACTTGCTGATAGCCCTTTTCAGGTGTTTGTAGGTCAGAAGGCTTTGCACAGGAAGTTGTCATGGGGCTAGCCGAGATTCCCCTGTCAGCGGTGGGATCTGCCGCATTGCTCATTGCTCTTCTGGTCAGTGGCACAGCTCTGTCGTGATTGCCTCTAGATCATTTTCTGCTCCCTGTTTCTGAATCAGGATGTGGGGATGCGGGGCTGTGTGAAAGCTTTAGCAGTGTCCCAGCTAAATGCACTCCAGAGATGCTGATGAGCCTGGAACTACCTGTCCTGCTCCTTCCAGAACTTGAGGAGGGGTTGATGTTGCACATGGTGGAGGTTGGGATTTTAGGTTTTAGGATTTTAGAGCTTCTGTGCAACACTTTAAGTCTTTTTTTTTTTTTTTAGCAGTTTTTGTTAAATAAACAGCTAAGAAAAGACAGCATGAGGGCATAAATCAGGCCTCAAATCAGGCACCAGCACAGCACTCTCTTCATCTTTCCTCCCAGGTCAGGAACAGCAAGTTTTATCCTGTCTCTACACTCACTACAAATTTGGGATGTGCCGGAAGCTGAATTTCAAATTCGGAAAGGAGAAAACAGATTCTACAGAGCCCTTAAAAGGACATAGCGAAGGAAAAAATTGAGATGGGAGACAATAAATATATTTCAATGCATTTGTATTCTCTCGCAATTATTTAGTTGGGTCATTATATTGTATATAATTTGAGGAATCAGGGAGCCGCTATCAATATGCGGGGTACTGAAATCACTTTTAAATGCCTGCTCTCTTTTCACATTCACTTTCGAATTCGCGATCACATACTCTGCTATAGGGTGTGGTGGTACTGACCACACATTTTTCAAGATATTTGTCAATAGCTATGTTTCCATCCAAAGCTGCGTATTTAAATTATGCGCAAATTTTGAATATCGCATAAAACATTTGTGAATAAAGCACTGTTTCCATCCAGTGAGTCAAAGAGAACAAAAACGTCACTTCCTGATACACCGGCTCTAAATATCACTAAGAAAAATTGAAGTTTCTGCAATGGAAGCCATTGTATATAATACTTTTCATATATAATAAATTATTCTCACCTCAGAGCATGCAGATGAAACACAATAAACGCTGTCATGTTATCTTGCATTCAAATGCCTGGTATTCGTGAAAGCAATCGTGTGAGGCGCTTCTGGGAGGGAATTAAACCAAACCACTTTAACGACACACTTTGCTCAGGCATTACAGAATGACCAAAAACAGCATTTCAGATGCTGTGCAAAGAGATCGGTCCGCTGGTTGGTCCAGTTATGCTGTTACATTGCAAAGTCACGTCTTTTTTGATGCGCATCAAGGATTTTTTTTCGGTAAAAGTGTTTCCATCGTAGTTTATGCACATGTTTTCGTGTCGCATTAAAAATGTATCCTACTCATTTGAGTGCATACGTTTTTTATGCACAATTATGAATTTTCTCAAAATGACGGTGGTGTGTCTGCCGCTGTCTTCCTTCCAGACCTCAGGAACTATTATGCCATAGTAAGGACAGACAACTTAGCCGCTTTTTCTTCGTAGGGCCACACGGTTCTAAAAATGGTAAGGTTGCAGTTATATTTCAACTTGAGTTTGGTTCAGCCCGGCATGATTACAAACCATTCACAGCCAAGAATTCTCAGCACGGTTGGCTAACAGTGCTGATAGAATGTGTGTATTGACATTGCCACTCAGGATTAGTCTGTTGCCTGGCTGCCAGATTTTCTGTACAGGCTAAATGTTTGATATGGATAAGGTAGAGGTGCTGGATCTGTTTGTGTCCAACAAGACTGCACAATGTTCCCTTTGGTTTTCTCTGTCTCCTCCAAAAACCTACGGGTCTAGATGCTTTGGCACAAGACTGGCCCAAGGCCAAGTTGAATGCATATCCAGAGGTGCACCTGCTTCCTGAAGTTCTATTAGGATACAGCAATACAGAGCGCACCTCCTGCTGGTGGCTCTGTTTTGGCCATCTCAGGCTTGATTCTCATATCATTTGTCGCTTCTGGAAGAAGTCTCCTTGGGAGGTTCCAATTAGGAAGGGCCTGCTCTCTCAGGTTCAAGGCAGGGTCTGATATTCCTGGCCGGAGTTGTGGAGACTTTGGGTTTGGCCCTTTGATAGATTAAGGCCTTTTGTCTGAAATTGCAGAGACCATTTTTAATACTACAGTCCATGTTAAATACTACTTTCCATGAGGCATCTGCTTTAAATGGCAACTTTTGGCAGCTTGGTGCAGGGTGATGTAGATCCAGTTCACTGCCCTGTGGGTTCAGTGCTGGCTAGAGTGTTTTAGCTACGCTTAAGGTTTATGTGCCAGCCAACGTTGCTGAGCATGTACGTATTAATAGATTGTCTTTGGGAAGACATTCTCTGATCTCTCGTTTTATGCGTGAGGCAAGGTGGTGAAACCTTTCCACTCTGTTCCTTCACGGGATCTTTCCGTGGTGTTGGAGGCTTTAACGGGTTCTACTTCAAAACCGTTAGAGTCAGCCTCAGATGAAAATTCTAACTCTAATTCTAACACTGTTTTCTCATACATTTTAAGTATTTATAATGAAAATGATGTTATAACGTTACTCTGTGCGTTCGCTTGGCGGCTACTATGAGACACTTGTTGCACACTGCAGTAAGCTAGATCAATATTAGAATATCATATTCATTGACGGGTTTCCTGTATACAAACAATACTGGATGCGCACGCATTCGGGGGAAAAACCGCTAACGAGTCTTATGCCGGAAAAACGCTTAACGTGGCTTAATGTACTAAGACAATGATATTTACAGACTAAACTCAGTAAACATCCTACTAATAAACCATACTATGTACAGAAAAGCAGTTGAGCCCAGAATTTGAACGCAACGCGTTTAATTTCACGTTAAGCATTTTCCTCCCATAGAAAACCGTTATAAAGAAAATGCTTAACGTCGCTTAATGTAGCCTATACTAAGTGATATTAAAAAGTCAAATTCTGCACAAACTAATAAAGCATACTATGTACAGAAAAGCAAATGAGTCCATAATATGAACGCAACACATTTAATTAAGCATTTTCCTTCAATAAAGAAAACGCTTAACGTGGCTTAATGTACTAAGACAGTGACATTAAAAGACCAAACTTAGTAAACACTATACTAATAAAGCATATACAGAAAAACACCTGTAGAAGATTGTAACGTTAATCAATCATTGTAATTAACATAGATTTCGCATTGTTTGTAAATTCTTGTTGACTCAATAATAAACTGCCATTTCAGAGTTGGATCTGTTTGTTTGTGTTTCATTTGGAAATTAATATAACATTTTGTAAAACGTTAGCTAACAACAGTTGATTAGTAGGCTAAGTTATAACATTAGTCTGGTCTCTGAATAAAATTGTCCAACTAAGTTTGCTAATCATAAAAACCTGACATACCCTCTGAATTTATGAACTTACCTGGTTTTGTTGGTTGTTGAGACTTTCTATCCTAAATGTTTACTACAAGGCTACACACGATCCGCCACATTTGAAATAAATTTGATGCTGTAAACATACTGTACAAGACATTAGATGTTATATTAAGAAATTAACTCTCAGTAATGGTGAGACATTTGCTTTCTGCTCCCTATCCGCGCGCATCTCTGATGACGTTGCACAGAAACCTGTCTATAAATACTGGATGGCTTGTGTTGCTAAATGGAATGCAATTCATTTTAAAACATATTGTATGGTGGAGAAAATGCTGTATTACTGTTAATAAAAATAAAGCTGCATCTGATTATGCAATGTTAGCTACTTGACAAAATAGTGTTTTTCTCTGAGGCATGGTAAATCATGGTACTCGTGGAAAATCAAGAAAAGAATATTCAAACAATAAGATTAAGGGCCAGATTTACTAAATGAGGCAAATTAGCATGAGAGCGCAATTCCACAAATGCGCCGGTGGGAGTGGAAAGTTTTGCGTGCGATCTACTGCTGACACGCAAATGAAAGAACCAAGAGCACCAAGAGCAGCGCAAATTAGCTTTGGGTGTTACATGTAATATACGGATAACATCTTCCTCTGGCATTCCAAAGAGAATAATATGAGTGGAAAATATTTTATATTCTCCCTACTACCACGTGCTCTCTGTTCTCTGCGGTGACTCCTCCTAGCAGCAGCAATTGCAGCCATGTGGCAAAATGGGTTAAGACATGCCTTTTTTTTGGTGCGTTAATAATGGTGCAAACACCAGTAAATTGACTAGCGCAAACATTAGTAAATTGCGTTGCGTGATTCATTTAAATACTCTCCTCCCATAAATTTTGTATCTGGAAAGGGAAACTCCTACAAATGCATATGCAATAAGGTCAGCCGCAAAAACAACTCAGTCCACGCCTTTTCAGCACTAATTTTTCACTGCGTGTCTTTAGTAGTTTTTTAACGCCAAAAGAGGGTTTGCGCTGCCACAAGCTGTTAGTAAATCTGGCTCTAAATGTGTTGAGCTATATAACAATAATTAGTTTTCTGTCTATAAATGTTTCCAAACAGTTCCCTTGTCTAATAAAACATATAATATATTAAAGCATAGTTGGTGTTTCCATGGTTGCCAAAATACAACTGGAAATCGAGGGTAACGCAATGATGTCATTGATAGGCGACACACCGACACTGTCCTTGTCCTGGTTAAAATTGCTTATTTCTCTGGATTTAAACATTCTTGGAAATATCCGGAATAATGTAAGTACACAAGTCAACAAAATATATAATACTGTTCTAGTGGTTTTTGGATATTTTAATCCAAAAACCTTACATATTGTGCCTTTAAGTCAGTATTAATGTTAGCCTAAAATCAACATTTCATGTCCATTTATTTATATATTTTGTATAGCCTTGTAATAAATGGATAAAAGTACTGTCAAGTTGGTCATTATCAGTTACATTCAGTAACTTTTTTTTGTGAAAAAAAAAATTTTTTCAGAGTTATGATTTCTTCAGATTTTGAGACCTGAAAAAAAAGGGCCTAGTTTTCATGGAGGATGTTACAGAAATTTGTGTTTTACAGGCATAGTTTGTGTGTCACACGGTCACAGTCATGTTTATTTTGGTTTCACTTGTCACATATGTTCCTTTGTTCTAAGTTCCCGCCACTCATCAGTCACCACGGACACTAACTCATTATCACAGCTGTGCATCTTTAGTTAATCAACTCTATCAGTTCCTGCTTGTGTTCAGTTCAGTGTCTGGTCTCATATATGTCAAGTGTGTGCGTTGCTCTATCTGTCTCCTGGATTATTGTCATTAAACTTTGTGTTGGAAAACCTTCTTCTGTTTGCCAACAGCCACGTGTTACATTGTGATTTTTATCCTGTCTGAATCTGCCATGTCTGTTTTTCTCACACCAGCTCAGTAAAGATTTCAGGTCAAATTACCTACTGTTTTTTGGCAAACTCAACGGTCTTCTGAGAAATCTAATCCTGTACGAATGTGAACGTCTGTGATTGCCGACACTGTATCACCTGAGCTAACGTTTGCACACCAATTATTCGCATGCTTTCATTTAATTTCAATATGGATGGTATCCAATGAAAAAAATAAAAAGATAAAATTAATAAATGGAGCCAAATCATAAAAAAACTGCAAAGACTGACCATTTTAATATAAATGTCACGTAAGATAGCCTACATGTCTAAATGTTTTCGCTCACTTATGTGAGTTTATTATAAACAGACACTTCTATAAACGTATTTAAATAGGGTTTTAATAATAAATTAAAGTTCTATCAATAAGTAATTTATTTAAAAAAAAAAAAAACATATACATTATAGCCTACGTAATGCACGCAAACACAGCAGATGACCTTCTGTAATACCCACATCTAGAAAAAACACACTCCCACCGCTGTAAAAAACAGAGATGTTAGTCCCATCTAAGAATGGTGACTCACCCACACACCTTTTGTAAACAATCTTAAACAGGTTTTGTTGAATTTTGAAAAATGAAACAACATAACTTGTATGTGCATGACTAAAACCTAACATAAAGAGATCAGATAACACAAAAAGGTGCATATAACAGAACAAACCATCTGCTGAAATACAAGGCTTTTCTGTGGCACATTCTGGGAATTACCTAAATTTAAGACAGGAGATAAAAATAATGTCTTTGTTTTAATTTTCTTAAAATAAAACACCATAGAAAATACTAAGAGTATTTATTACGATGTATGTTTTTTTTTTTAAATAACATATAATTCATAATTAACCATAATTCTCCCAAGATCCAAACTTTTTAGTGCTCACAGAACCGGTTTTAAAATGTCAGTCTGAAAGGTATCAAAATGGTTTTGAAAGGTTAAATCAACATACATGAGATTCTTAAAAACATGCAGGATGTCAAAAGGGCATGCATGGAATGTTAGTAAACAAAGGTGAAAAACAAAATGCAAACAGCAACAAAATAAAATATAAAAATACTAATTTATTTTATCCTCAGGTCATGTCATTATCAGAGAGAGTTATATTGTTGTTGCTATGGCAAATCTTCAAATTACTATGCAAAAGCTATAACCTGCCATTAGTGTGTCCATAAATATAGATTAAAAGCAGATGACAAGCTGTTAACCTAAAACCACAGTAATTTGAAATTGTAAAAGAGTCAAAAGGACAGCTCTAGGCATGGACAGAAGGGTGGGTTGAGCCCACCCAAACGTCTGCCTTGCCCACTCAATGGTAGGCTACCAATGGTAGGTCAGTCTAACTAATTTTTTATTCATTGCTTTCAGATTGTTTTTAACTGTAAAAATAAATTATAATAAATATACAATTTATAAAATAAAGGTGTTCTGTAAGCGCTCAGTAGAAACACTGGACAGACTATCGGCTTGCCACTGGTGTACCACCGGAAGCCCCGTTGTTGTGCCAAATTTTGACCCCCTGCCAAATTATTACCCCCCTCATTGAAGTCGCTACCTGATTGCCTAATCTTAACCCCACCAACACGCCCCCCACCCACCCACACACACACCTACTCCTAAACCTACCAATACTAGGGGGGTAATAATCTAGCACCCAAAAAAACGCTGGTAGACCGACAGCATTTTCAGATTGGTCGGCTTGCCGATGGTGTGCCGACGGAGGTCAAACTGTGTCTAGCCACTGACTTTGTAACGCCCAAAAAATGCCAGGTCATTGTTAGCTGGGAAATATCTGTTTGTGCATTGATTAAAAACACTCTGAGGTGGGCCGTGTGTTGAAAAGTTTGATGAAGGGCTGTAAAATGAAAAAAACAAAAAACAAAAAAACACCAGAAATGTAAAAACAACAACAACAACAAAAACCCAACATAAGTTTTGTATCTTCATGAATATGAATACATTTCGATAGTGCTATGGTAACACCAAAGACACTGAAAGGCAAGCCTGCAGCCTTTAGCCAAAAAAGCGTAACGGCTAATGCTAACTGGCGGTAAGCATTGGCTGTATGCAGGGAGGAGTTTTGAATGGATAATAATACCTAAAATAATAATATGATCTCTGGTAACACGTTAAAGTTGCGTTCGTTACTATAGCAACAGTGGGCTTCCGTCGCGTTTTCTTTCCGAACTTACAAACAGTACAAAAGTGAAAATGGTGACATATTTCACTCTTCCCTACATCAAATTCATAAAAGGAGGAGAACATTAGGGATGAGCCAAGAAAGAGATTTTAGTTTTAATGATGGAGAGAACCATGTGGAAGTCAATTTTTACAACGTTTGATCATGACAAACTTGCAAACTTGCCCAAAAATGCATTTTATCTTTATTTTCGAGCAAGATATGAATGGAAAAACTATCAATGGAGAAGGGCATGCATATACGTTTGTTTATTTAATAAAAGTATAGCGTAATTCATTTTTAAATCCTTAAGATTGGTCATTCATTCATTCATTATTTATTTAATAGAAATTTGTATTATATAAATTAATTAATACGAAAATGTGGAATTGAAATGTTGTGATGAAAGAGACTGAAAAAGAGGGAGGACTATCTTATAGTGGGTGGATCTTGGCTAACTTCCTTCTCGCATGGTGTGTTGAACTGCCAGATGAGTTGAGAGTTTCATCAGAGTTTCGCATTAGCTGTGTGAGTGGCGCACGTGGACCGCAACTCTCCCGGCGACTGCACTCCAAAACGCACATTTGTTCTTCTTCAAGGAATCTGCAAGGACGAGTTTGAGCTCGCGATAAAAATTAATTAATTTTGAGAATGTGGGAACTGTTTGTGTAATTTTATAAAGAGTCACTCCACTTAACTTGGGTTCATTATGGTGGACAAGGGTCCCCTTCTGACTTCGGCTATTATTTTCTACTTGTCCATTGGGGCAGCAATATTCCAAGTCATCGAAGAACCGAACTGGGAAAACGCAGTGAAAAACTATAAAGACGAAAAGGAGAAAATATTGAAACGATTCCCATGTCTTACAAAGAATGACCTGGACCACATTCTAGAGGTAAGTTTACCACTGTTTGAGTGACTTTAATTTTTTAATGTGCAAAATTACTTGTTGCAACTCGTCTTCACGTTGGATTGTAAGAAACCGAAAGCTAAATGCATTCTAATTGTATTAATAAATATAACTCCGGTTGTAGCCCTCTGTGTGAAATCTGAATGCATGCATGCATGGATGGAGGAAGAAATCTATGTGAAGTGTACTCTTATGGGTAGTGTGCATTGGGTAGAGAGTTAGGTCTTTGGTTTGCTGTTTATTGCACCTGCTCTGTTAACCAATAAGATTTATATAATCTATCAAAAAATAAATGTCTCCTACAAATATTTTATCCACTTACCTTTGATGTGAAAGCATGAACTGAGTATATACCTCTTTGAGGCAGCTTTAATGGGCTTTTGAGAAACATTTGAAACATTAATGTGCATGTAGTACTGTTTAGGGAACATAACCATCCTTAAGATTTTTGTAAAGTTAATGTTTGATTATGGTAATAAAAATAATTTTAATAGTGGCAATAAGAGCTCATTTTAAATGTCAACCTGAATTACAATATTTTAGTGTAAGGAAATGGCACACATGTAGAAAAAAGACATGTAGAAACAAGTTGTAGGTTTTCCTTCCCCATCCCCCAAAGTAACTGACATTTGAGTGGATTGGGTATATGTTACCCCCAGTGAGAATGTGAGAATGAGTCCTCTCCAAACTGTGGCTGCATTCACTTTCAATTCTCTTTGTTCTTGTTTCAAAACATGAAACCTTCTGAGTAGGGTAAAAGACTTTGCATTGCAATGAGAGGGATTTTCACTGTCTTTTTGAACATTTTGGGCTGTCTGCCAAATGACTTTAAAACACAACCAGTGCAACCCCCAGGACAAGGCTGTTACAGCAGCATCACCTTCTAATATAACGAATAATAAATATAATACAATGAATATTAAACAAGCCACATAGTTATTACGAAGTACCAGACATGATTATAGGGTTGTGTACTGGCTTCCTGGATTCCTACATTAGCATTTTTCATATTTCGGTAATTTTGTATTCCAGTGTTTTTCATAGTAGTTGTTGCGGTTTTATGATTTAAGAAGCAACAAGCCTCATGTTTGAACCATTTTTTTTTAAAAAAAGGATGAGTTGAGTATAATTCGTGGTGTATGCTGAGTCACACTGGTTTAAAGCATTTGAAACGTTTTAACATAACAAAGAACCATTAAGGAAACTTTCTGTGGATTTATGGTTTGTTAAATGAAGTGTAAATAAATCCAGAGAAGCGAGTTGGGGAGTTATAATTGGCACTAATATGAAATCTAGGCAATTGCATGCAAATGTCAAACTTACCATAGAAAACTGTTTTTTTTTTTTTTTTTTTAGTTGTTTTTGTTTTGTTGTTTATGAGTTGTGCTTTTAAATTCATTTTCTGTAAAGTGTGGAGTCTCATCCATAACCTTAGAACTGTGTAATTCATGACACTGAAATTGTCCATCTGTAAAATACCTGTTTGCTAAATAATTAACTTTCATCTGCCCTCAGGGTTAACAGCATTCTTGACTGTACTGTCATCCTTTTATTAATCTGTAAGGTAATGAGGATGTGACATTAAAGCTGTAACTGCCAAGTGTTCAATGAAAATGCAGCATTGCAGAAGTGAGAATGTTATGGTAAAGCCTTTTCATAAATGGGGAAAGATTTGTCCATTTGAAACGTCCTCAGTCATTGCAATGTTCAGGTGGATAAAGATGTTAGCATGATGAATGCATTTGTATTCATTTTGTAGATGTAATTCACATTAATGTGCAGGTGTGAATCAGCTTGTCGTCTTGAGTTTTTTTCATAGACATTTAATCGGAAAGAGAAGAAAGCAATGGGTACAGGTTAGCTTGATAACCTGCTTAAGGATATTTAAAGGAAAATAACTGCTGCTTTTGCTTATTTGCTTAAACTCGTGAGGGGGAACTGATCTTGTCTTAAACTCGTTTATTAATCTTGCATGCTTAACAGTGTTCTATATTAGAACAGTACCATTTTACTGAACCTCTACGACTAGGAGTGTATCATTTACAGCATAAGCTGATAATTCTTCAAAAGCTGATAAGTGAGCAAAAACTATTTATTGTTTTCGTTATCATTTCCTGACACACAAAACGCACTACTGACACACTGTTTTCCAAAGCAGAATTAAGAAATGTTGAATTTTGAAATTGATCGTATTTAGTTTAAAATGATAAATGCTACAGATTAAAACAAGCAGTAGAAGTTTAACTGTTTGTTGGAGTCTGTGCTACTCTTTTTAGTTTGTGATTGAAGAGGTCCGTGTTGTGGCTGTATGTATTTTACTTATAATGTGGTTCAAAATTTACTGTAGTTTGCATAAGCACTAATACATACTGACAGCATCAAAACAAATAGTTTACTGACATACAAAATGTTTACAAATTCTTATTTAAGCTATGAATATTTAATTCATTGAATTAACCGGTTGATTCTACAATGAATTTTTCATTTGCATTTATTTAAAGCAGTTGGCTCATTTACTTTAATTGAAATTATTACGTCTTTCTGACATCTGGTGCCAGCTTATTTCGAAGCATTACATAATTTTAACCCTTATGCGCTGTTTGTTTGGGGTTTACACATGTATGGTGTCTCCACAGAATGTGATTTTTGTAACACAATTTTTTTTTTTTAATATCACTCACTTTATTGTTTTTACTATACATTTGTGTAGTTTTAGGGGAATTTATGGTGTTAAGCGGTTGAACCCGAATGACCTGATGTTTCGGGACATGTGTATGAGCAAGTGAAAACATGAATTTTTCAAATAGTTAAGAGAGAGTTAGGCTGAATCCCAAATGGCACACTTCTATGCACTTTCGGTCTTGAGGACTTAAAATGGCTGCTGCGTGTCCGTTAAGTCCACGAGACCGTAAGTTGTCCCATTCATCATTTTAGATTTCAGAAGGGTGCTCGCAAACACCCCCTTTGCGGTCGCTATGCCCCCTCGATGCGCACTTCAGCTGAGCCCGCAAGTCTGTGAACTATGCAGAGGACTTCACCCAGCAGTCAAAGCGGCAATAAGTCACGAAAGTGCGGATTGACGTGATATTGACAGCATGACTTGATCCAAAATGGTCCCTTTATATTAATTACTCTGAATGACATAAGTGAAATTCATTTTTCCGGACATTCTCTCTCATAACAAAGCAATGACTTCTGCAAATAATTAATACCATTTTGCACTATTGATATATGATGTTATATAATCATGCCAGAATAAAAAATAGATACATTTATGACATTAAGATGTGATTTGGACGGTTAAACTAAATGACCTTTTGACACTTCAGAATCTTTAAAATGCCTTTATTTGTAGCAAAATAAAATCAAAACCTTTTGGATTCAGTAAAAGAGATCTAGTTGTACTACCTTACATACTTTGGATGTCATATCTTTGTTTTTTGTTATTATTAAGGCATAATAATGACAAAAAAAAGACCTGTCACGTCACTGACCCAAATACAAATAAATTAAACAAAAAAAAAATTTAATAAATAAAATAGGCTTTTATAAAATAACGTGTAAAATTCACTTTTAAAAAGATTCACATTTCTAACTTTCCCCGAACATCCTGAGCGTGACTTTTTTCCCTCACACTAACATACAACAGATATGGGAAATAGATATCATACCAGATATCATATTCCAGATATCATACCCATTTATTTATTTATTAATTATTATTTAATGTATTTTTTCCGTTTCATCAATACATTTATACTATGTATTTGATTTGATTAAACTTTTATTTATAATTCATTTTCCACCTTTTAATTTTGCAGGATATTGGTAATATTTGTTCCTCATATTTGTTATCCTGGTAGTTTTTATCCAGTTTTTAGCATTGTATTGTATTTTTTAAGGGGCTTGCTTTGAGCAAACTATTTCCCACCCAAAGCACAATAACTGGGGTCGGTTTATTTGTTAGAGGCTGTATTTTTTGTGGTATCTGTCCTTCATCTTGAACTTTAATGAGAAGTACACGCTCTTGTCTCGTGAGAGGAAAGAGTGCAGAGAGTGGAAGGAGAGTAGCACATGTCTGCTGAATCAACAGCAGCTACTGTTGGTCGGAATTTTAATGTAGTTTGAATTAGATCCACCTCGTCATTATTTCACTCTATCCTGTTGAGACTGAGATATTGCCGCAACTCCCCTAAAATTTGATGCCTTCCTTGTTGTGCGGAAGAAAACCTACATAAACCGTGAAACCAGACTGGGTTGTAAGTCAAACATCTGGCCATGATACACACTGACAATGAAGAGGGACACTTGTGGTGAAGGGAACTTTTTTTTTTTTTACATACAATAAAATCAAAAATGCATGATGATGCTGTATGGTAGAGTCCATTGTTGCACAAGGCATCACAACGCCACTCCTCTTTGACACGTTCATGACCTGTTTAATCTTCGGAGGTCTAAATGCAGCAAATTTTGGCTTGCACTTCTGCAACCGAAGCTGAATGTCTTTTCCCATGTAACGCATCAGTCATGGTCCCACACCTGATGAACAGTAGACACCCTCTGGCTCTGCCTGCTACAGCTACACCCTAAACTCTCACTATAAGTTGAACTGGAAAGAGATTAACAGATCTGAACAAACCACTCACAATGTTTTGATGGTTCCTGGGAGGGTCAGACTTTTAGGGGGAGAGCTTAGACGTTTAGGGGAGATTTTAGGGGAGATTTACCCACGAATAGTATACTAATAGGAGTCAATGAACAATAAATGGGTTTAGAGTCAAGGCAGTCTATTTTTACATAAGTCTTATGTCACCTTTTAAGAGTCACCTTTAAACAGCTGGCATGTTCCACTCACCATGACTCATTTCAAAAAGTAATTAAAAGGGTTAATTATGTAAATAAGTCAAATCATCAGAATACACCCTTATCAAATTGGCTTAGAACCATATAATACACATTAAAAATCAGAGAAAATCTTTAAACAAACAAAAAAATCTTCATTATACCGAAATTAAATCTGTTCATCATATAAAGTGATCAAGTCTCTTCAGAAAATTAGGACTAAACCATTCATATGGATTTAATTTTATGATCTCTTTATGAACATTTTGATGCGTCAAATTGTCAGTTGTGTAGCTGTCTATATGTAATTAATGACAGAATTGAACTTACCCTTTAATGGGTCAAATGTTGACGAAAAAGATGCGTCTTCAGCTGTTTCTTGAAAACGCAGCAGAAGACGCAGCAGCTTGGGATGAGTTAGGCAGGTCATTCCACCAGCATGGAATAGTCAAGGTAAAAGTCAGTGAAAGTGATTCTGTGCCTCTTTGGGATGACGCCACAAGACGCCGTTCACTTGCAGAACACAAGCTTCTGGAGGGCACATACATCTGAAGTAGTGAGTTTAGGTATAAACACTAAATACTGGAGTAATTATGCTGAAAATTCAGCTTTGCCAACACAGAATTAAATTGCATTTTAACAACATTCAAACAGAAAACAAATTGTAATAATATTTCACAATATTACTGTTTTGGATCAAATAAATGCAGCTTTGGTGAGCAGAAGAAACTTTCTAAAAAACCATTAAAAAATCTTACTGATCCCAAACTTTTGAACGGCAGTGTGTGTATATGTATGCGTGTGTGTACAAAATAAAGTAAGAGAGGCAACGTTAAACCCTGCAACCCCTTCAGCTGTGACTTATTCACCATACATCACTAGCCTCGAGTACCTTATTGCTTTTATAAAACAGTTACCACACAATAGCAGTATTAAAGCCAAAAATAAGAATCAATGCTACTTTCATGAAGTAAAATTTCACGGAGCTCCAATAAAAACAGACTAGGAACCGTTCTCATATGCTGTTATTATTTTTTTTTTAAGCACAATATGTGATATTTCCTCAGACAAATACAGCTGCTTATTTCTCAGCATGAGAAAACGTTAGTTCTCTTTAGTTGAGGCTCAGCAGTGTTTTCTGTTGCAGCAAGACTGTCGATTCAGCGCTTTCTTTGATTTAAGTTTGGCCTTCAGGAGCTCTGTAGTGAGCTTTCACACTTATGTCTACTCATAGACAAGGATGTTATTTAAATATTAAATAACGTCCTTGTTTACAACCTTATTTCAGTCCTTTTTAATATAAGTCTTTGCTACTGACTCACTGTTAAAGACAAACTTATTACACCATTAGATGGCAGCTAACGTAACTTTCACTGAAACTCCTCCAGCCCCAACCCCAAAAATGTGGCCACAACTTTTTTTTTTTTTCATCCAGAAGCTTTATCTGATGTGGCATGCAGGTATATTTACACAGACTATTTAGTGCAGCTCAGAGGTGGCAAGAATATGAATGAAAAATGAAATGATACTCTAAAATTGGAACTAAAACTGCCAGTAGGTGGTGGCAAGTCATACCTAATGGTTAGAGATTCAGACTTGTAACCCGAAAGTTGCAGGTCCGAGTCTCAGTACCGGCAGGAAATGAATTAACAGCGCTCTCTTCCACTCTTATTACCCACAACTAAGGTGCCCTTGAGCAAGGCACCTAACCCCCAATCACTCCCTGGGCGCCGCAGCAAAAATGGCTGCCCACTGCTCCGGGAGTGTGTTCACTGTGTGTGTGTGTGTGTTCAATACTCACTGCTGTGTGTGAGCACATGGATGGGTGAAATGCAGAGCACAAATTCTGTATGGGAGACCATACTTGGCTACACGTTACACCACTGTCACTTTATGAATGGGTCACTAGCCTTGTCCAAATACCCACACTTGTGGTCTTTGCACTTGACTACTTGTCTACTTACATGACGTATTTCCTGTATTTGGCCCAAGTGTTCAAGTAGGCGTGAAGATCGCAAGTGTGTGTAGAACTTTTGATTACCCGATGGGACAAACTTACAGTGTTGGAAAAAATGCAAGCGTTTTAACTTTTATTTTTTATGTGTGAACTTTGCATTTTAAAATACACTTCTAAATGTCTGTTCAGTGGTCGCTATGTAACTAACAGAAGACACAATTTTAAAATTGTGGTGCTTCTTTAAGTGGTAAAAAGCAGTTGCAAATGATGTACAAAATACACATAGCCTACTCATCTTTGCATCAATAAAATGTGCAACACTTTATATTTTACTACCAAATTATATGTAATATATAATTAATTCAACTTACAGTTGTATGTTTTCCTTGAAATCTCACGATTTCGGGGCATGTGAGTTGCCGAACAATGCATGATGGGATACGCTTAGCCTCGAATACCGCTCAGAAGCGGTATTCAAGGTAGTGTGGGTTTAGTGTGCATTAAGGGCACTGCACTTGGGCATTTTTAAGACATGGGACAGTCTTGCGCACTTACTTCCTGTCGCGTGAACGAGCTATCAAGTGGTCAAGACCGCAAGTGTGGGTATTTGGATAAGGCTACTGAATACATGGCTCACTCGATTTGTTAAAAACCGTGGATTCATTGAGTAATGAAACCCCACTGTCTGTTGCTCGGAGATGCACAACAGTTCTGCTGTGGCTTTGTTTAGAACTGTTCATTTCAAAAACAGACAATATTGACAATCTTCTGTCTAAAATGTAACAGTATTAAATCTTGCAATTGTGCAGATATTCAGGGGGAAACAGCACTCTTGCTTGTGTGAAATTGCTAACCTATATCATATGATATAAATGTAAGACAAAAAGCCCAGACAGGGGCATTTTTGCCCACATATCTTGAATTTTAGTGGCATTTTAACTGCATTGTAATAGGCTTCATCACTCAGTCAGCCATTGCCCTGCATCATGTTCATAACTAAACTGCATGCAATGTAAGATGACATACAGGTGTGGACCAGGATGGGGTGTGTTAGAGCGTTAATAATTTTAACACGTTATTTTATTTAAATCGCACCCAATTAAAGCATTAAATTGACAGCCCTCTTTTTAATGCATGATGTAAAGGCAAAGATCCACATATTATTTGCCTGCACGTCATTTAATGCAGATCTAGCTTACTTTCAAATGACCTGAATGTTTAGCCCGGGGCTTGTGAATTTCCCTCCTAATTTAAATAAATTGTTCAGCATTAGAATAGCATTTCATGTCTTATGCTTAGGCTAGCTCATAACATCTTAAGTCATCTGTTCAAAATGAAGGACAACGCAACTGTGATAGGCCCACATGCAATCTATGCATTGTTTTGTGCTGATTTTGGGAGAAAATCTGCTGAATTAAATGAAATATATGCAACAGGTACAATTTTGTGAATGAAGGGTGGAAAATTCTGCTGAAATCTGCTGAGTTTTCTGTGGAATTCTGTGGGCTTGAATTCAGTGTAGGTCTACTGATTGCATAATTCATTTGCAAAGTGAAAAGTCTTAGTTAGCGATTATCTCATGTTCCACATGAACACCAAATTCTGGCCTTTGGTTTTACAGTGTCACTGAGCATGCTTCACCTTCTCAAACTTATAACCCATTTATCCACCTGGGCTTTATAGCTAAGGATGACCTTGCAACAGACATCTTACAATGTAACAGATTTTTATAAATGCATTTCAAGTCATAACAAAAAGACAATAAGAAGTTTGCCTGTTAGTTCTGGATATTCACATTTTGGTGGTTGCTTGTCGAATACTCCTGATTAGAACTGTATTTCTTCCATCTTCTTTATTTCTTCGTTTTGTTTGAGGGCAGTTTTTTTTTTTTTTTTTTTTTTTTTTTTTTGTCGTCTTATTTCTGGCCTAGCTACCAAACTGTTATTTTACCTAACCATCAAAAATAAGAAGTTTAGGCAACTTAACTTTTTAATAACTGTAGTTGTGCCAACTAATTTTGGAAAGTTAGACTTGTTCACCTAAATTAACATTTGAAGAGTTTATTTGCAAAAACGGATAACTCCGTTTTTATTAATTCTCACAAAATGTTTTTTTATTTTTTTGTGCATTCCAAGTAATATCAATCAAACTGCAGTTGGGTTGTTTTGATTAAGTAATAATACCTAAGAATGCAGGTAACTTACAAAATTAAAGTTCATTGAAAGTATGTTGAGAGAGACTGTCACTTTTGACATGACATGACAGTCTAATCGAGCCGCGAGTTTAACTCAACTTAAATTTTCATTAATGAACAGCAGCTTTTATATATGGTGGAGAGCACATATAACACAAAACTGACAGGAACAGCCTTGTGGAGAACAGTGACTGGATCTAAACCCTTCAGATGACACACAGCTCATATCACCTTCGCTGTAAGTTACCGAAACCACACACGAAAACCTGCAACACATGGTAAACGTGTTTGTGCAGTGCAGAGTGGCCCTCTCGCACTGTATGACTTGGCAGAAAACTAGTTGTCCAGCCTGATTCCGTTCACACAGCACATTTTTTTTTCTCCGAGAATGCGGTTGTGGGTACAAGTTCGCTTATAGAAGGTGTCTGTCACTCCTGTAAATAACCACATTGTGTGTGAACGTAACCATATTAAGGACTCCGATACAGGACTGCATTCTGTTGCTGTGTGAATATGGCCTTATTTCAAAGTTCCTTACAGCCTACAACAGTGAAAGAACCAAAACCCACAAGGCTGTGAAACCCACAACACTGACCAAGCAAATAAATATAAACTAATTCTTAGTTTTTCCAAGTAAATTACCTTTTATCTATTGAAAGCATGCTCTCTTTCTCCTGCTGTTTCCCATGCAAATGCACACACAGGAACTGGCCTGCAACTTTATTAATAAAATTAGTTCTGCAACTGAAAAGCTACGTGACATTTCTGAATAGGAACAAAGTATACTTTTGCTTTACATTTCATCTTTACCCTGCATTATTTTGTAAGTGTTTATTTTTTGTTTCTGATTGCTGGTGAGGTGAGTTGGGTGTGGAGGCCGAGACATTGTCCTTGCGCAATGGCTTTAGATGTGAACCTGCTGATAACAGTGGAGAATGTGCTTGTTGTGACAGGAGAGAGCTGAAATTTGCTTGAGCATTCATGTTATATGGATAGCTTCACTGTTTTATTCCTTCACTCCATCTTTAATGTTTTTTTTTTTATGTTTGGTTACGTATGTCTTTATTTAAGGTGTATATTTTTCATTGTATCTGGTGCCTGTTCATTGTGGGTGGGGGGGTGGGGGGTCTCTTGTTTTTTGTGTATAGTATATTTTTTGTATACATTTTGTGAGACTTTGATCTGTTTTATGTATATAAAAACTGTTATAAATAAAATGTAAAAAAAAGAGACATTTTGGTGCAAGTCACTCCACTCTATGCGGCTTCTTCTAAAATTACTATTCCAAAAGTCCCGCTGTTCATCAATAATGATGTGTTGGAGGAGCATGGAAAAATTGTAGTTCTTTCAAAGCGATCTCTCTGGGATGTAAAGTAAACAAGTAATGTCTTTCAGGAGACAAGTTTACATGTTTTTGGATTCCCCAGAGCAGACGCAGGATATATACTTTTGTTTTAAATATTAAGGAAAAACATGCATATGATCTACAGGACAACCGGTAGCTTGAAGTGTTTTGAATGTTTTGTTGGTTATAAAATGCACGCCTGCCTGCCTGCATCAGGAGTGATGAGTTGAAGGCATTGCTTCAGGATTAGAAATTGGCACTACATCTAAACTCATGCCTACTCTGAGTTCGGCATGAGTTTCCTGAGGTAAGAATGTCAGAAGTCAATGTATCTGCATCTGTGAATATTCAATTAGATATTGAGGTGAAAACAACAATGAAAGTTTCTGACTTTAGTAATATTGCTGTGGGCATCATTGATGGAGTTATTGATGAAACACTGGATGTTGAAAAAGTTGACGAGTATGGAATGCACTCTGTAACAAGTACAAGTGGTAATCCACCTGGCAGTTTTAGTGGAGAGGGTTTGTTTGAAAAGGAGCATTTGGAGTTGATCTGCAACAAAATATGTAATGATTAGAGTGGCATGGATGAAGGTTTGTCAGATCAGACTGCATTGTCTGTGTTGACATGAACTCTCAAGAGCTCTCACAACCTGATCACCCACTGTAAATGTTTTCTAGATGACACATTTGGGACTTTTTTCATGACGTTGAGAAGTAATTTACAGTACATTAAAAGAATGTGGGATTTGAGCTCCTAAGTGAGAAGAAAAGGTTTTGTTTAAAGAAACATGTAACGGAAAATATATAGAAAAGTGGAAAAAAGAGCATGTCAAAGGTTTTGAACTATAGCTGACCAATTTCATGCAACACTTATTGTCTCTGTTTTTTTTTCCTTCTCTCTCTCTCGAACTTGCACATGGAAGTTTTAAGAGTAGGTTCTCTCAATATTAATGGAGGGGAGGGATATGCACAAACGTGCATTAATATCTGAAATAATCAAAGAAGCAGCAGAAGAATAAGCTGAAGAATTTACATGTTATTTTTCTTCAAGAAACACAGTATTGTAGCTAATGAGGTTGAATGGGGAATGTAGTGGAAAGGGTTGTATAGATTTGAGTGCAGGAGAGGCAATTTTCTTCTCACCTGGTATAAGAGTTACTGTTTTGAGCACAGAAGAACCAATAAATGGTTGTCTTTAAAGCTGCTATTGAGGGGGGTCATTTATTTAATGTGTATGCACCAAATATAGGGCATGAAAGATTGATGCTTATTGGTGTTTCTTGGATGTTTCTTAAACAGGCAATGATTTTTTTTTTTCTTTTCTTTTTTTTTTTTTTCAATATTGTTTGTATTATTATCATAGTTAAGTCTCTTCTGCGGTATGCGGGTCACATGACTTGGTTCAATGTTTCTGTTCTCCTTTTGACAAACTGACCTAAAACCAACACGTTTGCCTTTTCTTCAGTAAAAAAAAAAGCAATAAAACTACTACTGTTAATTGTGAACATTATCTTAAGATGCCGAAAAAGAAAATTAAGTCATATGTTGTTCATGCTGTTATTTAGCACATTTTGAAACATCCGTATCCCCTGAGATACATTGCCACATTAGGTAAAGAGAAAATTTACAATAAAAATTGCACAAATGTTAATATTCACGTTATACTGATGTTATATTTAGTTGACTACATCTTCGCATTTTCAGCTAGATGTTTTTTTGCAGGATAGAACGGGGTGTCCAGCCCTGCTCCTGGAGGGCTACCATTCTGCAGAGTTTAGCTCCAACTCTAATCAAACACACCAAAACCAGCTAAAAGTCATCAGATTTACTTGGAAATGACAGGCATGTGTGTCTGATTAGGAGCCAAACTCTGCAGGACAGTGGCCCTCAAGCCAGAGTTGACCAGCCCTACGGTTGAAGATGAGACCGTTCAGCAGTGTAAAAACACAAGAAATTTCTCAGTTTTAGGACACTTAGACATGTCATACATGCAGCATATTTTGCATATTACATTCACATAAAACACATATTTATGACTTTGGCTTCTTTATACCTCAATAGGGCAACACATTCAAATATCAAAAATAGAGAATATATAAATATCTCATTTTCCACTCTTGCCTGTTTAAGGGTTGCCTGTTTTAATTGTACAGGACATTTTATTAATTATACTACTGATGAACCTCATATTCAATCATCTTGTTTATCAAAGTTAATAAAAAGCAAATGATCTTGTAGATATATTTAGGGTTAAACATCCTGATGTGAAATTGGGGATTGTTTTAAGTGCTTATGCAGATGACATCACAGTATTTGTTAATAACGCACAAGAGAATTAAGGTTTTGTCTGATGCACTTTGTTTGTGAGAAGGCTTCATCAGCCAAAGTCAATTAGGACAAAAGTGAAGCTCTGTGGGTAGGTAAAGATCATTCAGAGGATCTTTCACTGGTGCCTGGAGAAAGCAAATATTAAACTTTTTTTTTTGTTGTATTGTTTGACAACAAAAGGGTATACATACTGTTAAATGACAGTGTACAATACCAACACTGTACAAAGCATAGCCTATGATGTAAATGTGTGTGTGTGTGTGTGTATATATATGTATGTATGTATATGTGTGTATGTGTGTGTGTGTGTATGTATGTATGTATGTATGTGTATATATATATATATATATATATATATATATATATATATATATATATATATATATATATATATATATATATATATATATATATATATATATATATATATATATATATATATATATAAAAATAAATCACAGTATCAATATATCAAAGTAAAAAAATCTATTTTTAAAACCAGTAACCTAAAAAATAATGCTAATAAAATAACTAAATAAATAACACTGTAACAGTTCATCCAGCCACCAATCAAAAACAAACAAATCCACAAATTTAAGATGCATGTGGTACAAGAATGCACCCTACTGGCTACAAACATTTCTGGGAGTACTGAAGAAACATGAGAAAAAATCAGCTCCTACTGTACATCTTCAGACAAACACTATAACACTATAACCTTATATTCAAAGAAAGAGAGATGTTGAAATGCAACGTTGCATAGTGTGACGTTTATTTGTTCCAGAAGTTGTGGTAAGCCATCCAAAGAACACGTCTTATTACAATCCATGCCCAGATCCATCGAAAATGCTGACTAAAAAGCTTCTTCAGTTTTTGAGCAAGGCTACTTGTGTGTCCAGCTCCTTTGTACAGCCTTGTCATGCTTATGCAACAGTCCTTGTACTTCTCAAGTTGGAAAAGATCAGCTGAAGATTTTTCTGATATATATTCTCGGCTGAACGGCTGAACTCTGAAAAGGGGCAGAGACCGAGACCCTATTAAAGGGGCTATATGTAAAAATGTATCTTTACATATAGCACCGGAAAATCAAAATATTTTATTATTTACATATTTGCATATTATTTACATATTTCAAAATCAAAAGGATGTAATGTTTATGCTCACTCCTGAGATCCTCTCTTCCGTTCTATGACATTTGAAATGAATGCTTGTACAATGTTCAGGATAATGCTGAAAGAGCTGTTCTGTATTGTAATGTCATGCAAAGAAAAGGGATTCATTCAAACTATAGTCTCACATAGCCTAATCTATATAGTCTGTAGTCTAAAATATACTTAATAATTAATCTATCATAACAGTGCAATTTTAATGACCTCACGTTCAGTCTCTTGTACGCTACGTGTGCACGAGCGTGAGCATGAGCAATAATTTGCTGGCTGCAGTTCACTGAAAGGCCACCGGTGTCACTAATAATAAGGGTTTCTGAATTCTATATATAGCATATCATAGACATGTCCAATAACAGGCAAATCCTAGTAATAGATGAAAATATCTTCAAAGGCAAATATGGGCTAACAGGCAGAGAGTCAAGACTAACAATAGATTTGACACTAGAATATGGGTTGCTGTCAGGGCCATTCTGAATCAGGAAAATGGCCAGGATGAATGCCATGGTCCATAATTGAATCAGGAATAGGGCCACAATCAGTGTTTCGAGACTAGACTAGGGCCAGGATAAGGATGAGAGTCCTTGTCTGAATCAGGAATAGTGCCTGGATGAGGACCAGGGTCCATGTTTGATTTGGGAATATGATCAGGATGAGGGCCACAGTCGGTATTGGAGACAAGACTAGGGCCAGAACTAGTTTATGGGTCCAGACTAGAGCCAGGGTGTGAGTCAGAAGAGCCAATATCATTCCCAGAATGATGGCTGATGTCAGACAGAGCCAGAGGGAAAATGTTTTTTGAAAAATAAAGTTGTAAAATTTTGCACCACGCCAACACAGGTAGAATATGTGAACTCCACACTGACCTCCTGGTTCGAGGACTCAAACCAGGGACCTTTTAGTGCTACCCACTGAGCCTCCATGCCACCCTTGACTGCATTTGGTTTTATATATTTAAAAGGTATATTGAGCATGGCAGCTTGAGGCTGTCTGCACTGGAAAAAGAAAAAAAAAAGATTTTTTTTCTGTAGCTCAAGTATGTGAAGTACGTCAGAAAGAGAGCAGGGCATTAGTTTACTGTCGGTGACTCGTCTTCTCGCACTACATCCAGAGTGTAGACAAAATCGCTGGTTATAATTGGTTCTTTTGGCTTTTGTCGCATCATGTCGCACCGCTTACATCTGGTGTAAGATATAGCACATTCTACAGAGACATTCAAATGAGGACTGAGGTGCTGCTAGAAATGTCGCCCACATTTTAAAACACAGCTGGCTTGTTCAAAATATTGCGAATATGAGTTTTTCTGACACCTTGCTTTAAGGGGATCTTATCTATGTGTGTGGCAGCAGAAGAATGTCTTTGTTATTGCTAAGAGCAAACAGCATGCAATGAGCAAATCTAGTTGTCAGATCCAAGCTCTATAAATGTTTATTCCCTAATTTTACATGCAAGGTCTCAGAGGAGAGAGAGAACTCTTGTTTAAGTAAGCGTTTTTCTGTATAATAATTGCACTCAACAGATTCTTTTATCTGTGATTAAGGGACGTATTAAGCCTTGTTCACTATATCTCTATAATATCTTTGCATCTAAGCTCAGTGAAACTTTTATTTAAGGTATGGCCCACTCATGTCCTAGGGACAGATGACATTTTGACTATGGCAGGCTCATCAGCATTCTCAGGGGGCTGCTGATAACATCGCTGGCATTAGAGGATATAAGCTCTGGTCTCAGACACGCATCCACATGCTTCTCTAGAAAATGTTGATGTAATACTGTATTCAAATTGAATGTGTGGCTGTTTTCATTTTGAAATAGGTGGTGTCTAATGCTGCAGGACAAGGCATCACCATCACAGGGGACAAAGCCTTCAACAACTGGAACTGGCCCAATGCCGTCATCTTCGCAGCTACAGTTATCACAACTATAGGTAAGGATCTGGTCCATTTAAGCAGTAACTTGGAGAAATAATCAATTAACAATTAATACAAAAATAATTTATAATTTGTTGTTGTTATTATTATTATTTCCCATTATTCTGAGTCTTTCAGTCAGATCCCTATATATCCTTACAAACAAGGGTTCAGTACAGTGATTTTGTTTGTTTGCTTAATACTAAGAGAAATACTTGAAAGCCATGTCCAAAGATAGAACATCAAAGTAATGAGATAAATTGTATATACTATAAACTGCAATCACTTTTCACCAAAAAAAGGTTTCTTTCCACAGGTTATGGAAATATTGCACCCAAAACGCCTCCAGGGAGGGTTTTCTGTATATTTTATGGTCTTTTTGGAGTGCCGCTGTGTTTCACCTGGATCAATGAACTTGGAAAGTTTTTTGGTGGAAGAGCTAAACACCTTGGGCGATATCTTACTAAGAAAGGAGTAACATTGGTAAGGAGCAACCACACACAGCCATTGTATTTTAATATAATAATAATAATAGCTATGAGAACTTCTAACTGCATTTTGAAAATCTATTTTTGTTATAAGCTTGTTCTTTTTTTTTTCTCTCTCTCTTTCTTTTTTTTATTTTTTATTTGGCTTCTCAAAGCGGAAAACACAGTTCACCTGCACAGCTGTCTTTCTGTTATGGGGTGTGCTGGTCCATTTGGTGATTCCTCCATTTGTATTCATGTCTCAAGAAGGCTGGACCTATATTGAGGGCTTGTATTTTTCTTTTGTCACTCTGACAACTATTGGTTTCGGTGATCTTGTAGCAGGTGGGTGTCTTAGTTGTTAACTGCTTGTTATCATGGGTCACAAGAAAATTAAGTTGGCTTGATCTATATCTATATCTATAAACATGCTAGCAAGGGCTGGAAATGAATGGGGTTAATTGAAATGAATTGATTAACCGCCAAAATACCGGAAGCGACGCATTCCACAGAGAAGAATCCATGGACTGCATTATTACACATTTAAGGCTGTACAATATATTAAGACCATTTAAAAATCATAATATAGCATGCTATTGTGAAATCACAAAGGCTGTGATTTAATTAAATAAATATATGAGCTGCGGGTTTCAGAGTGAAGTGTGACGCTTTAATTATTTACATGCACTCAGGTTATGTGTTCCTTACAGCATCTCAGAGCAGCTTCGTTCACAGTAAAATGCAGCTCAACTCAAACTCGTCTGAGCAGCAGCTCTGTTATCAACCTCCAGCTCTGCATATGCTGTGAGTTTGGGTTGCTTATAACATTCATCTGGGAATGTAATGTGCACCATTTCACCAGATTTGTAATGTGAATAGAATAGAATATATTTTATTGTCCCATTTCTGGGAAATTAATCTTGGACAACCATGACATGGCCTGTATGCAACATTAGACAACAATATGTTACTCATAACTAAAAATATATTAAAAAAACTACAGTATACCAATCTGGCACCTCATTTTTGCAATTCTCTATTGATTAATTTAACTGTAGTTGACACACAAGAATTTTTGTAGCGATTTGATTTGCATATCAAAATCCTCAATTGGTTACATGTTAAAGTTTCCATGTAAAATGTGTGTCATCAGCAACAAGTTTCTTAGCTTGTCTTAAAATAGATACCTCATACAGCTCATGTGTAGGTTGTTTCTCTTCCCAGCCTACAATTTTTAGAGCAGTGTGTACAAGTCGTGCAAGTTTCAATTTTGATTGGACAATCAGGTTTCCATAGCATGCTGTAATACCATATCTTATCAAACTCTCAAAAACAGACTGATAAAACAGAAATAAAATCTTCTGATTTATCTTCACCTAGTTTTGCCGTGGCCACTACATTGTAACTATTGGGGACGTGTTAAAGGATTAGTTCACTTTAAAATGAAAATTACCCCATGATTTACTCACCCTCAAGCCATCCTAGGTGTATATGACTTTCTTCTTTCTGATGAAGTCATGGTAATTTTGTTGTGGTAACATAATGTGGCCATGTGATGTAAAGTTGTGGCCTCGAGTGTAAACCTGTGTGACCATATCAACCTGGGATTATCAGAAATTTTATATTAGTAAGAAATTAATAGATTATTTTGAATTTAGAATGACAAAAAAGAACAGAGTTAAGATTATTATATTATATTATGCCAGCAGTGGCAATAATTGAATAACTGGCAGATACAGTAAAACAAAACAATGCTTACATTTTCATAATTATATTTAATAATGTAGTCTATATTAATTACTAGCAAAAATAGAATGAAATATTATAGCCTAATATATTAAATTCCCATAAAGTGAACTTCTCACAAAATTCCTGTAAGTGTGCCTACAGAATGAGTCATATAGGAATTAAAGCTTTATTGTCATGACTCTTGGGCATTTACTGTATTTATAAAACATTGGCTACATGGTACTTTAAATAGGCCTGTTAGATAATACAGTAAATAAAAATATTCTTTTAACATAGCCTATTATTAAAAACAAATTATTCAAACTTCATTCAAATGTTGTCACAGACACGAGGTAGCCTATCTACACATTGCACGGAATATAGTAGGCTGTAATATAGCCTAATAGGCCTATAATATAATAGCTATAATATAATATAACCATGTCTTAATGCATGCTGTCTTTGTCATTCTTAATTCAAAATAAAATGTTAATTAATATATTTGTGATAATCCCAGGTTGCTGTGGTCATTCAGGTGTTATGTGGTCACAAGAAAATGATTGTTCCCTCAAAATAGGATCTAAGTGAACCAAACATGTCACTTTGGTCATGATAAAAATGCCCCTAAAAGTCACTTACACAGGGCAAATATTGCCCCTTAATAGGAAAGTTGATTTCTAGCCCTGCTAGCAACATGTTAAAAGATAGTACCGACATGCTAAGTCATGTTAACAGCATGTTAGAACCATGGTAGCAGTGTGCTAAATCATGTTAAAAACATGAAAGCTATGTTAAAACTTGTTAACAACGTGATCATGTTAGTAGCATGCTAAAACATGCAAGTATCAGGCAAAATCATGTTAGCAGTGTGTTAAAACATCTTAAAACAAATTATTAACTTGTTAAAACATATTATGAAAATGTTAGCAATGTGTTATAACGTGATAGAAACATGCCAAAATGTTAAATCATACTAACATGTTTCAAAATTTATATAATTAAACAGTTACAATCTTTAGAGAACGTTCTGCAAATAAAAACTTTCTATATATACAGTAAATCTTAAGATTAAACAGCTAAATATTAATAAGGCATTCACATTCATGCATACAGTAGATGTACAAAATAATTTAAAGGCTAATATAGCTAGTCTAACTAGTATAACTTGTCAAGTTACAAATTGAAAGAAATCATTGACTCAAGAATAAGACTCAAATATACACTGATATTTTGTACCAAAAAAGTATGACTTTTTCAGTGTGACACAGGAGGAAATACAAGGTAAAACATTAAGAGACTGATAGTCTCAATCACCATTAACTATCATTGCACCTTGCTTATATTTGCATACATCTAATTTGGACATGCAAAATATTAAGGTGTTATTAGAACAAAATAACTGAGCACCTGTGACAGTGGAATTTGTAGTTGCAGAGAAAAGCCACATGTGCATCAGTAACAGAGGAAAAAGTTCTTGTAGTTTCTCTCTCTCTCCCTCTCTCCCACAAACACAGAACAACAGGTCTTGGAATGTCTGAAAAGTGGCGTAATCTGGTGATTGTTGGCATTGGTCAGCATCTGTTGGTGCAGTGTGAATTGCCATTAACTGCTATGCTACACCCGTTTTGATACCTTTGTTTTATTTTCAATTTTTATAAATCGTTTGAATTGTTAACATTTGATTTCTAATCATCGTGTGTTATTAGCTTACATTTGATTCATGATCATCTTGCATTATTAAGCATTCAATCCCCAGCGATGGACATGGAGCCGCGATTTGAATATGAAGCTGTTTGCGGAACAGCCATGAATGTTTCAGGCATTTCAAATGTGTGTCATATCTGGCTGCATGTGCTGGAAGAAGAGATGATGTAGGAGACGAGGCAGATGTGCTGGAGTCTTAGTTAAACTTAGTTAAACTTATAGGGTTGGATATTATTCATTTACTCACCCTCAAGCCATCAGGTGTATATGACTACTCATCGGGGTGGAGGTTTGGCTGCAATTTTTAATGATTAAGTGCAAGTTATTGCCTGTTGAAAGTTTCAGGGGTTCTGAAGTTTAATTAATGAAGATTGACCTGCCTTTACTGGTACTTTGTGCCCTGATATATAGGCCTACCAGATACAACAAGAATTTTCTAGATTAATTTTATGAGGTTTTTATCTGGGGTTGTTCCATCTGCAGATTGGATTTTGATCCTGGCTGATTTTTATATAATATGTCTGTCCTTGTAAACCTATGATCAAAGAATTTTTGAATTTGGTTGATTCTTTTCATTTATCTCAATGGGTCTCTGAACCAGGACATGATCATGGTCATATGCTTGATTTGGTGTTTACTTTTGGGATAAAATCTATGGCTAGTGCGTTTTTAATGGCTTTTAGTACTAAGGCATTATCTCCTCCTATGGAGTCTACAACTTTGCCTTCTATAGGACCTGAGGAATTGGTAAATTCTTTCAGTCATGTCTGTTCAGATCTTGGATAATGTTGCACCTTTGAAAATGAGAAATCAAAGAGTAAATGAACAACCGTGGTTAAATGACGTTACTAGGAATCGTTGTCGGCGTGCGTAAGTGACTAAGATAATTTGCAAGTATCTTATGATATTTTAGAGAATTTAACAGCATTTTGATTGTTTACAGCTGCTAGATCTTATTTTTTTGCGAATTTTACCACAAAATGTAAATAACCCAAAGGCTTTGTTATAACTATATAAGGCACTGCGTCCGTCTAGTAAAGCTTTCTCTTCCCCGTCCAAGGATTTTTTTTATTTTTATTTATTTATTTATTGACAAGGTCGAATAAATAAAAGGTCAAATATTTCACCAGTAGGGAACATTGTAGTTGAAGAAATGAATCCTTCACATTGCTTGAGTAAATTTGAATTAATTTCCTTAGCTCAGTTATAGAAAGATATATTATGTTTAAAGCCGATGACCTCACTCTATGATGTTCTTCCATCGCAACTACATAAGGAGGTCATTGACATTTTAGTCCTAATATTTTATCGATTATTAATAATTTGTTTTATGGCACTGTACCATGAAGGTTTAAGCAGGCCATTGTTTAGCCCGTTTTAAAAAAGATGATCCTGGATCCACAGGAATTTAAAAACTTCAGGCATATTTCAAATATTAATTTTAAGAATAAAATCTTAGAGAAAGTTGTTCATAATCAGCTAGCTGATTTTATTATTTATTTATTTATTTTAACTGGAAATATTATAGATATGTTTCAGTATTTAGAATTAAACCTAGCTCAGACTCAGCTTAGAGATTATGTAGGTATCATGGGTGTGGCCCTTAAGCGGTTCTCTTCTTATCTGCTGGACAGGACATGCTTAGTTAAGATTGGAAACTGTTTCTGCATCAGCAACTATCTCTTGGGGGGCAAGGTTAAATGGTCCAACTCTGTTCTCTTTATACATGCTGCCCCTGGGTAAATTTTTAGGAAATATAAAATTAATTATAATTTATATGCTGATGATTTGCAATTGTACTTTCCTTTAGAGTTTGACTGTACTTCCTTTGTTCATTTTCATTTCAAGTGTTTGATTGAGGTGAAGTGGTGGTTTGCAAGTAATTTCCTAAGTTAAGGCTGAGTTTATGTTTGGAAATAAACAGCCTGAGAAAGGACTGGTTGAAAGTTATGGACTACTGTCTAGTAATATGCAATGTTATGTGGAGTAATTTTCGATTCTGATCTCCGTTTTGATCGTCATATAAGCTGATTTGTGAAAGCTTTTTTTTCCAGATAAGAAAATTGTCTAAACTGAAACCTATTCTTTCAACCAAGAATTTGGAGACTGTTGTGCATGCTTTTTTCACATGGCTGGATTATTGTAATGCTTTGTGAATAAAGGCATAAGTGAAGCCTTGGTTGCACACCTTCATTATGTCCAAAATGCCACAGCAAGACTTTTAACTAATAGCAGGAAAAGGAATCATATAACACCTGCGTTGAAAGCTCTTCATTGGTTACCTGTCAAATACAGAATACAATACAAGGTGTCAGTGTTTGTTTACAACGCACTGCATGGTCAGGCTCCAAAGAATATAAAAGATACAGTTGAGCTCAAAAGTTTACATACCCCTTGCAGAATCTGCAAAAATGTTAATCATTACAACAAAATAAGAAGGATCATGAAAAATTGCATGTTATTTTTTTAGTACTGTCCTGAATAAACTATTTCGCATAACAGATGTTTACATAAAGTCCACAAGTCAAAAAATAGCTGAATTTATAAAAATGACCCCATTCAAAAGTTTACATCCCCTTGATTCTTAATATTGTGTGTCATTACCTGGATGATCCATGACAGTTTGTTTGTTTTGTGATGGTTGTTCATGAGTCCCTTGTTTGTCCTGAGCAGTTAAACTGAGCTCTGTTCTTCAGAAAAATCCATGTCCTACAAATTCTTCGAATATTTTTTTTTTTTTTTTCTCCTTCCTACATCTTTCGCATATTAGAACTCTTCTTGATTTTGAGATCCATCTTTTCACACTGAAGACAACTGAGGGACTCAAACACAACTGTTAAAAAAAGTTTCAAACATTCACTGATGCTCCGGAAGGAAACATGATGCATTAAGAGCCAGGGATGTAAACTTTTTGAATTGGATGAACAGAATAAATTGTACTTTTTTGTCTTCTGGGAAACATGTAGCGTCTTCTGTAGCTTCTGAAGGTCAGTACTAAATGAAAAAATACGATCTTTAATCAAAATAAGAAAAACATGCACATCATCATCTTGTTCACAAGTTTTCACCCCCCGATCATTTTTATGATCCTTCTTATTTTGTTAAAATGACTAACATTTTTGCATATTCTGCAAGTGGTATGTAAACTTTTGAGCTCAACTGTGTGTTAATCCCCTACCAATCTTAAAGACTCTTTCATTTTGAAAGTGCTTTATGAATAAAATTTGAGGTGTAAAATTTGTCCATGACTTAACATTTTTGATATGGGTGTATGAATGTTTTTCACCATATTCAATGATTCGCAGAATAGAATTTGTGCACCTGCAATGAAGAATGAGAAGTGTAACTGTTGTGTTGTATTTGTGGGAGAGAGGGAAAGAACTACATGTTTGCAACTCCTAAAACATTTTTTCTCTATGACTCAAATTTACTGATACATGTGTGATATTCTCTTCAACTACAAATTCCACTGTCACAGGTGCTCAGTTGTTTTGTTCCAGCAATACCTTAAAAGAACATGGTAGTAGTCAGCCATCCATACAAAAGCAGAGAGTTTGGTGTGTTGTCAGACTGGAATAGATGTCTGTCCAGGCTGACATACAGTATGTTTAGGCAACAGCTGTACGTTCTTGATGCCTTCAACTGGGGCTTCCAGAAAACCTGCAATAAAAATAGTACGGCTCAAAAAACAGTCATACCCATTACAAAGTATCACATCTGGTATAACAAAGTTCAGTTTAAGTTAAGCTCAATCAGCATTTGTGGCATGTTTGACTTATCCCTCTGAATATTTCTTTAACATGGCATTTTGTAAGAAATCCATTTGCATGTAATTTTTATAAAAATGTATGATGTAAAATGTAAAACATCCATGTATTTACAAAACCCATCTGGTTAGATACAAAGGTGGGAAACTAATATGGGAAAATCCCTTACCATTCAGTGCTGTGATTTGCCTCCGAGATGTTCCTCCCTAAAAGTAAAAATACAGTGAAACCATATTTAAACAGTGGATCACTTCATAAGTCATATTACTTTTTAAAAAGATCCCATTAATAACATTGCATATACATAAAAAGCAAATACTAATATTATGCAATCTCACAGCCTCACACGAGCAGGAGCATGTGAGAAAGGCATGTATAACTGCTCTCTAGGCCCATTTCCAGTCTCAATGACCTTATTGTTGTACAGTTTAGAAGATATTGAAGTTATAAAGTTTTATAAGTTTGTGTTGAAGTTGCCCATTTACATAAACAGTTCCAACATACAGTATACAGTTGCTGCGTCATGGACTGGTGCGCAAACATGACAAAGTTACAAACTTATGAATCAGGAAAGTAACTCTAAAATGACACTTAACATTAAATGTGTAAAAATGACAAATAAGTTATAATTAAGCAATCAAATAACACAAATAAATACAGTAACAGCTTACTTTATGCATGTTCAGAAGTCCGATGTCTTCAACCAAGTTTCAACATAAACCAGACATGTTAGAAAAATGCTTTACCATGTAGCAACATGTTAAGCCATGTTAGAAACATGTTAGTAATGTGTTAAAACGTGTAACATGTTAAATCATGCAAGCAAAATGCTAATGCTAGCAATGTTCTAAACATGCTAACGACAATGTTAAATCATGTTAACAATGCCTAGCTAACTAGCTGCATGTTTTACTGCGTTTATATAACCATCAAATTTTAAACTTTCAGAAAAGGGTTTGTCAAGCCAACATCAAAGTTTGCCCTGACGAACTTTAGTTCTTTAGTTCTTAAGATATGAACAAATAGCCATATTATGCAGTATATCCAAGTGTACAATTTTTTTTTTTTCATACAAGAAAGCATGTATTTATAAATATAAAAATATAAAATTTCCAACACTGAAACTAAAGGAAATTGCTTAAAGTTTTTTTTTTTTTTTTTTTTTTTTTTTTTGATTGATTGTGATATCAATTTGCAAACTTTTCTCTGTATCTGTATTTTAGGTGTTGATCCCAATGTTGTCTACCCTGCTCTCTATCGCTACTTTGTGGAGGTGTGGATCTATCTTGGTCTGGCATGGCTCTCTCTGTTCTTCAATTGGAAGGTGCGGATGGTTGTGGAGGCTCACAAAGCTCTAAAGAAGCGCCGTAAAAGGCGCAAACTTTCTCTGGATGACTTGCAGTGCATCAAGGAAAGTCACAAGTCCCTACACATGCCACCAACTCCCAATGATGTCAACATCTTCAGCTTCCTGTCCAAGAAAAAAGAAGGTTACAATGACTTAATCAAACAGATAGGTGTCGAGAAGGAAGGAGAAGATCAATGTGTCAGCTCTGTCACTGGTAGCAAGAATAAAGCACCAAAACGCTCAAAGAGCTGCAGTGATTCTTTTTCAATAAGCGGAAATACCATCCTCAGTTTAGACCGCTCGCCTCGACAGAAACGCCGCTATAGCTTGAGTGACAGATTTACTGTAGCCCTCTCAAAATCCAAGGGTTACCTTCTTAATCCAGAGGAATGTCTTCTCATGAATGAAATGCATGGTGGAGGAGAGATAGACTCTGACCTAGACTCTATGAGAATGAGTGAGAATCAATTGGACAAGGAGGCAGGAGAGAACCACGAAGGTCGTCAAGTCCAGGGTCAACCTGGAGGCTGCAGTAATGGCTACCAGATCCACACGTTTCCCAATGCCAACATCACCTTCATTGATGAGGAGAATTTGCTAAACAACAACCTGGAGGAGGATGATAATGACTTAATACCCAAGTATTCAACTTCAGATGAGAGAGATTTTAGAGGGGAACAGGGCTCTGAATCTGAGACCTCTGTATTCACCACAGATGGGATGGATCGTAACCCCTCTTATGAGCAGCTGGTGGAAGAGTATTCCAAAGAGGACAACACTGACATTTGATCTCATAATAGGATTTTGGTCTTCTGTCTTAAACCTTAGTAATGTTTTTCTATCATGAACTTGAACTTGAAATGGTGTTAACTATAAAAATTGAAGTTATTACTCACAACCAATTTCTATCTGTCTTCAAATGTGAGCAGCCTTATACAAGTTTAATGTGATTTTACAAATTAGAATTTCTTTTAAGTATTTTGCAAGTGGAACAACAGACTTAAGAGTCTTACTTTGAAGTGACATTTAAATTAAAAGCCAGTTTTATAAATGAACAAACTATCTGCAGCTGCTGGCATACAGACTTATAGAGATGTATATCAATAGTTGACTAATTTTGCAGTGGCTCTAGACTTGATTAGGTTTTTATTTATTGTATAGCAAAGAAATAAAATTAGACAATTTAGGTTTCCACCTAAATTGTCTAAACTGCAGGGGTCTCAGATTCACTGTGAATCAGTTCACTTACAATATAGATTATAGATAGTAAGATGTTTGCATGTTTTTTTTTTCACCATATTGGTGATTTGTTTTAAGATAAAAAAATAATAAAAAATTCATCCTTATTGGATGTTAAACCACATTTTTATTATCTTCCATTTTAGCCCAAAATATTGTTTTGGGTCACCATGTTTGCCTGTTATTTTAACTTGGGATTTATTTAAAATGGTATGTCATGATTTGACTTTAACATTGTGATTTTATTCCAAGTCTTTTGTTTATGCAGACATTGTTTTAATGTTCCTGAAATGTGTTGTTAACTCCTATCCAAAGAAAATCTCAATATTTGTGGTTTTCTGAACCGTTAATATTGTCGATATGATGAGATGAACCGCACTCAAATACTCCGTCAGCCTCCCTCAATGTGCTTTTGTCAAGTCAAGAAGATGGTAGTTGAATCGGTTGACATAAAAGGTTATGAGTATCCCATTGTTATTACAGTGTTTTTTTTAACATGATGATAACTGTTTTGGTGTCTGACTCATTTGTTGACATGATGCTAAGTCTGTGTTGACATGAAACCATTTCCTGTTTGTAGATGTAATTATGTTGTTTGTTTTTCAAGTGTGTTATAAGATCGATCTCTCTTAAACTCATCTTGGCTTTCTTTAAAAGAAATGTTTTTCTTCATATATATAGAAGTTGATTGACCTGATATGCACTGAAATATGCATTCTACTGTATGTCTTCTAATATTCAGTATTGTGTATGTCACACAAGTACATTTTGCACCAATTTGCCTTTCTTCTATTGAGGACCTTTAATGTTGTCTTATCTGGTGTCACTATCAAACTTTTGTTATAGACCCACCCCTGTTTTCCCAGCTACACTTTAACCAGAGATCTCCTTTGTTCTCTCTGTGCAGTCTCTCTCACTTGAGAGAACAGTGTGTTTGCTATGTAAACATTGAAAAGGGTCTGTCAGTAGCCATCACTGTTGGTCTCCTGTAGTCTTCTGTTTAATTAGCTATGAGCTAAATGGCATGAATAGCCAAAACCATAATTTACATCACTGGCCAAGGTTAACTAACCTTAGGTCAACCTGTCAAGTCATGGTATTGGTTTTTGTTCATATTGCAAATGTTCGCCCCATTCTTTCACAGAAAAAGCACAAACATTTTACTCTCTAAGTGACATAGAAGGTTAAAGTGTTTCTTTTTTTTTTTTTTTTTCATGTTATGTTTTGAATTTCCTCTATTTTGTAATGCTGTATTTCCTTGTATATTTTAATTATTCCTTGGTGGTGCAATTTTACTCTGTTTAGATGATCTCTGTATGGATTTGAATGTTGGACTGAATAAACCATTTTCCATTTGAAATAAACAAATAGGATTTCTGCCTTGGTCTTTTTCTTTCTCATCTTTGAGCAGTGTTTTCAAGAATACACTTTCTTTGAAAAGAAATATGAAATGACACAACTTATTTTTGTGAGTATTTGCCTAAATTGTACTCCAGCATGAATTGAAAAATAAATTTGTTTGTTTTGCTGATAATTTGTACACTCAAAAAAATAAATTGTTGAATGAACATGATTTAATCGTAGCACCCATTATGCATCTTATCAAATCAAGTAAACTTGGATTGCTTTGAATATTTTATATGAACACAATATACATTTGTCGTTTAAACATGATTTTAATATGTCAATGTAACTTCTTTGCAACTAGTTGAATCAAAATGTTTGTATTGTGTTACTGTGGTAATGCACTTTTAATTCAACAAAATTCTGCCTTTTTACACCAACTAGTTAATGTCTTGATCATGTATGGCTATGGAAATTTAATGACTATCTATCTTGTTGTTTCAATTAGATTTGAATTTAAATTGATTTATGAAAATAATGATGTTCTAAGTTGATCCATTGCCACCAATGCAGCTAAGATCAATTTAGGCTTGTGATGCTTTTGGGAAACACTACCATAGTGATCATTTCATTATTAAATTGAAATTAAGTTTTGTTAGCTAGTCCTCAACCCAAGCACAAGTGCAACACTTCTCCACAATGGTAACCCCAAAAACATTAACATAACAGAAACTTTTAAATACCAACATAATAGAACAGTAACCATTAAAAAGACACTCCATTTTCTCATCTTGCTAAAAAATGCTTAAAATAACACTTTATTTCAACATTTACTCTCTCAGTTCAGCCCCTTTGCAAAGCATGATGGGAAGTAAAAGTCCTGTTTGATTAACTCCTGGTTGGGTTACTTGATTGAAACATGTTATTTCAATATGAAAACATCAAGTTAAGTCAAAGAGTAATCTTTTCAAGTAAATTTAACACGAATCAATCACATTTAAACCAGAAACCTGATACAATGGTGTTGAATCAAAATAAATTGTTTAAATAAAGTGAACAGCATCAAAAATCATTTTTTTGAGTGTATAGTGGATATAAAACATCTACACACCCCTGTTAAAACGGCTGTTTTTGTGATGTAAAAAAGGGTCATTCATAACAGAACATTTGCACCTTTAAAGGGATAGTTCATTTTCACAAAGATAGCAATCTTTCTTGTGAAAGTCACATTTCTAGCATTTATAAAACCATATTTTCCATCTTAACAATATCTTTTAAATATGACATGCTCTTAATGTCAAATGCAGGAAAATTACTTCATGCATTCATGACCTCAAGGCTAGATTATTGTGATGCTTTACTGGGTGGTTGCCCTGCAGGCTTAATAAACAAACTCCAGTTGGTCCAAAATGGAGCAGCTAGAGTTCGTACCTTTGGTCTCAAATTTCCGTCCAGTTTAAGATACCTAGAATATCAAAATCGACTGGGCGGTAGATCCTTTTCCTTTTTAGCACCCAAATTCTGGAACAGTCTTCTTGGTGTTGTTCAGGAGGCAGACACACCCTGTCAATTTAAATCTAGATTAAAGGCCCATCTTTTTAACCTAGCATACACATACACGTCACTATCACATTTCTATAATTCAAATCCCTTAAAGGATTGTTAGGCTGCATAAATTAGGTCAACTGGAACCGGGAACACTTCCCATTACATCCGATGTACTTGTTACATCGTAAGAGGAATGGCATCTACACTAATATCAGTCTATCTGTCTCATCCTTATCCTGAGGTTACTGTAGTCAGCCGATTTCGGTCCTTATCCAGACCAGATGGTAGACCTTTACCCAGAGATGACCACAACGCAGCCCTGAATGTCAGCAAAGACTAGACAAACCTTAGAGACAGATACCCTGCAAAGAACTCGTCAGCTATACAGCCCTTGGCACAGATCCTCAGCAAAGACCACAAGAATCAGACAAGTCCGGCTTCAACTCCTCCCACCATATGCAGAAGGAACTGCATGAAATATTCTGAATGATATCAGTCTACAATCTGACTTGTGATGGACCCTGGAATCATAATTACACCATGTTTATTCATCTGGCCAGAGGATAACTGGCCCCCCGATTGAGCCTGGTTTCTCCCAAGGATTTTTTTCTCCATTTCTGTCACCTTATGTAGTTTAGGTTTCATGCTACTGTCGCCTCTGGCTTGCTCAGTCGGGGACACTTAATATTCAGCAATATTATTCATTTGACAGCACTGACACTATTGGATGATAACTGAACTGAGCTAGATGACTGTCCACTGTTTTCTGCAGAGCTGAATTGAACTAATTTTATAATTGATTAACTTTACACAGTTAGTGAACCGAACCGAATCAACACTGAACTGACTTCAGCTGAATAATGACACTGTATAAAGCCCGTCACTTGACTTGTTGATAACTGTCTTTACTGTGTTCCATTGTAAGAAGATGTCTTACAAGTAAAACTTGTACAAGAATATTTCTGATTTATTTGGAGTTAATCAGGTGAAGACAGGTGTGTAGTACTTCACCTGAGCTTGGTGATTAGTTAAATTAGTTCTAAACACATGCAGCCACATACACTATATTAGTGTGCAAACTGCAGTTAGGTTATTTTTAAGTTTTTTTTTTTTAATCGCTTTTGTTACTTTGGTTTTCAGTGGCATTGCATAGGTTGTATTTTTTACATTAAAGGTGCAAAAGATCTGATATGATTTATCTTTGTTTCATTTCATTCTTTGTTTCATTCAAAAAACAGCTGTTTTAACAGGGTTGTGAAGTCTTTTTATATCCACTGTAATATGTAAAACTGTACTGTTAAAAGTCTGATTCAAGGTCAAATTTTGCACTAAACAGTAATAGGCCTAAAACATGTCTATCTTGCAAGATGAGCCCTAGTCTCTTCTATTTTTATGGCCTTGTAAAGTTATAAACCTTTGTCTGTTCCACGTCATTACATTCTCGCAATTGTTCTCTGTAAATTCTATTTCTAAAACACAAAGACCACTTATTTAGACTTGATGGTCACAGGAAGATATGTGACACTGGGAACATGTCACGTTTGTTTGCGAGATACAACATCTAGGGATTCAGTCACTATATTTCAGTACAGGAGAAGTGCTGGACCAACACTTGAATATTTATTTCATTCATTATATGCTGAAAAGACTCAGATTTAGAGCCTGCATACCAGCAATACAGTGTGAGGCAATTTGTCTATCCGGGTGCTTTGTTCAAATGTGGCCAATTGATTAACATGAACCCCTTTTGACCTCAATATTAATACACCTCTGTGAGCAAAAAAAAAGTGTTGCTCAAAATGTTCCAGTCCTGGTGAGACTCCACCCTCTTCAACCTATACCCATACATTATTTTCTCACTTATAACTAAGACTTATTCATTTTGGTAACTAACACAAATTGTAACTCTGAAAGCTGCCAATATTTGCATTGTATCACATGTCACTTCCATCAAAAACATGCCAGCAGAATGAAAGAACAAGTAAGAGTAAAGTTTGCTACTAACCATGCTGGCATTGTAATATGAGGCCATAAAAATTTTCTGCTGAATTGTAAAACAGTCTTGCTTCATAAAGACACTCCTCAGAAGTCATAAATGTTCACGAACAAAGTGATAAAAAGTTACTTCGCATGGAATAATAAATGTAACAGTACAAGTAAATGTGTAAAATTACACTGGCAAGATCATTAGTTGGTACATTAGTTGATACTAACTACTTATTACTTGACCTTAAATGTCTAGCAGTGTTTTTTTTTTTTTTTTATTATTTCCAGTAAGAAAAATAATGAAGAAAAAAATTATGTAATACTGGATTATTATTATTATTATTATTATTATTTTAATGTTCCCTGTACTCAAGGCAGGATCTAGGGGGCTGGGGCCCCTGGGCTTGAGTCATTGTTTGGGCCCTACCTACTTTACAAATTACCTCAACTAGAACGTCATTATGGATCAGCACAAAAAAACTATGCTTTAAGGTTCCTAGACAAATGAACATGCAACATACTTAGCCTAGTCTAGTCAAAGTAATACTAAGCAATATTAATTATCCATTATAATACAATATAATATGAGCCACAGAAAGAGGGCAGTTTTTTTACTGATGAAATGTTGGTTAGATTAGGATTAGTGTGATATAGCCTATATAAGTGCGTAATATCATTGCACCTGCTGCACCTATGGTACGGCAGCAAAGTTCCTTGATTATTACGCCAGAATGAGAGTATAGTTCCTAGCCATATCGGCCTAGAAAATCACAACTTTTCATTTTCCGTCGGTCTTAGTACACGATGTAACTACTGAAGAGTCAAGTTTTAAATAGGAAAAATATCAAAACTCTTTGTTCATTTTTGAGTGAGATGCTAACGGTCTAATCAGATTCAATGAACTATGCTAAGCTATGCTAAAAGTGGTACCGCCAGACCCGGAAATCGGCTGAATGGATTCGAAAACGGTAAACCTCAACTGTTTAACTCTAGGGGAGTTGGAAAATGAGCCTATTTTCAAAAAAAGTGGAGTGTTCCTTTAACGCTCTCATGGCTTTTTGAATTCTTGCTGACATCTTACTGTCTCTAACTTTCTTTTCAGAGCTTAATTTTTGTTTTTTGTTTTTAAATACAATACATGTTTTAAAACGTTAGTCACTTTTCTTTGTTCATAGCTTTCTTGAATTAAAATCTGGTTTCCTGTTTTAGACCTTAGGTTTGAGCAATGCAGCTAAGGGTAAATGCCTGGCTGACTTTTTCTGTCTGTAAGTCAAATTTCTGTTAGACGTTTTTGTCCTCTTTTCTTAAAGGCACAATATGTACATTTTCGCCGCTAGAGGGCACCTATTCAAAACAAAGGCGTAGCTTGATGACGCCGAGACTGAGCAGAAATCATGTTCATGGATTAACGTTACTTTAGTATGAAGCAGAGCAGGGCCGAGTGCTGTTGGAGCTGAATGAGGCCGCTGGAGCGATTACTAATGAGAGATGAGCGTGGCATATGGCTCAAGAGCAGTGGAGCTTTTATTATGGCACAGTCACTGCCTCCGTTTCTTCCGGTCAAGTGTATGACAAGGCTATTCAACTGGCGGCCCGCGGGCCAAGTCCGGCCCACCAATCATCTTCATCCGGCCCGTGGGCACCCACACCACTAATCCTACCCAAAACTACCAAGCATCTTATACGCACACCATAAAGTGCGTATCATATGCATGCCAAAACTCATTTTGGCATATATTTTCTACAAGATTACACGCACGTACTATTGATACGCATATTCATGTGATCGGGTTGGGTGGCCGCAGTGGTGCCTGCAGCTGCACTGTTCATACCATGCATGCTCCTCAGACTGACCTGAGAAACGTTTTCCGTGCAAATATTTCAGCATTTATTATGTGTGTCCCGTATTTCTGTCGACTGAACCAGCGATACCTATCATTTGTGAATTAATCATTCTTTTGTCTTGATTCTTTCTTTTTCGTGAATCGGCCAAACACGCTTGCATAACGATCTGAAACTATTTGGATTTGTTCGGACCGCTCTGTCACTGTATCATCTGAAGTTGTTTCACGGTCACTAACAACAAATACAGAACAAATAGCGCTGTTTTCAGGTGTTTCACTTGTTTAAATTCGTGTAACGTGTAAACACGTGTAAATTCGTCCCCCGCACTTTTTGCATGACCTGTCATTTTATTCTTAACTAAAACGAGGCAATCTAAACATCATTGAGCGCTCACTCTCATGTAATATATGTTTCATTCATACTGGAAGCCAGAGGGCGCTCTCTCGCAGAATGTCCAAAACGGTTTCATAGAAGTAATTCAGCTATTTCTGTAGCAGCAGCTGAAAAAAATGCAGAAACGTATTGACTGATGAAACGTGAAAACAAACACACGATTGCGACAAGATATGGTTTACATGTGTTTTTCAAGCCATCTCAAGGTATTTATTGAAAATAAAGTATATGAAAAATGCAATGCTAATTGACAACCTTTTTAATGTTTTTGAAAGTCTTATGCTCACCTAGGCTGCATTTATTTAATGAAAAAAATTACAGTAAAAACAGTAATATCATTTAAGCCTACATTAATTATAGATAAAATTATTCTTACCAATAAGAACTGTCTTTTTTTTTTTGCTGTCTTTACAAAAGTATCAGCGGTATCACAGTCAAATTCTGTGAACCCTCTATCTTCTCAGGCTCTGTCTCACTCTGACTCTGTTGTATTGTAAATCTCTCCCTAACTACAGGCATGTCATACTGAAGTGCGGACTGTTGAGAGGGTCCTGGATTATTATATATAGTATCTATCAGCAGTATTTTTGAAATGTAAACCATGTTTTCTGGACATAACCAATGTCAACATTGTTTTTCCATAATAAAGAAAACACATAATAGGTTTTTCTGTAGCATGTCATTGTAAATGTTTATGGTGTATAAAAATGCTGTATTAGATGTAAGTAATGTATGAAACTGTAGTGATGTCTCACATTTTGTCGGAGTGAATGAACATGCAGCCTATGTGATGATAAAAATATAATATGTAATGTATATTTTGCACATTATCAAACTGTGCTCTTTTGATCATTTAAAGGGATGTTCACCCAATAATTAAAATCATTTCATCCTTTATTCACCCTTATGCTGTTCCAAACCTGTAGTAGGCGACTTCAGCAGAACACAAAAGATATTTTGATAAAAATGTCTCAGTGTTTCTTATTTAGGCCCCGTCCACACGAAGCCAGATATTTCCCAATCCGATCTTTTTTTTTTCCTCGTCTCAAGAAATATCTGCGTACACACGAAACCGCTGAAACCGGATCAAAACGATGTAGTATACATGCCAGATCAGTATGTGGCGCTGTAATTCTGCCGCAGAGATACACTTAAAACAGAGAATAAGACTTGGAGCATGCGCAGAAACCTTGCGCGCTGTATACAAACTTTAGTAAAGCTTAGAAATAATGCTTTATTTTGTCTCAGTAGCTTCTGCAGCACGAACACAAGCATCTAGAGTCTGTTATTGTTGTTGTTGTTGTTTTGTGCTGTTCTGTTAGGGGTGTCTGACTAGGGTCGACACGTGGGGTGATGACATCATCATTTCACAAAATATACGGATAGGCTGTACACACGAAAATGCAAGGGAGTCGTTTTCAGATTTATCCACTCTCGGACCGGTTTAAAAAAATATCGGATTCACCTTCTGAAAACGCTGAAAACATTATAACAATTTATTTTTCAATCATGAATCTTTGATACTTGTCTGAACAGAAGCCAAAACGTTTTTTTTTTTTTTTTTTTAAATTACATCAGGCTAATAGGTAAAATTATGATAATGTAAAACACTGTGCTGATGATGTATACAGACCAAGACATTTTAAACGAATAAACTCAGACTTGAATAAAGCAGGCCAGTAGTGAGGCAATGATGACCTCTACTGGTGATCTTAAGTAACTATCCTTAAAATGTATTTTAACGTTGGCATTGTGCAAGGTTTCTCTCAAATAATAATGATCAAAGCTGACAAACGAACGTTTAAAAAATATGACAGCTTATTATTAATTTGTTCTATTGTAATATCTGAAGTTGACATATGTTGTTTATCAGTGTGTCCTTCATAACTGATGGTCTGCCTCTGCCAGGATCACACTGATCTCCTTTAGCAAATTGTTTCTGCTCCAGAGCATTTCAGTTCATCCAGGTATGGTATCTCTGATGGCCGATGATGGTTATTGCAGGACTGATGGCCTAATCACATCAAGTAAGTATCAGTTTAGCATTCCAATTATATATTTAAAAAAATATATGTTTATTAATATATGTTTATTATATATGTTTATGTTAATATATGTTTAAAATATGTTTATTAATTGTGGTGTTTGTTTGTTCTTTATTAGAGGACTGATGGTTTAATTAAATGAAGTAAATATCATTTTAGCAATAAAATTAAAATATGCATTTATTAATTGGGTTGTCTGTTTGTTCTTTATTGCAGGACTGATGGCCTAATCACATCAGGTATCATTTTTGCATTCCAATATAAATATACATTTATTAATTGTGGTGTATGTTTTTTTTTTATTGCAGGACTGATGGCCTAATCATATCAGGTAAGTATCATTTTAGCATTCCAAATAAATAGACAATTTATTCATTATTTGCTTCCAGGTTCTATGTCAGAATGCCAGCTCAGTATTGGCCGACGCTGTTCACGTGAGCAGCACGACGCATGCCTGTGATGCTGACGCAGGAGCCAGCCAATAATGAGTCGTGTTCTGACATGGACCTGGAAGTGCTGAACGTAAACAGTATAGGAGAATGACACAGAAGAGAAGATATTGTTAAAAAAAAGTTTTTATTTTTTGTTTTTGCGCACAAAAAGTATTCTCGTCACTTCATAAAATTAATGTTGAACCACTGCAGTCACATCGACTGTTTTAACAATGTCTTTAGTACCTTTCTGGACCTTGAAAGTGGTGGTTAAATTGCTGTCTATGGAGGAGTCAGATACCTCTCGGAGTTCATCAGAAATATCTTAATAGATGAATAGGTCTTATGGGTGCGGAACGACATGAGGGTGACTAATTAATGACAGAATTTTCATTTTTGGATGAGCTAACCCTTTAAAATGGTTCAAACAACAAAAAGTTTTTTGCAGAATGTAACTGAAACAAACAATAGGTTACTGTTGTAACCCCGGTTCTCTGAAACATAGAGTGGAGAGATCCACCTATGGGAAGGGCATTCATACCTGACCTCTGCAGAAGCATCCAATCGCACCAAGTCTGGCTAGACAGACAGAAGCGCGTAGCCAATGCCAGATAAGGCCCCACCCCCTTACCTGAGAGCATATAAGGCCAGCTCGCGTTGCTATTCTCCAGTAAGTATATTTGCTTCTCGTGCGGCAAGTGGGGCAAAGCTGGTGGATCTCTCCACTCGATGCTTTAGAGAACTGGGGTTACGACAGAAACCTACTGTTCTCTTTCATCATCTCGTGTTTGAGATCCACCTATGGGAGAGACATGGACAGCTCCCTGATTGCCCAATACACTCTCAGTGAAATTCTGTAAGTCAGAGAAGGACAGTCGCCCCAAGGGGGCAGTGCCTGACACGTCCCATAATCATGCACCTGACAACCCTGATGCACATGCAGGACATGAAACATGTATGAGGCACGTACATGTAAAACACAATCCCAATTTTACAGCAACACAAATATAAACACCTAGGCAGGAATTTAAACGCATGCTTGGTGACATGAATGTGCGTGGCCTGCTGGCCCATTAACCTTTGTTGCTTTACTACAATGTGTAAATAGGAAGGGAGAAAGGAAGAAAACAAGGAGGGGCTATGAAGACCCCACCCCTAAAACAGAATGTGCTACCGAGGTTTTGGTTACATCCAGTCAGTAGTAATGCACAAATGTATGGGGAGAAGCCCAGCTTGCAGCAGAGCAGATGTCCTGCAGTGACACTCCCCTGAAGCCCCTCATGGAATGAGCTCTGTTGTTTCCTGGGGCCTGCACTCCCTTCGATTCATATGCCAAAGCTATAGCTTCCACAAGCCAATGTGAGAGGCGTTGCTTAGAAATGGGACTCCCCTTGTGAGGGGGCGCCCATAAAAATAAAGTGCTGGTCACGCTTCCGGAAAGCACTAGTCCTGGTTATATACGTCTGTAATGCACGAACAGGACACATAGCATTCAGCCTCTGATCCTCCGTGGAGGAAAAAGGTGGAGGGTGCAAAGCAGACAGCTCCAACACCTCCGATGTCAACGCAGGGAAGCACTTAGGCCTAAAAGCTGGGTTAGGCTTAAGAAAAACCTTATCTCCACTAAGAGAGAATTTAGTGCACGAGGAATGAACCGAGAGTGCATGTAGCTCACTGACACATTTAGCTGACGCCAAGGCCAAGAGCAAGGACAGCAGCTTCAAATACATCCCAGGGGCTCAAAAGGATATTGAGACAGCCTCCAGCACCATGGAGAGGTCCCATTCAGGAACAGTTCTCCTGATGACTGGCAAAGAATGACAGAATAAATCTGCGGTTTAGAGGATGCTGCCCAACCGTTGAGCCCTCAAAGCCCACATGACAGACAGGAATAGCTGCCACGTAGACCTTAATAGTGGAAAACACCTGCCTTTATCCATAAGGTCTTGTAAGAAACACAAAATATCAGAAACTGAGCACTGATATGATGTGAGACTACGCCCATCACACCACCCTTCAAACACTTGCCACTTACAACCATATAAGTGTAGAAATGACCCTGGCATTCTGTACAGTAGCAACCACACGCAGGGGAAGCCCTAGCGTGGTTAAGTTTGTCCTCTCACGGGCCAGCCCCAGAGAGCCACCCTGTCAGCCCATCAGCCAGGTGCGTTGTGCTTTTTGATATTTTTAATTAATTTATGAAGCCACTGTAAACTTTATCCTTACATATTATATTGTTACATTACAATGCATTTTGTGTAGGAAATTAGATTATTTTGTTGTAAATAAAAAAGCCTGACAATGTCACTGTTGAATATTGTGGTATTCCGCCAGGTTTCTCACTGACACGCACCCAACTCTTAAAGATCGGGGCTTTAAGAAAATCCAGAGCTTTCCACTTGTATATACGACTTTGTGGTAGCATTCATGTGAGTTCAACTCCTATGCCATCTTTTCAACATGACTTGAACGCCCCATTTCTACTGTATTTAAAGATAGATAGATACTTTATTAATCCCTTGCAGGAAGTTGTATTTGTTACAATAGCAGCAATCACTTAGTAACTGAACACAGACAAACAACCAATGATCTATCTACAGTATACAAAATAAAAACAAAAAACCTGCAATCAAACATACAGTACCCTCAATAAATAAGCTAAAAAAACATGATATACCCTATGATAAAAATATAAAAAATTAATATACATCCACTCAATGTTGGGGCTTTTGTATTCCTTACCCACATAGTTCAATCAGGCCACGTAGGCGTAGTGCTGCGACCAGCTGACGTGGTCAGCTGTCAAATCGCTCCAATCACTACCATTGTCCTATTAGACCAGGGACATATATACGTGGCATTACTGCTCAGTAAGTATGCTCAAACTGCTCGCAACCATCCCTCCCTCCCCATTATAAGCATGAGCATATTACTGTGCACCTTCTGGTTGTCGTCTTCTTTTGTTTCAGATTACTAAGGCTTTCAAGTTCTAGCTGGCATGGACCTCTCTGCTGAGAGACACTAATACTCATAACCAAGCTACAGTATAGACGTCCCACTGCCACATCTACATGATTACCACTGCTTTTAAAGACATTACTAAAGTGTCATAATTGTCTATGTATTTCCAAGCTGATGGTTCCATGGGGGGTTAATGTTAAAGCTCTTGTATGTTCAATTAATTTCGGAGCAAGTACCCCCATAAGGAACCATATCGCCAAAGATAACTTGTGTTTCAGTAAACTCAAAGTAACTTGCCAAAGTGGTCCTGTCTGAAATTATGTTGTGAACAAAAATGTTGAAAATAAGTCAAAATGATTGTGCATGACATTCTTTTAAAGGGTTAGTTCACCCAAAAATGAACATTCTGTCAATAATTACTCACCCTTATGTCCTTCCAAACCCGTAACCCGACTTTCGTTCATCTTCTGAATGTAAATGAAGATCTCTTTGATGAAATCTGAGCGCTTTCTGTCTCTCCATAGACATCTATACAACTACTTTGGCGCTTGAAAAGTCCATAAAGAGATCGTAAAACTAATCCATATGAATTGAGCGGTTTAGTCACGACCCCTTTATATGATGAACAAATTAAATTTAGGCTTTTATTCACATATAAACATTAATCAACTCACACATCAGTTGTGGTAAAGCTCAAGCTTGGTATGAGGATCACTGGTGCAGGATTGGCTGTGACTCAACATTCAAATTCGGGAGTGGAAATCTCTGCCACAAAACCTGCAGATGAAATCTGAGGCAGGCAGCGAAAAAGATGCCGAACAGTGTGGGAGCTAAAACACTCCACTTTGTATGTCGAAGTTCTCTGAGGTTGAGCCATCAAAGACAACAGTTCCCTTCATGTCAGCATGGAGGGACTTGATGATGCTGAAGAGTGTCTATCTTGGCCAAGATCTTGAAGAGGCCATCTTTACTAACAAGATCAAAGGCTTTAGTGAGAACAATGAAGGCCACATAACCAGTAATATAGTCCACTCAACCAGTAAATAAAAATGTGAACGAAATCAGACATTGAGTGTCATTAATGGCAAACACCCGGGGTCCGTTCTTCGTACCTCTCTTAATACATCTGTGATGATTTGACAGATGCTAGATCTTCTAATTGGGAAAACTGACCTCTGGCTAATTTGGTTCTTCAGACGAATTTGTGGATTTGATTAAAATATCTGGATTAATTTGTCTGAGATTACTGTGCGTTCTTGTGTTCATTGGAAGAGGCAGATATATCAGTACTCAAAACCATGATCAGCAATGCAGCGATTGGCTAGTGGCCAGACAGCAACGTAATGACATTGTATTAAAAAAAAACATTACACACCTGACGAAAAATGAAATGTACTGTTTGTTACATGATTCCCAATTATTTCCATTATTCTAGTATTTCTACAGACTTTACATTTTTATTTTAATGTTGTAATTAGCAATTCTTTTACCTGTGAAGCAGATTTGTTACGTGGCAGCATTAATATAAGTTTCTTAAGGGTCAAGAACATTTTTCTAATGGCACAGCAGACAACATTGTTTTTTTTTCACTCCCATAATAGTTGTCGCCGCTTAAATGAATGCACGGCATAGACTAACTACATTGTGTGTAAGACTCCAATAAAATTATTAGGTAATTATTCCCTCACAAATAAATCTCTCAATGAGTAAAACTGGCTGTGTCTATATTATGATAGTCTACACATCATTAAAATATTATCTGCAAATTTATTTTTAAATCATTATTATTATTTTAAATTATTATCGTCCCTGGTTCACAGTAGGGTACTCTTCTAAGAAAGTAGCAGTGGCTGAGACAGACTTTAAGTATCACCTCTGCTTACAAAGATGCCATCTAATCCTGTTTACATGAAATAAGCCTGCTCCTGGGCAGGTTTGAGATTACGGGCCTGTTGCTTTGACAGCAACTCTGGGATGAGCTTCGAAGAACCTAACAATCCTGGATCATGTCAAATCGTCAACAATGAAATCCTGCTAATAGAGTAATCCGTGTACGAAGAACGGACCCCTGCTGTTAACAAGAAGTACTGAAGGAAAGAGAAACAACAACTACAACTGACTTCCAGCCACAGCCTTAGATGAAATCAAGTGAAGATAAAAAACATATGGGACAGTTCACCCACAAATGAAAATTATCCCATGATTTACTCACCCTCAAGCCATCCTAGGAGTATATGACTATCTTCTTTCAGACTAACACAATCTGAGATATATTTAAAAATATCCTTAGTCCTCTAAGGGTTATAATGGTTGTGAATGGTGGGCCGCGTTTTGGAGCCAAAAATAATCCATAAAAAAAGTAATCCAAGCCAAATGAGTAACCCCGTGACGCGATGTATGACGCAGGATGTAGGAGTAGCGTAAGCTTAGACGCCTCTCGCGGTTCAAATAACTAGGGCTGTGCAACAGATTTAAGCTCCTCTTCTCTTATATCGAAATCCTCCGACATTTCTCTATAAAATTTCTCGTTTTTGACTTCTAATTTGTGATCTGTGTTTTGTTTTGCTCTCTCCTCTGCGCCTCTGCGTTTTGTTTTGTTTTGTTTTTTTATTTGGCCACCCATTCACAACCATTATAAACCTTGGAGGACTAAGGATATTTTTAAATATATCTCCGATTGTGTTCATCTGAAATAAGATAGTCATATACAGGATATGGGTATCTAGGATGGCTTGAGGGTGAGTAAATCATGGGATAATTTTCATTTTTGGGTGAACGATCCATTTAAATGTCTTAATATCTGAATAAACAACTCCATAAACAGCATTACCAGCTTCACTTATTACCAACCAGAGTGACTTATTAATTGTTTCTGTCATATGTCTACAAAAGTTCTTAATGAGATTTAACAGAGGTTTAGATGCATTACTGAAAATGCTTTGTTTACTTTAGTTGGGCTCTTGAACCTTGCTTTAATGTTAGGTTTCTCTCTTTTTTGTAACAGTGTGTTTAGGAAAAACACTTTATTTGTTGCAAAACAAAAGCTAAAATCAAAGTTGAGCAGGTTTTTTTTTTTTTTTTTTTGGGTGATATCATAAAATGGCTTGATTCACAGATCTCACCCAAAGTCTATGTACTGATTAAAAAGTGTTTTGTCATTAATACACTTTAAGTTTGCTTTACCAACCCAGTACCACTAAAGGAAGAGATCCAGCAGTGTCTGGAATGACTTTTTAATGCATTGTCCACAAAAAGTCTAAAGCATTTAGACACAGACATTAAAGGGTTAGTTCACCCCAAAATGAAAATTCTGTCATTAATTACTCACCTTTATGTCGTCCCAAATTCATAAGACTTTTGTTCATCTTAGCAACACAAATGAAGATTTGAACCTGTAAGTGACAAATCCCATTTGAAATTCGTGCTGGTTACTGTATACAGGGCACCATACAGGCTTTATCAAAGAATTTGCTGATTTTCTATCAGAGTTAGTACTGGCTGCGGATAAAGTCCTAATTGTTGGTGATTTTAATATCCATATAGATAATGAAGAAGACGCATTGGGATTGGCATTTACAGACATTCTAAACTCTATTGGTGTTAGACAACACGTGTCAGGACCCACTCATTGTCGCAATCATACGATCTAATATTGTCACATGGAATCGATATTGATGCCGTTGAAATTCTGCAGCAGAGCGATGACATCTCAGATCATTATCTAGTCTTGTGTATACTACATTTAGCCAAGGCTGCTAAACCGCCTCACTGCCATAAATATGGTAGAACCATCACTTCTACCACTAAAGATTGCTTTATAAATAATTTTCCTGATCAGTTTCATCACCTTAGCATACCAGACATCTTAGAAGAACTCAATGTTGCAAAAGAAACTATTGGCTCTCTCTTTTCCAGCACATTAGATGCAGTCAGGGCCGGTGCATGCTTATAGGCGGACTAGGCAGCTGCCTAGGGCGGCAGCACAGTGAAGGCAGCAAAAAAAAAGAGGAATTTAGTTTTTAATTTAATTAATTTATTTATTTTTTGTATGTTCACTTATATCAAAAAGTTATCACCAGATTAGTTATTCTAAATCTAAATTACCTTTCCTTCATTCTACAAATTACCAAAACCCGCCCCACCCCAACCAAGAGCGGCATACAGCACACTGAACAAAAACACCGGCCTTTTGAGCGGTGAGTGGACTATGAGTTTGCACGCTCACAAATCCTCTCATTATAATAAAACTCATTTTAGACATTATGTAAATAAGAGGTTCATTGTGCAGACAGCTTCATTTATTTTAAGAGAACTTTCTGAGATCGCAATAAAGTTGCCTAATAAACTTTTTAGTGATTATTGAGGGAACGCTCTTTGCGCGCTTTCTGCCATGCCAAATCCATTATACATTTTCTGTTGAAATTAGCAGTGGTTTGTGAACGTACTTAGATGCTTTAATAATGGTTTGTCAGGAGAGTTTATGCTGGGCTGTGTATGTTGTGCGACGACACAGAAACTGGAACTATTACAAGGAAATGTATGTGTTTTTAAACGGGAAGCACTTCTCCTTAGCCTTACCTTGGAGTTTGTTCGCCCTCCGCCTATGTGTGTGTGAGAGAAAGGAGAGGTCACGTAGCTCACCTTTTTGTGTGCGTAATATTTATAAATGCCATATATTTATAACTTCTATTTATAACGAAGAGATGTGCACGCACAAGTGACGGGATTTTGAGCGTGAGAACCGCGTGCACACCGTCGCTTCACCACTATTAGAACTACCACCGATTTGCGGCATTCGTGTCTCTCTTATTGAAAATGAACTAGAGACTTGTGCTTTGCGCATCCCGTAAACTGCTGCTTTATGTCGAAGTAGGCTACTGCCGGCCCAATTCATCAGCGGCCCACCAGGAATTCTCCCGAATCTTCAAGGAGATATTCTTACTATATAATTACAGTTAGTGGTTACGTGCTGATTTTTTTTCTTACGTTGCAGAATGTAAAATTTTCTTAATTTTTCAGGTGATCATCAAATTTATTAAGAAGAACCGGCCTGAGAAACTATTGGAATTGGTAAGTTGAAAAGACTTTATTCTTCATAAAATGTTTTATTAAATTCTAATTTGGTAATTTGATAAATGTGTATGTAGACAGTATAAGATATAATTGAAATAGCCTAAAAACATCAGTTGTAAAGTACATTGCTTTCATCTTTGGTAGCCCTAGAGTATACTTTGAAAGGAGCTAAACATGGAAAATGAAGTATACTCAGGCCTTTAATTAGGAAATTTGAGATTAGTTAGGAGTCAACTAACCTTTTGTCAATCTCTTTTCTTTAGCCTGGGTATTCCAAACCTTTAAGTCAAGAGGCAGCTGCAATGTTGATGGTGCAAAAGCCTCCAACTAGTGAGCATCTCGTACAATTATATGATCACTTTATCATGGAAGATCAAGACATCTTGATTTTGGAGTATTCACATTCCTACATCACCCTGTTTGAGTATGTCCTACGAAACAGAGGTAACCTGACTGAAACCGCGGTGAGACACATCATTCGGGAGCTCAATAGAGAAATATGCAACGATAGTAAAACGAAGTGATCCTTTTAAATATTAATCTAAAACCACCAGTAGGTGGCGGTAAATCACTGTCTTAGTGAGTCATTTATTCATTCATTCATTCATTCATTCAGTAACGAAGCAAGTGGCTGCATTTATGAATGGATCATTGAATCATTTACTCTTACGATTCGTTCAGAGCCGCAGATTCATTCACGAAACACCACTGCATGTTGCAGTTCTTCTCTGGCTTTCGTTGGAACTATTATTTCATTGCAAAATTAAACAACACTGAAAATACTCCATTTAAAATGTTTATCACTTAATACTACCCTTTTTTGAACTGCTATATAAAATCAATGTCACATTTGCAATTGTGTGTATATTTGAGGGAAAAATGCATTCTTGCTCGTATATTATCAACATTAAAAACAAGAACTCACAGCGTTTTTGTATTGAAGAGAGTTTGAGTCTTAAATTGATCTCTATGCACAACCTATGTTTATAGGCTATTTGTTCTTCATGCTAGTAAATGCTAAATCCACACTGCGGTCAAGCCAGCCGCCACCGCGAAATGCACGGTCAGTCTAGCCGGCCCGCCACTATATTTTGTGGTTCGCGCACACACTGGCTATTACGGTAAGACTGATCTGAAAACAAGTAATCTTCTGTCGAAGCGATTTCACATTCATTTATTCAGTCAGTCTGTCTGAATAAATGAAAATTACTAAATAAATAAATATTTTACAGCCCAATTTCACCTGAAAATGATAGAAAATGATAGATGTCACTGTATGATATACTGAATTCCACAATAAAAGTCTCCCAGAGTAAATGGGAAAAAAGGCCTAAATAAATAAAGATAAATAAAAATTTCACAGGCCAAAGTCATCTGAAAATAATAGTACACCTCACAGTCTGACACTGTCTGCTGCTGAATTCCAAAATAAAAGCCCTCCAACACCCATATATACGATGTTTTGTCCATACATTCTAAAACTAAGAAAAGTCTTTCCAGACCAATTTCACCTCAGATGGAGAGTACATTTTTCATAGTGTCAACTACACTGTTTCAGGACATTCTGATGTATTCCAAAAATAAGAGCCCCCCAAAACTAGTTTCCACAAATATAAGGCAAATTTCTAAGCTGTGCCATTATTTATAAAAATAAGTTTATTGTATTAGAAGCACACAATAATGATATTCTATTAGCACACTTCAAGTTTACAAACAAGTGTGTAATACAACTATAGTTGAACTTCAGCACTGCTTTTGGACACCAAAATGCATTTAGTACAAAATGAGTTGTTCCAATTTAACAGACTTTAGGTATACCAATTTACAGTGTGCCACAAATACTTTTAGTTATACTTAAATACATTCAAATAAATTGTGCTTTACTATTTTTTCACTAGGGAAGGATTGACTAAAGCCAGCTTCCAGGCAAGTACAAGGCGTGGTGTTCCATTGTGTGGACAATGAAGCTGTGTGAAATCCACTGTCTACAGTAATTCAGGAAAATTGGCTGGGCTTGCCACGATGCTTGTCTGAAACACGTGGTCTGGCCTGGAAGAACGCAGTCCAAATGTAAGCCTCCAGCACATCCTGTCTGGCTGCAAGGTGGGGCTCACACAAGGCCGCTATCGGTGGGGTGTGATAATGTTCTGAATAGGTTTATGGAGATGTTGGAGGCATGCAGACAGGATACGAGTAGAGGACAGTTGCCATCAGTGTCATCATGCAGGGGTGCAAGGGAGACGTCCCGGGGTTAAAGGCGAGAACCGTCCTCAGGGTCCCTGGCTGATGACCCTGCAGCTGAGCTATAGGCCATGGCCATAGGCTATAGCTGCCGAAGCAGGGGAACCTGCCAAATAATGAGAACATGATATTAAGGTCAAGATCCAGGCATTCTGTAAACATTTTTTAGAACAGATCTGATTAGTCATGCTTGATTGAGATATGTAGACCAAGTAAGATAATGTTACCATAAAAAAACATTGCGTTTGTTACTGTGACTTTCTCTGGATGCCCATGAACCATTATTTATTGCTAAACATTCATTGTCAATCTCCTGTGTTTTAAACTCATCAAGGTTTGACACTAACAATTTAACTGTCACTCATGTCAGGGCTTTATATGTTTTTTAGGCAATTTCCATTTTGTGCTTGTTATTGGTCTCACCTTTGGACACACGTGGTCTTATCCACATCCGGGGGGTTAAAGGTGTGAACCGCCCCCGGGGTCCCTCACTGATCATGCAGGGGTGCAAGGGAGACGTCCCGGGGTTAAAGGCGTGAACCGTCCCCGGGGTACCCAGCTGATGACCCTGCAGCGGAGCTATAGGCTCTGTGGAGGAGCTGCCGACGCAGGGGAACCTAGCAAATAATGAGAGCATGATCAAGAGATTCCAAAAAGGCCTGAATCTATCAAAAAACATCTCTTTTTCTTATGCTTACTTTTCTTATGCTTCGGTCTTTCTTTTAAACCAGTCATGATCCAAAATAGCCTGTAACGTCATCCGTGACTTTCTCTCATGAAGGCGCTCAAAAAGATCCCGGCATTCTGTAAACGTTTTTTTAGAACAGATCTGATTAGTCATGTTTGTTTGAGACATGTAGTTCATGTAAGGTAAATGTTACCATGAAATACAATGCATTTGTTACTATGACTTTCTCTGGATGCCCACTAATAATTTTACTGTCATTCATGTCAGGGCTTTAAATGTTTTTCAAGCAATGTCATTTCCATTCCATACTTGTTATGGTCTCACCTTTGGACACGCGTGGCCTTATCCAAAACCAGCGACTTATTCTTGGGACCAGCACATCCAGCACTTTGCATATGTCGTCAATTGCTGCCCATTCAGCATACTTTCTGATTGCCCCGATTAGTATAGGTTCATCTTCTCCTGTAAGCAATACATGCTCAGTGTTCAGTAAAACATCACCAGTGAACTGTAGTAAATAAGTCATCAGTGAACTGTGCTGAAAAAGCCAACTCACGTCTTTCTTCGACGATCAGTGCGCCTCCAAAGTCCATCAACTTTACTTGCAGGGTTTTTGTGCAGACAAGTATGCTTTTCATGTGCGTGTCATGATAAACACCACGACCCGTGCAGTGCTGAAGAGCAACAATGAGCTCCCGAATGATGTGTCTAACCGCGGTTTCAGTCAGGTTACCTCTGTTTCGTAGGACATACTCAAACAGGGTGATGTAGGAATGTGAATACTCCAAAATCAAGATGTCTTGATCTTCCATGATAAAGTGATCATATAATTGTACGAGATGCTCGCTAGTTGGAGGCTTTTGCACCATCAACATTGCAGCTGCCTCTTGACTTAAAGGTTTGGAATACCCAGGCTAAAGAAAAGAGATTGACAAAAGGTTAGTTGACTCCTAACTAATCTCAAATTTCCTAATTAAAGGCCTGAGTATACTTCATTTTCCATGTTTAGCTCCTTTCAAAGTATACTCTAGGGCTACCAAAGATGAAAGCAATGTACTTTACAACTGATGTTTTTAGGCTATTTCAATTATATCTTATACTGTCTACATACACATTTATCAAATTACCAAATTAGAATTTAATAAAACATTTTATGAAGAATAAAGTCTTTTCAACTTACCAATTCCAATAGTTTCTCAGGCCGGTTCTTCTTAATAAATTTGATGATCACCTGAAAAATTAAGAACATTTTTGCAAAAATAAGTAAACTGATTTATTTTAGTTTGTGTACATGGTAATCTAGCAATATGTACCTTTTTGATCAAAACTGTAAACACTGATGTTTACATCAGGACTGAAAGACTAAAGACAGAAGGAAACAGAGGCAAAAGGTTTGGTGTATTACAGAAAGAGCAACATACTCGTTTGTCATCGGAGTTTCGAAATCCTACATGATAACTGACACCATGTCTCGATTTCAGTTTCTTTCCCACATCATAAAGAGATTCAAAAGATCCTGAAAAATGCACAACAACATGTTAATATACAGCATGAGAACCAACTCCAGCAGCAGTGGCTTATGACGAAATACACCTGTGCAGATCAGGTGAGGAACCAGCAGATAAACCCAGAAACATCAGGCTGACATGGACATGAATCAGAGTGGTAATATCTGGAGACTCACTTTCTGTTGGCTCGGACTCCAGCGGATCCGTGCCTGTCGGATCTACACTGGATGAGTGTGGAAGCTCATCTGATGGATCCTCACGCACAAAAGCACACACTTGGGTTTCTTCCTGGGTTTGGATGGAATCTTTCTTAGACTTCCACGCTTTCCGGAGGCCAGCACAGAATTTCCACCTTTGTGTGTGCTTTTCTGCAAAAAAATCAGAATCAGAAAGAGCTTTAATGCCAGATATGTTTACACATTCCAGGGTTGCTGCACTTTTTTAAAGTCAAATTTAAGGCTTTTGAAGACCTGAAGAAATAAAAATGAATACTATACATTAGGGGTGTGCAATATTGACAACATTTTTTTTATCTCGATACTTTTAAAGTTGTTTCAAAAGCAATATTTGCCACCTTAAATTGATTTCCAGGGGCATTTTTACCTACATAAGGGCATTTTTCTAAACTTATTAGATGTATGCATCACCTTTTATGTCAAAATTCTAACATTCAAATTAAATTCAATTAGAATAATAGTACAGTATAGAGCTGTTATTACCAATCAGATCAAATCATTATGAGAATGGCATTAATATATTTACACAGCATTTACAATTTTTCTAAATAAATTGAATTCAATATTTAAATATGAAATTATTCCTAATTTTAACTTTTTAATTAAAATGTACTTTCAATATGAAACTAAACTGCCAGTAGGTGGCAGCAAGTCACTGTCTTAATGAGTGAGTCATTCATCAATCGATTTGTTCAAACGACTGATTCATTCAGGAATGAAGCAAGTGACCGTCTTTATTGAATGGGTCAATGAATCATTAATTAAACCAATTCGTTCAAAACGCGGATTTGTTATATTTATTTACTATACGCTATGTAAATGCAACGAGGCCCGCAAATTGTCACGTGAACAAGTAAATCCACAAAGAAAAAAATATGTATGCTAATAGATTTTTAATTTGGTAAATGATTTAAATATATATAAATATATAGTCAAAGGGTCATCTATAATTTAAGACCTCTCATAAGTAAAAATAAGACTTATGATTTTTTTGGCCTTAAATTTTAAGAATCTAATTTAATACTTTTTAAGGATCTGCGGAAACCCTGTATTCGAGACAGAATGACAGTGACAAGACACAGATAATAAAAATACAATAAATAGGAAATAACAGTATTTAATAAAGGTGTGTGTTTGTGTTTTGTAAAGTCAAATGTGTATGTGTGTGCATGGTTGTGGGATGGGTAAAGAGAAATCTGATTGGCTACTTTAGTTTTTAGTAATTAGGGCTTTTCCCACACACTAAAAATGACCTTACAGATCTTTTGGTGGTCTTTTAGGTGCGGAACCAGCAGATGAGAAGGAAAAATGAAAACTAAACCCAGAAACATCAGGCTGACATGGACATGAACCAGAGTGGTAATATCTGGAGACTCACTGTGTGTTGCCTCGGACTCCAGAGGATCTGTGCCTGAAGGATCTACACTGGATGAGTGTGGAAGCTCATCTGATGGATCCTCAGGCACAAAAGCACACACTTGGGTTTCTTCCTGGGTATGGATGGAACCTTTTATAGCCTTCCATACTCTCCGGAGTCCAGCAAGAAATTTCCACCCTTGTGTGTGCTTTTCTGCAAACAATCAGAATCAGAGTCAGAAAGAGCTGTTTACACATACGAAAATGACATTGACAAGAAACAGTAAATTGGAAATAACAATATACAAAGAATATTTTTAATATAAAACATATATTTTGATATAAAACATATAATGGTTTACAAGTAAAACTGTTCTAATGCTTTGAGTTCATGTGAATAATTAGCAGTTGCATTGTTTCTGGCCAATTTCCAAGAACACTTGAAGAATTACAAACACAGCGCTGATGCCCATATTTGTGTGTGTGTGTCAGTTTTGATTTATTAACATTGTCAGTTACCGGTTGTGCCGTCCTCCCAAACGACTTTAGGGAGAGACGGTGGTGGTTGAGGCGCCTCCGTTGGGCGGCTGCTGCTGGGCCTGTCAGCCGGCATCACAGCGCCACTCAGCGGTTCAACTTGAGCGTCCTCAAACGAGTCAAAGCTGCTGAAGCTTTCCAACTCCAGTGGAAAGTTAGCAAACATGATGTCCATTGTAGCCGTAAGATTCTGCATCTCAACGAGCTGTGTGAACACTGTATTTGCCTATTGGTTATAGCGGTAGACTTGTACTTTTGTACACTTCGATCGCCAGTGACCATAGCAGCTTCTAACGCCGATAACAGCTGGGCTGATTTATGTAGCTTCTGCGCGCACTGTGACGTCACAGAGCGTGCATTCGATTCCAAGCCAGGCGGTGGACGATGGGGCGAGGCGGGGCGTGTCACAATTTCATTGGTTTATAATACAGCAAATCTTATTTGCGTAGAGGCTTTGAGCCTCAGTACCATTTTGTGAATGATTTTAGCCATATACAGAAATATTCTAGTTTTTATTATTATTATTATTATTATTTATATTTACTAAAAGTTAAATGTGTCTTGTTTAGGCTTATTCAAAATATAAATAAATAAAAACAAAGTTTTTTCAACATTATTTCTGTCTAACAAACACTCAAATTATTGGATATATAATATAGAACAATATACTTGGATAAAAGTTTATATTTCAGATATAAACTGATGTCTACAGTAGCGATCAAAATTGAGTAGGCCTAAATCTTTTTGAAAGTAACTAGACACTTCAAATAAAGATTGTGTCAATTCCTATTGTTACCCCAGTAGGTGGCGACAAGTGACTGTTATTTTTTTTTTTTATTTAAACATTTATTTAAGAGATTCATTCAAAAACACTCATTCGTCCAGTAATGACACAATAAGTCTTTATGAATGAATCCTTGAATCATTAATTCAAACATTTTTTTTAATTATTAATTCAATATATATATATATATATATATATATATATTAAAGACAAAAAATTAGGGATGCACCGATGTATCGGCCACCGATATTTATGTGTGTCAACGTTGATTTTTTTTCTGTTTTTGGCGCGCGCACTGTCGCAGTTTGAATTTAACTTTTTCTCCCACCCCTAGTTTCTGTATGGTGAATGGGACATAGTGCACTATATAGAGGATAGGGAATGATTCAGACAGTGTAAGCTTTCCATTGACGTGAATGAAGTCAGTCTATGTGTTAGTGTCACGTTCAGGCACAATTGAATTCTACAAACAATGCTATATTTTAAAGCAATATGGAGGAGAAACGATTAGAGTTTATGAGGAATATTGGGTTTTACGAGCTCAATGGCTCTGGCCGAACTGTGATCTAGGCGAAAAGCTATTGGATATTTTGAAAAAAGGGGAGGGGCTTCTAGATATCCCGCTCTGTCTTCCTGTTTCATTGGAAATTACGTCAACACAGTGATGTACTGCGTGTTCCAAGGCACTGCAGTGGGCCTTTAAATATTGGGTAATATAAGGGCAAACAGGCCACTTTTATAGAGGTTGTTTTATAGTGTTTAAGCTGTTTTTTCATTTTATTATATTCAGTTTATTATTAAGTAATGTTGTTGTTGTTAGACTCTGAAATCTATGCAAGAACTGGTAACTTTTCAGGACAAATCTTTTTTCTTCTGTGTAGATAAGCTCAATTCTAATAAACTTTAACTGCTAAATATAAATTCATGAATTAAGATCCTTGCAATATAATGCAATATTACTATTGTTAAACACATTTGCAGTATATTCAAATTAACTATTATTATTTGTTTCTGTCCTTTATTTATTCATTAATTAAATAATTTATTATTCCAATTTAAAGGATTTACCCTGGCTAATATGGAGGAAAAGAAAAGAAAAAACCTTGGGAGAAACCAGGCTCAGTGGGTGGGCCAGTTCTCCTCTGGTCAACGAACTAACATAGTGTGGTTATGATTCAGGCTGCAACACAAGTCAGAATTTAGATCGGGATCAGTAGCATTCAAATATTCATTCAGTTACTTTTAACATTCATTCTTGTCCTTTTAACATTTAATGGGTTTTCCCTTGCCCTGCTGACACTGACAGCGCTAGTCAAAGTATTTGTCATTTGAGTCTTGTTCCATGTTCACAACAAGTTTCAATATAAAAGTCTTTGTGACTGAGTGACTTGGTCATAAAGACAATCTTTGCCGCCATCTAATGGCGTAATAAATGTAACTTCTGTTGCTGTTCTCTGTCAGGGACTATTTTTTCCAGCTGAAGGAAGCCTTTTAATGATTTTACTTCATGAAAGTTGCATTGATACATATTTTTTGGCTTTAATATTTGTATTGTGTGGTAACCGTTTTATAAAAGCAATAAGCCCTGTGAAGCCGTGGTTTACAGTGAATTTATAACAGCTAAGGGGGTTTTAGGGGTTTTTAACAACGCCCCTTAGCTGTTATAAATTCACTGTAAACCACGGCTTCTTGGGGCTTATTGCTTTATTTGAGTCTATTCAAAAGAATGTTGTGGTCAATAGTATGATAATGCAGCACTAAGATCCACTAACACAAACAGAGAGATACAATCACAATCAGATGATAAGAGCAAATCATTCGTAACTCTAAGTTTGTTTTGTTTTTTAATTCTTGTATTCTTTGCACTTTTCTGAACATTGATATTTTATGTGCAACAAGAGCTTGCTCAGTATTCATTAAGGCCCAACAGATTTTAATTTTTTTTTTTTCATACATTATGATTTAAAATGGTGATGAGTGTATACTAACAATAACTTTATCTTTTCATCTCTGTAATAGTTTTTCACTGCTGTTTTGGAAGTAGATACACTTTATCACTGATAAGTGATGTATTTTACAAAGTTGGCTGTCAAAGAATATAGATATTCTTAATTCTTTCTGACAAACAGGAAAATAGAATGTGAATTACAGTATGCAAGGGGTAGAATCTGCAGTTCAGACTCACTATTCACTATTCATGAGTACTTTTAAATTAGCTAATATTTTACTTAAGTAGTTTTTTGGACAAGCTTTTACTCTACTTACACTACATTTTTTTTGGAAAGTAATGGTACTTACTTGAGTATTTTCAGTACTCTTTCCAGCTTTGTAGACTAACAGGTGTCTTCAACAATCAACATGAAAAACTACAAAGGACTACAAACATGGCAGAGAAACAGAAACAAAAGTCCAAACCAGACATGGAAACATATGGTAGAAGTTACTAGGGTTCACTGGTTCACTTACATCACCCTGCACTGTAAATAATTACCTATTGTATTCACCAAAAAAGTTGAATTGTTTGTGTGTTATTAGTTATGTCAGATTGTGTTTGTCTATAATTGTTAGTAAATTGAGATCAGACCACATTTTATGAGTTAATAATGCAGAAATTCAGATAATCAAAGGGTTTGAAAACTTATTCTTGCAACTATGAGTATTGAAAATCAATGTTTAGATTTTAAACATATGGCTGAATACAACAACTGAGACCTTTACCTTGTGGCTGTTGCAAAGATATTATCTGTCTTAAATAAACATAAATATATTGTTTTTCTGTTGATACATGCAATGCATGAGTATAGAGATAACATTTATCAATCCTCACTTGATCAAAACAAATATTTAATTTCAGCTGCTCTTTAACCTCATTCTTTTAGTGCAGAAGGTCAAAGGTTGAAATGATGTTACTGTTTGTCCATGGCTAAGTTAATAATTTAATTACACAAAACAAATGTTTTGTCCATTATGAATGTCCCACCATTGAGGAAAGAGAAAATGTAAACTGAATATCCTTGTTACATGGTGTAATGTCTTCTGAATTCATTGTCTTTCTCTTTTCTCCTGTAGCATACATCTCGATATGTATGAAAAAGACACCTGGTCATGCTTATAAGCAATTTTGATAACAATGTGGCATTTCTATTTGTAAATTTTCATCTATTTGTTCCTTACAGATAAAGTGTGCAACTTTGACGTTAAAGCATTTTTCTAATCCCATTTTACAATACAGAAACAACTATAAGGATGTAATTTGTAGGTTGATTCTTTTGAAAAATAATTTTTGTTCTGTTTGTTTGGGCATCCCAAACATCCTAATACATCATATATCATTTCCTATCATATTATATCATAAAGTCATATCATACAGCTTTTTTAATGGTTTGTCAGAAATGACATGTTTCACATTGTTAATTAATACTTTACAAGATTTGATCAAATATTTGATTCATCAAGTAATTTCAAAAATATTATTTGGGGGTTAAATACATGTATTAGATTATAACAATAATTTGCAAAGCATAGCACTTACATTTACTTAATTTGGATCGACTGATTTCATGAACAGTCAACATAAATCAGACAGTACAAACAGACAGTTCTGATTTCGTAACTGTTAGCTTTCATCCACTGCTATTGTGCTTGGTGTGACGCCAATATAGCCAGCTAATTTACTATTTCCTACTGAATCAGTGCTCACACTGGTGTCACTGAGTACAAGAGAGGTGAGGGGGTGTAAAGAGATTATCTTTTCAAGAATGCAAGTGAGTGGCAAAAAACAAAGAAAGAAAAAAGAAATTGCTGAGTCCAGACTTGTCCATGCTGCAACTAAACAATACTAATTTACGAAAAACAGTAGACAAACTATAGCCTACACTTCATAGCTCTATCATGACTGTAACTGGACAATTAGCCTTCATCAAAATGTCAAGTAACATATGTTACTTTTCATTGTATTATCTTACATAAGACACTTACGAATGGACATAGAAAACAGCTAATGACTTTTTTTCTTTCCATAAATATTCATTTTAAAAACCCTCAGGGGCAGGTTTTACTTTGATAAGCACAACTTCAGACGCAAAATGTTCTAAAAAACATATATTTCAGTTCCTAAGACCCACATTTCGACATATCGACAACATTATCATAATCACTCTTCCTGACATCTAATTTTAACAACCTGTTAAAAGATGATGAAACACGGTCCGGGTGTGTGTCTTCCAGCCTGGCCACGTCATCACACGTCTCGGCCAATAGCAATGTAGGCGTAGGTGTATACGGGCGTCCGATTGGTCAAAAGTTTCCGTTTCAACACAGACTCAATATAAATATCAACATAGACGTTGTAAGCATGAAAAGGCAAAACAGCCGAGGACAGAAAACAGGCAGGAGGTTATTTGAGATCCGGAAGACGAACAGTTCACGTGGTGTGATAATTCAGTATGGTGGACAGTGTTTACCGTACACGCTCTCTCGGTGTTGGTGCAGTCGGTCTTCCTGATCAGTATGCCGACGGTAAAGCAGCGAAAGTGTGGCAGCTGTACATCGGAGACACTCGGAGCAGGACAGAGGAGTACAAGAGCTGGGTGTTGTCCCTGCTCAGAAAACATGGGGTTCAGAGGGTGCTGGATGTAGCCTGCGGCACAGGGTATGACCTAACAACTATCAAATTAAGAAATTAATAAAATTAATAAAACCTCTCCCTCACATGATATCTGGTGCAAGGCGGTTGTCTGTAGTACTTATTTACTCTGCTCATCTGTCTGCAGTAATTTCAGATTTAATCACAAAGCTTTTAGCCTTACGGATATAGTTTAGTCTTCTGATAGATTTGTTACTGTCTTGGTTTACTCAGCTCCACCCCTTCTAATCTGGGTCATGTGGTTTGGCATTGAATCTTTTTGATAAGTGGAATGCCATTTTGGCCAAACTACAAAAAGTCAGTTTTGAGTCCAACGATGAAAAAGTGCTTGTGCTTTCTATCACTGGCAGCTGTATAGCTGTATTTTAAGTTATGCTATATCAGAGCCAGTGTATTTTTAAATCTTCTTTTTAATAGATGTAATACTTTTGAACTGTGGATGCAGTCCAAAGTTAGAAAGATGATTCTAACAAAAGTGGCATTTGAATTTGACTGCAAAAAATCTGTATGACACCAACAAAGTATACAAAGTGATGAAAACGGGTGAGGTAGTTACAGTTTTTTTTTTATTTAAATAACATATGATCCACTGGAACTTCTTCTTCCTGCCACTTGACACGCTAACTTGGTCTAATAATATCTAAAATGCTGCTGACCAGTCTGGATTTTGGGGAGACAATTGCAGCCGCGGCTCATCTGTGTTCATCCAGACCTCTGCATGCACACTGAATTAATAATAAAAATAATGTGCTCAGCATTCTACAATACATATTTTTCTAATTTTCTAGACTGTTTAAGTCGTAAAGTGAGCAGGATATATTAAAATGAAGCGCATGGATTCGGCAGTCATGTATTATATGAGCGGGCAGCCGGACTCGGAGCCAACGCAAATCTGTGGTGAAAAATGGCACTGCAGCGCGCTGTAATTGAGAGCCATTGGGGCAGATTTCTGGCTGCCCCTCTTATTTTCACGTTACCTCACGTAAACCTTGCTCCAGACCAAGACGATATCAGTCTGCTTCAGCTATGTGTCTGCATCAGGTCAGTAACTAGCTGGCATGACTATTCTTCCTATGTGGAGCGTATCAAATTAATTAAAATATAAGCCCTTTTGCTGAAACGTGCTCATGTGAATAGCCTTTATATACAGTAGTTCTGTTGTGTTTGTTTTGTTCTGAGAATAAACATGACTTTGTTTTCCTCAGTGGAATTCCTACACAACTTGCAATATTCTCAAACAACATTCGGAAGCAATAACTAAATATTTCATTAAAGGGATAGTTCACCCAAAAATGAAAATTCTGTCATCATTTGCTCCCCCGAAGTTGTTCCAAACTTGTATAAATTTCTTTGTTCTGCTGTACACAAAGGAAGATATTTGGAAGAATGTTAATAACCAAGCAGATCTCGCCTCCCATTGACTGCCATAGTATTTTTATTTTTTTCCTGCTATGTTACTTACATTCTTCCAAAAATCTTCCTTTGTGTACAGCAAAACAAAGAAATTTATACAGGTTTGGAACAACTTGAGGATGAATAAATGACAGAATTTTCATTTTTGGGTGAACTATCCCTTTATGGCAATTCTAAGATGACCTTCTATGTGTTTGTTGTATATACTAAAGTATGTCAATCATCATTAGAGCACCACCCTCTGGCTGAATAACACAAAGACATCAGAATTCTGCCAAAAGTATGTTTGATGTGTTCAGCGATTACAATATAAAGCTTACAAAATGTTTATAATAAACTAAGACCCAGAAACGGCTCTACCTAAATTTACGGCCAGGAGCTGCTACTGGACAATTGTTAACTCAGCATAACCTACAAAACCTGTTTTCCATTTAGATGTAGCTGAACTCCAGCCCAGACATGTTATTCTGGTATCCTATTGGATTACACATGGATTAAATGTCTTAGGAGTTCTTGTTTTTTAATGGACTACTTGCACTTAGCTTCATGAAGTACAGTTTGAAAGAAAATGACTCACAAGTTTCACTGTATGTGTTTACAATGTACCATTTTTGTCTTGTTCCTGATACTCCACGAAGAGTTTCTGCATCCCTTAGTAACGTTTGCGCAATTTTTCACAGATTGGATTAGCAAATACTTAAACATGGCAACAGAAACACTTTTTATTCAGTACTTTATGTACTGCTTAATACAGCACCTGTATGTACAAAAATTAAGTAAACATGAGCCAATACATTAGTACTCTATATTTAACTCTATATTTTTTATCAGTTTTATTTTGATAAAAATTACATTATAACGTTACAAGAAAATAGTTTTTATTAGCAGAACTTGAAGGTGTCAGAATAAACACAAAACATGCTTTATTGTGAATCTAGCCATATTTTAAAATATATCACAGTATTAATTTGATGGCATGTGCAGATATGTGGAGTCGACGCTGTCTCAAGTTGGACAGAATTTTTTAAAAAGTTATTTTTGGCCTAGATCGGATAGTGTAGATCAGACAGGATGAAAGGGGAACAGGACAGGCAAAGGACCTCGAACCAGCACTCAAACTCGGGTCTCTTGAAACACAGCTGAGCTGAGTGCTACCTACAAGGCTATTGGTCCAACAGTTCAGACAGAATTTCTATCCGGCATGCACTGCTTCAAATCAGACACAGATCGGTCTTGTTGAACTCACCTGTTGTTACGAGGGGGTGGGCACATTAATTTTTTTTTGATTAAAGATAACGAGGGCACATGGATACATACTTTATAGCCTAATAAACTGAGGTAAAAACAATGTGCGTGGATAAATAATTTATAATTAATACTGCAGCATTTCATAAAAAAAATAACAATTGCCCATTTTGATCTCATGGTGACTGTAATGAGATTTATGATGTCAGTAACAGTGCTCTTTGAGTAAAACAACTACATGACAACACTGGAAAGCTCTATGTGTGAGAGAGGGGAGAGAGACTTGATGAAAGCATGCATCACTGTATTGTATGTTTTATTAAATAGATGTTTGAAATTGAATCACTATTTTGTGCATTTGTTTCATTGACAAGAATTGTTTTTTTTTTTTGCATATAACTATATGTAAAATAGTAGACCTGTCAAGAACAGTGAGTTTGTTTAAAATTAATGTTACACACCATTCGATATATTTCATTGTCATAACTGCTACATTATTTTCTGTATGATTTAGTCAGAGTGCAAATTTGGGAAAACATTTTTAGAGGCAAATTTCAGATCAGTTGTGAAGCATGCTAATGTACTAATCAACTCTAAAAAGTAGAAAAACTTCTTTGACTTCTACAAATCTCTGCATGTAGGTGTGCTGAATATTAAATTGTAATTAAGTAGAATGCTGAAGCAGTTGTATAAGTAGAGTGTTGAAAGTTATTTTAATGTATTGTGCAATTAAATTTTAGAGGAAAAAAATGCTATTAGGAGTGATGTTTTTTTGATTGTCAGTACCACCACTTATGCATTCCTCTGATGCTTTTACTTTTTTTTTTTTTAAAGGGTGGATTCCATCATGTTAGTAGAGGAGGGATTCAAGGTGGTCAGTGTGGATGCCAGTGACAAAATGCTTAAATATGCTCTTAAAGAGAGATGGGAGAGGAGAAAAGAGCCAGCCTTCGATAACTGGGGTAAATGAAGATCGCTGTTTTAAAGGGGACCTATTATGCCCCTTTTCACAAGATGTAATATAAGTCTTTGGTATCCCCAGAATGTGTCTGTGAAGTTTAAGCTCAAAATACCCCACAGATAATTTATTATAGCCAGTGTTGGGGGTAACGCAAGTAACTTGAGTTACGTAATCAGATTACTCTTTTCAAGTAACAAGTAAAGTAATGCATTACTTTTAAATTTACAACAAAATATCGGAGTTACTTTTTCAAATAAGTAACGCAAGTTACTTTGTTTTCCCATGTATTGACTGACAGCTCTCCTGTCCCCATGTTGACAGAAATCAGAAGTACAGAGGCGTTGTGTGTAACATGATGGTTATTGTAGTTCTAGACTAAATGTGCGCATTTACGCATCTTACTTGCACAAAAACAAAATCTGTATCCCTCAAAATGAATAAAAACGGTGAAATGCAATCTCAGAATATTGCACAAACCTGCAATAATTTAAATATATTAAATTAAACAAATATACTTCATGTATTTAATCTCACTTTATTAACCAATGTCTTTGCTGCAGACCTTCAATGATCCAATTCAACCATACTAATAAGCAAAAATGACTTTAGATAAACATCACATTTGTGATCAGCCTGAAGCCTATTCATTTCACTTTTGGTGTGAAAGGGCCTTTACATTTGCCAAAAATGAAACTTTTTTGTTATTAAAAAACAAACAAGCAAGCCCAGCCCAAGTGAGAATAAGTAACGCAAAAGTAATGTAATGCATTACTTTCCATAAAAAGTAACTAAGTAACGCAATTAGTTACTTTTTTAGGGAGTAACACAATATTGTAATGGATTACTCTTAAAAGTAACTTTTCCCAACACTGATTATAGCTTGTCAAATTTGCCCCTATTTGGGTGTGAGCAAAAACACGTCTTTTTTGTGTGTGTCCCTTTAAAAGCAAATGAGCTGCTGCTTCTGGCCTGCTTTCCAAAAGAAGGCGGAGCTTTAACAGCTCACGCTTCACTTAACAACAAAGCTGGAGAATCTCACGCAGCTAAAATGATGATTGTCAGTAATGGTGTTCAGCCTTACATTGTTCAATCTGGAGTCGGACACTGATGGAGAGACTCAGGAAGAAGTTACAACTTTTAGAATGAAAGTGGACGTTTCTGAATGGTTAGTGGATAAATTTATGTAGTTGCTGTGGAGTTGATTCAACTCATCCACTAGCATGCTTCATGTTAATCTTTAGTGCAAATCCAGCATTGAATTGACCCTCGTTTGTGAAGTAGTCCGGCGTAAAATGACGGCATGATAACAACACTCTACTACAACAACTCTTCCTCTTCTCTAAAGCAGCCCAACATGGCCTCACCCCCTTTGTTGCGTGTTCTCAGGGGCAGGGTTTATGTAAATTTTGGGGTTTGTGATGTCACCAACCAGGGAAGAAGCTCGTTGTAGTCCCTACCAGCCGTTTGTTGTAGTCCTTAAAAAGAAATTTCTGTAAAAAGAAAATATCTCCCTTTACATTGAACTTTGAGCGTCGTAACTTTACAGATGTTGTTTATGCTGAAACAGCAACATTACACACTAACTAAAGTTAAAAAAGTGAAATCATAATAAAGGACCCTTTAAGTGAGAATCAGTTAAAAGTTTCTCCATGGTCTTATCTTTTCCTTTTAGTAATTGAGGAGGCCAACTGGCTAACATTAACAGAAGATGTTAAGAAACCTGGAGATGGGTTTGATGCAGTAATCTGTCTAGGGAACTCATTCGCTCATTTACCAGACTTCAAAGGTAAGAATACCAAAGCAAAATAGGTTTCATATTTTTACAGATTTATGTAATTAACTTCTTTCTCATATCTCACAGGGGACCAAAGTGATCAGAAGCTTGCCTTGCAAAACATAGCCAGCATGGTGAAACCTGGAGGGATCCTAATTATTGACCACCGTAACTATGATTACATCCTGGAGACTGGCCAAGCACCCCAAGGAAAGAATATTTACTATAAGGTAAAAACCAATTGTGTACTTGTGACCACAGTTCACTTCATTGTGTTTTAAGAATAGCCTATATAGACTATAATGGTGCTTTGCTTTTAACTAAAGTCATGCAAATAGACATTCCATGTAACCTTCTGATATCTACTTTGTCAGCATTACCAGGAATGTAACTGAGTAAAGTCATGTATTAGAAGACAACACTGAAGGCATACGAGACGTAATAAAAAAAAAACGTAGATTGTGAATCATTCTATAAAATTACGCTTAAATCTGGAGAAGCTATATCCTACTATATAATAAATTATATAAACTATAATGACCCTTTAAGCAAGTTGTCTTTGTATCAATTTGAAAAAACTGTTCTCCTTTGCATTCTGTAAGGCTCATATACTTAAGGTCTTATGTTTCAGAGTGACCTGAAGCAGGACATCTCCACCTCAGTGCTGTGGGTTAATAACAAGCCTCACATGATCACACTGGACTACACTCTGGTACTGCCTCCACCAGAGGGCATTCAGACTCCGCCTGAAACAAGGTACCGTAACCTTCTGGTGAGATCAGTTTTTGGGTGGTTGTGATGTCATTATAGTTTACTCATTAGAAATATCATGTAATTACATATAATGTAATATTAAAAAGTGTATAAATCATTCGGTTTTTCTAAAGTAACACTGTGGGGGGGGAATTGAGAATGAAAGTTACATGAGAGGAGGCAATGCCGCCATCGCATTATCTCAAAATTAAGTTGACTATTAAAAAGATAAGCTGAACATCAGTTCACAAATAAAATATATTGTTTAAATGATTACTGCCTTTAGTTATTATTTTGGAATAAATGCAAAAATGAAGATTTATATTAGATTTTATATAGGTTTTAATAAATAGATCATTAATAGCATTGTTAATGTAGGCTACAGAATAGAATTGTATTGTTTTATTGTTGTTTTTTTATGTAATGTTTATTTAACCAGGAAAATGTGAGAACATTAAGTGTAACTGATTTACTAATTTATATTTTATTAATATAAAAAACTGTGAGGACTTTGCGTCCTAATTTCAGAACACCACGCTACTGATGAAAACAAACCATGTTGCTTTTATTTATTTATTTTTATTATTTTTAAATAGTTGTTCACTGAACATACTATGTCTATCTTTAAATAAAAAAGACTATCAATATTGCTGCAACCAACAGCAACACACAATTTATGGTGCTGTTCTAACTGGGGGAAGAAATTTGAAGTACTTACACTTTTGGATGCAAAATATGTTAAGAAAATATTTTATAACAAGTTTAGAATTATTGCACTCCCATTCTAAAATCTGCACTGGCTATTTGATGTGCACTGGCACTCGTTTATTTAAGTCTGCAAAGTTAAATGTAGACCTGCTTGCCATGAAGATAAATGGAAATGCTTGCATGAATACGTAACATTCAAAGTTAAGTATGTACATTTTTATGTAAATGTAAGATGTAAATTTTGCACTGAGGAAAATGCATCTCAAATGCGTTAAACAACACATGCAACTGACTGTATAAGGCAATACATAAAGGTTTATGAGTTAGTTTGAAGTGCTTAATATAAATCATGTCTCTCTCTGTATTCTTCATTATATATGTATATCTATATATCATTACATATGTATGTATGTATGTATGTATGTATATATATATATATATATATATATACTGCCCTAAAGGATTACTGCCTTTAGTTATTATTTTAGAATAAATGTAAAAATGAAAAACTTGATTAGATTTATATTTGTTTTAATAAATATATCATCAATAACATTGTTAATGTAAGCTACAGAATAGAATTGTATTGTTTTATTGTTGTTTTTTTATGTAATGTTTATTTAACCCGGAAAATGTGACAACATTAAGTGTAACTGATTTACTATTTTATATTTTATTAATATAAAAAAAACTGTGAGGACTTTGCATCCTAATTTCAGAACACCACGCTACTGATGAAAACAAACCATGTTTTTTTGTTGTTGTTGTTTTTTTTTTAATTATTATTAAATAGTTGTTCACTGAACATGCTATGTCTATCTTTAAATAAAAAAAGACTATCAGTATTGCTGCAGCCAACAGCAACACACAATTTATGGTGCTGCTCTAATTGGGGGAAGAAATTTGAAGTACTTACACTTTTGCAAAATATGTTAAGAAAATATTTTATAACAAGTTTAGAATTATTGCACTCCCATTCTAAAATCTGCACTGGCTATTTGATGCGCAATGGCACTCGTTTATTTAAGTCTGCAAAGTTAAATGTAGCCCTGCTTGCCATGAGGATAAATGGAAATACTTGCGTGATTACGTAACATTTAAATGTTAAGTGTATGTACATTTTTATGTAAATGTAAGATGTAAATTTTGCACTGAGGAAAATGCATCTCAAATGCGTTAAACAACACATGCAACTGACTGTATAAGGAAATACATAAAGGTTTATGAGTTAGTTTGAAGTGCTTAATATAAATCATGTCTCTCTCTGTATCCTTCAATATACATATATATATATATATATATATATATACACAGTATCTCACAAAAGTGAGTACACCCCTCACATTTCAGCAACTATTTTAGTATATCTTCTCAAGGGACAATACTATAGAAATGAAACTTGTATATATTTTAGAGTAGTCCTCTGAAAATAACTTAACATACAGCCATTATTGTCAAAATAGCTGGCAACAAAAGTGAGTACACCCTAAGTGATAACAGCTCTACATCTTTTAACCATGCAAAGCCACATGTCCCACATGCCCTGTTTTTGTCTGCTTGATAGGACCATACTAATGTGTGTATCTTGTATTAGAGCAGTTAAAATTTGGTGCTTTGAGTACAATTCTCTCATACTGACCACTGGATGTTCAACATGGCACCTCATGGCAAAGAACACTCTGAGGATTTGAGAATTAGAATTGTTGCTCTCCACAAAGATGGCCTAGGCTATAAGAAGATCAGTAACACCCTGAAACTGAGTTACAGCACAGTGGTCAGGGTCATAGAGAGAGGTTTTCCAAGACGGGTTCCACTCGGAACAGGCCTCGCAAGGGTTGATCAAAGAAATTGAGTCCTTGTGCTGTGCCTCAGGTGCAGAAGCTGGCTTCAAAAAACAGACGCATGAGTGCTGCCAGCATTGCTTTAGAGGTTACAGAAGCGGAAGGTCAGCTTGTCAGTGCTCAGACCATACGCCGCACACTGCAACAAGTCGGTTTGCATATCCATCATCCCAGAAAGAAGCCTCTTCTGAAGCTGGCTCACAAGAAACCCCACAAAAAGTTTGCTGAAGACAACCTGTCCAAGAGCATGAATTACTGGAACCATGTCCTGTGGTCTGATGAGACTAAGATAAACTTGTTTAGCTCAGATAGTGTCCAGCATGTGTGGCAACGCCCTGGTGAGGAGTACCAAGAAAATTGTGTCTTGCCTACAGTCAAGCATGGTGGTGGTAGCATCATGGTCTGGGGCTGCATGAGTGCTGCTGGGACTGGGGAACTGCACTTCATTGAGGGAAACATGGATTCCAACATGTACTGTGACATTCTGAAGCAGAACATGATGCCCTCCCTTCAGAAACTGGGCTAAACGGCAGTTTTCCAACATGATAACGACCCCAAACACACCACCAAGATGACAACTGCCTTGCTGAGGAAGCTGAAGGTGATGGAGTGGCCAAGTATGTCTCCACACCTGAACCTTATTTGAGCACCTGTGAAGCATTCTGAAGCGGAAGGTGGAGAAGCACCATGTGTCTAACATCCAGCAGCTCTGTTATGTCATTATGGAGGAGTGGAAGAGGATCCCAGCAAAAAGCTGTGCAGCTCTGGTGAATTCCATGCCCAGGAGGATTAAGGCAGTGCTAGATAACAGTGGTGCTCACACAAAATATTGACATTTTGGACACAGTTTTGACACGTTCACTTAGGGTATACTCACTTTTGTTGCAAGTTATTTTGACAATAATGGCTGTATGTTGAGTTATTTTTAGAGGGCAGTAAATCTGTACTACTATACAAGCAGCATACTGACTACTCTAAATTTCTATAGTATTGTCGCTTGAGAAGATATACTAAAATGATTGCTGAAATGTGAGGGGTGTACTCACTTTTGTGAGATACTGTATATATATATATATATATATATATATATATGCAATATCATATGAGTAGTTGTGTGATATGGCTGATATAGTGCCATATTGCATAACTATGAGTGTGATATTGTTTTTATATAGTTTATACACTGACAGAAATTACCACGGAGTGTCTTTAAAACCCTCTTGTGTGAACTACTTTCTTCTGCCACTGATTCAAATCTCAAGCTTACAGCTTGTGCAAAGTTCAAACAATCTCCCTGTTTAATACCTTGTTTCATTCATGAATGAATCAGCATTTTTGAATTGACTAAATGATCTACCATTTCACTTATAAAGACAGTCCCATGCCGCCACCTAGTGCATAACAATGTAACCTGCATTGAAGTTGCTGAAAAATCCACACCACTAACACAGATTGTTTCTCAATACCAAGTATTTTTATATAAAATATTATTTATTGAACTATAATATTTAATGAACAATAATAGCCATTATACAAGTATAAGAAGTTTGTACAATAGGAAGTAGACTATAACAAATGCAACTCTTTACATAAAGGTTGAATCATTAGCACAAGGTGGAGTTTGAATTGTACTGTATTTGACTAATTTGTCAACACACACACACACACACACACTTGTAGATGTGGTTTACAGGGACTCCACAGGCGTAATGGTTTTTATACTGTACAAACTGTATATTCAATCCCCCTACACTACCCCTACCCCTAAACCTACCCATCACAGGAAACTGTCTGCATTTTTTGAATTTCAAAAAAACACTGTTTAGTATGTTTTTTAAGCCATTTGGTTTACGAGGACACAGGAAGTAAATTGAGGTAAATTTTCACTGTGTGAGAAAATGGACATGTGGAGTGAGAGCTTAGGAACAGCTTCAGCTGTTTGAGTCTCATGCTGAATGCATGAGAGTTGGCAGCCCTGAATAAAGTTATAAAACTATAAAACAAAACGATTTGCCTTGGAACATATAATAGATTTGTGAGACCAAAGATTGCCTGTGAGATATACACAAAACTAATTATAGCTAATGTTTAAATGTCAAAAGGGCTTGCTGAGGTTGCCAAGGCTGTTCTCGGTGGAGCACATGAGCGCTGCTGAATGCACAGAGATTGCCCAGACCACACAACTCCAAAAATGCTTACTTTACTATTAGCGATTAGGGGCAGGAGCTCAAGACAAGACCCTATATATATATATATATATATATATATATATTCACACACACTATGGACAAAAGTATTGGGACATACCTCTTAATTATTGAATTCAGGTATTTCAATCAGACCCATTGCCACAGGTGTATAAAATCAAGTATAGAAATGCAGTTACAAAAATTTGTGGAAAAAAAAAGGGTCGTTCTGAAGAGCTCAGTGAATTCAAGCATGGTACTGTAATAGGGTGCCACTATTATTGGAAAATCGAAGTGTTTAGAAATAGCAGCAATTCAGCCACTGAATTCTGGAGCAGTGGAAAAGTGTTCTGTGGAGTGGCGAATCGCACTTCGCTGATGGGCTAGTCTGGATTTGGCGGATGCTAGGAGAACATTACCTGCCTTGTACCAGCTATAGTTGGTGGAGGAGACATAATGGTATGGGGCTGTTTTTCTGGGTTTGGGCTCCTTACTTCTAGTTAAGGGAAATCTTAATGCTTCAACATACCAAGACATTTTGAACAATGCTATGTTTGCATAGCATTGACTGTGCCCCAGTGCACAACACAAGGTCCATAAACACATAGTTGGAGGAATTTGGTGTGGAAGAACTTGACTGGCCCACACAGAGCCCTGACCTCAACCCCACCGAACACCTTTGGGATGAACTGGAACTGAGATTGCAAACCAGGCCTTCTCGTCCAAAATCAGTGCCTGACCTCACAAGTCTTCTACTGGATGAATGGCCAAAAATATTAATGTATATGTATTTAGTATACAACGTCATTACACTCCCAATACTTTTGTCCTTGTTTACAGCAGGGGCCAGTTGCATAAACTTAGTCACTATATTAAGACTGTGTCTTAAGAACTAGTTTGACTAACTTGCAATTAACCAAGGGGTAATCAATGTTATTTTTCCAATTCAAATTACACCAATCTACCTTTTTATGTAACAGACTTTAAAAAATTAAGAACACTCTTCAAGAAAAACATTAGTGTCTTAACTTTTAAGACTAGTCTAAGTGGTTTATGCAGCCGGCTTACTGTTACAGTTATTAACTGGTATTAAGATGCGTTTTGGTCGATCGGATCACAAGTAGATGAGGCAGACACATACACATTTACACCTGGTGTTTTAATCGTCTCTTTTGTCTACTTTCTACCAATTCTGTCCTTATTTCTTGATGGGCAGGTAAATGTATGTTTTTTTGTTGTTGTTGTTTTCCCCAGATCTATCGATCTACAAAATAAGCTTCTGCAAATTACACACATTACATACTAAAGCTAGAGGAATTTCATCTATCAGCACAATAATAACCTCAAATACAAATCTAAGTCAACAAAGGAATGACTTCAGAAGGAGGATTAAATTTTTTTAAGAGTAATACTGATCTGATACAAATATTTTTGAAGTGCCCATTGGGACACATTTAAAAGTAAAGTTATATTTTTTGTCACATTTGTTCTAATGTAAAACCACTAATGATTATAATAACAATTAAGCAGTTGCAAAATGACACTGACACAGAATAGCTCAACAAAAATAATTGACATCATTTATTCACCCTTATGTTGTTCCAAACCCATAAGACTTTAAAACAAATGAAGATATTTTTATTAAACTTGAATAAATTATAATATTTAATTTTACTGAGCCAGAACAATTACTGCAGTGATTCTTGAAAATGGGCACCTTACAATAGACCCTTTTCACGGACTGTGATGACGCGTTTTAACGGTCATCAATATCGTAAATCCTGCAAAGTTTTTTATATTTTCATTTTTAAAAAAACGTATGTACATTTATAACAATATACTTAGTATTGTATTACCTTTGCATCAAATTACAAAAATCTAGTTAACGCTGCTGTGAGGGTGTTTTTAATACAGCATATGGGAGTGATGGTAAAAATGACATCTTTCTCTCTTCTGACTGCCGTTATCAATCGCTCTCTATTTTTTTCCTCTTTTTGAAAGTTGTGAAAACACTATTGTGGAGTTTTTCTTTTGCTATTTGAGCAAATAAAAACACAAAAAATATGTTTAATGTATTCTCTCATTCACCACTATAGAATTTTACCCAACTATGACGACTTCCGCTACTGAGAAACCCGGAAATGTGAAAAGGGTCTATTAATACTTATTTATATTTTTTAAACATGCAGCCATACTCATCTAAAATAGAGAATGTCTGAATCCATAACATCGCAAATGCTTACTGTTTGCAATAATACAGCCTCCAGTGACGTCATGCTTAAAGAGCTGAGCAAGTGTTTATTCATACGTAAATCCGTGCCTGTCGAAGATCAGCCTTAAATTTATTAACAGATTTATACGGTAGCCAAACAATCAGTGCATCCCTAGTACATGTAAAATGATTTGTAGTTAGCATTTAGGATAAATGCAAATTATTTGTTGAATTGGAATTATGTTGCCCACCTTGAATCCAGAATCTTTTAACACTAGTTTGCATAAGTTCTTTCAATACCTATCTATTGTTATTTTGAATGAAATAAGTGGTATGTGTGCATCAAGAATTGGTTATACTGTACATGTTTTTTAAGAAGTTTTCTTTCTGTCTTATAGTAAATTCCGCCTGTCATACTACCCCCATCGTGTGGAGAGTTTTAAGGAGATTTTAAGAGCAGCATTTTTGGAAAATGCGAGCACAATGTATATGGTGACTTCAAGCAACACACCCCAGGGCAAGGAGAAGCGCCCTGTTATTTCATCCATGTGGTTAAAAAGATGACTTAAAGCCACATGAATTCTGCAATTCACATTTCATCTTCACATGGAAACCTGTGTTTGTCTGTACAAATGCCTTGACTGAACACATCAGGGAATTCTTTTAGTTCTTTTGCTTTGAAAGTGTAAAATGTGATTTTGGGATTTCATACACACATTTGTACTGTGTTGTATTTTGAACTGGTTAGACAAACTCTTAATTTTATTGCTTATTATTTTTTTCATGCTTCACTAGAATATTTTTTTTTTCTTTTATGTAACCTTTCTTATTTCACATTCTTGTTTTTTAATTTTTTTTTATTTTTACCTTTTTGGAATATTGTTGAAACCCTACCCTGGTTTGATATCCAGATTCCACAATGAGTTGACCTGTTGTCTAAATGTAGAGCCAATCACTTTGTATCTTCCAGAATTGCAGTTCCAGAATAACAGCTTATTTTGCGTTGAACATTTCACATTTATTGTACTTTACAGTACACTGTTAAGAGCTTGTTCACACAGAATGTGTTTTTGTATTCTCTGCTTTGTAATTGTTTTTCTAAATGTGCTAGATGTACATCTTTGGCCACTGGCTCATATATCAGATTATGAAAACATAAATAGATAAACACCAAATTTTTTCTCTCCCAAATATTAAATCATTGTGGATTATGTTACAGTATGTAATATATTTAAAATTAATATAAATTTAATTGTAAGATTGGTTGTGACAAAGGTCACAGGTAATCCCATCCATGCTATTCAGATCAACAACAGTATTCGAGCTGATATTACTTTTGTTAACATTAGTTAATTTATGAACTAAGATGAACTAGATTATTAACACAGCTATATCATTACTCTGTTTCGTTCAAAAATGATTTTAAGTGCTGATTCTTTGCTATTTTTCAGGGGGCATTAAATATGCACTGGCTGATACATAATGTAATGAACTATTGATACACAAATTAAAGTTTACTGTACCATTTTTTTATGTTTAAACTGTTTTTTTTTTCTTATGGAGTTTTTGCAATTGTTGCTTTTGGCTTGCTTATTGGGGGCTCTAGCACTATTTTGTTTTCCTTAATGTGTACTGAACCATATGCCAAGTTCATATGTCAAGTTCATTTGTAAAAGTTGGATTAATTAAACCAATTAGTTAGACGTCGCTAAAAAGCAACTACATATTTTCTGGTTTATGAGACCCAGTGAATTACTTAAAACTACATCCATGGTATAGACCAAGAGAATTCACCCAAATGTTGTGCCAACTGGTTGTCTGAACAAAGAAATTTAAGTTGAACAATACTGATGAAATGTAAAGATTTGTGAGTTCCCAGCATGAATTGCAGCATGAATAAATTATGAGGTTATTGTAAGAGAATTATTGTTTCTTTATTATTGTTTGCTGGCCGAAAAGAGTTTAAAAGCTATTTTGTCATTATTGTTAGTTATTTGTTGTGTTGTGATGTTAAGAGCTCATCTGTTAACATTTTTCTACAAGATGTCACCAATCTTGAGGTTTGTGAGTCAAGTGTTGAGTTCAACATACAAACTTGTAAAATTACACTGCAGATACAGTATCTTTGCTTTGTAAGGTGATTGCATAGTTCACTTCACATATTAAGTGTCCTAAAAAATTATATATCAAAGTGATAGATCAATTTGTGTTACTGATTGAAAGTTTGCTGAACAAGAAATCTGTAGATGCCTTGAGCAGTTTATTGGCTGAATGAGGCATTTTGGATTTAGTGAATGAACACATTTAAATTGACAAAACAAAGTAGTGTTAGGCTACTTAAGACATTTTTAAGACAAATATTTCTATTTAAATTAATATAAAAAAATGTTGCAACTTCTGGATAATGATTTAATGTAATTTGAGTGTGTATCTCCATTAATGAGAGTGGCATATTGAATCTAAATGTGTATATAAAAATAAAAAACAGTTTGAAATCATTCTGTTTACTTCATTACTTCGCTCACACCAGTAAAAGAGTGCATACACACTGTGTAGGGTGTCTGTACAGTGCGCACAAAAATTTTACACCTAGTTTATTTTTTATAAATGACGTTATTTGGTTAGATACGTGCCTGCAGCTGTACACATGTACTGGACTTAATATACTGAAAGTTATATCAAGCTGTCTAAAAACAAAACAGTGTTCACAAACCTTCCAAATATGTTCAACATGGTCCATTTCGGTCTATAAAGATTATAAACTATATATAATCACATCTTATGCTGTGTTCACACCATGTCGTAATTACCGTAGACTCGAGATGACAAAACGTGACATTCTATTTGGTGCTGTTCATCTCCTTGGATTGGGAATTATGCATTTCTATAGCACCACTATCAACAGCAGTCAGGTGGTACAGCGGTCACGTGGTACAAGTAGGAGCTCTCAGAAAAGTCCCATCTTATAAGCTGTAATTACAAGCTCTACGAGGATGTGAATGCTTTTTACAAGTTGAAACCTTGAAGTTATGGTAATTTCAACATGGCGTGAATGCAGCTTTAGTAGGATGCATGTGAACCTTTCAATGTTGAGAAGTTAACATTTGAAGTTTTTTTTTTACATTTGTTTTAGAAATTTGAGTAAGTTGAAACCCCATACTTATGTTTAAAAGTGTAATTCGGCAATTTCCCTCAAAAAAAGTCACCGGCGCACAATGAATTCTGGGGTAGGCAAGGCTGCGAAGGATTTGTTGTATCCTTCATTGCACTGGAAATGAAGGACACATCACATTTCATGCATATCATTGTACATTCAAATGTGTTTTCTAAAGTTTAGATCATTTTTAATGCACATTTTGTAAACACAATATCTCAAAGACCAAAATAATCTGTGTGTCATGCATATAAGTAGCTGGCTCTATTGTTTATTACTGGCAGGTAGCATAATAGTTTTTTTGCCTGTGTTTTAGGTTGATGTTAGTAAGTTTTATAGAAGACAGGAGAGAGGAAAAGCTGTACCTTTTTTAGAAGGTATTGATGATAGTGACCAGTGTTGGGGAAAGTTACTTTTAAAAAGTAATGCATTACAATATTGTGTTACTCCCTAAAAAAGTAACTAATTGCATTACTTAGTTACTTTTATGGAAAATAATGTGTTACATTACTTCTGAATACTTTTTGTGCGCAAAAACAAAACAAAAGTAATGACTTTATTCATCAATAATCTCTCTTCTGTGTCATTCTCTTACGCTTTTTACGTCCAGTGCTGGCTCATTATTGGCCGGCTCCTGCGACATCATCACACGCATGCATCGTGCTGCTTACGTGAACAGCATTGGCCAATAATGGGGCGGCGTTCTGACGTAGAACCTGGAAGCGCTGAACAAAAACAGTGTAGGAGAATGACACAGAAGAGAAGATATTGTTGAATTAAGTCGTTATTACTTTTTTTTCCGCACAAAAAGTACTCTCGTCACTTCATAAAATTAAGGTTGAACCACTGCAGTCATGTGGACTATTTTAACAATGTCTTAAGTACCTTTCTGGACCTTGAAAGTGGTGGTTAAATTGCTGTCTATGGAGGAGTGAGACCTCGGATTTCATCAAAAATATCTTAATTTGTGTTCTGAAGGTGAACGAAGGTCTTACAGGTGTGGAACGACATGAGGGTGAGTACTTAATGACAGAATTTTCATTTTTGGGTGAACTAACCTTTTAAGTACATTAAAAAGCAAGTACTTTTGTACTTTTAATCAAATAAAATTGAAAAGGAGTACTTAATACTTTTACTAGAATAATATTAATTAGGGTATCTGTACTTTTACTCAAGTAGGCTACTTGATTTGTGTACTTTATCCACCACTGCTGATTGTACCCAAGAAAAATGCGAAAAGTACAAATGTTTGTGTTTTATTAGTTTAATCAGATTTTGTGTCTGTACTTCTGAGTTAAATTCAGGTACGACCACATTTTATGAGTAATCAATGCAGAAATCCATATATTTTCATAGGGTTCACAAACTTGTTCCTGTAGCTGTAGGCCTACAACAAATACAAATTTTTGGTTTGTCATGATTAATTTATGTTCATAATAAAAAACTAATAATAATGAAAACTGCCCAGAAGAATGAACACTTTAACAAGTGTGCATTGTTATTTGTAGCATATATAGCCTATTATTTTTAGTATCTTGAAACTCTCCTGTCCAGGCGCTCAGATAGATTAATACATCGGAATGAAAGCGTTATAATTCAATATTTTTTAATCATCCGCCAATTTCCAATTTCCTAGAGTCTTGAGTGTCATTAAGTTAATTCCAAAAAAAAAAAAAAAAAAATCAAGAATATCACATTCATAAAAAAAAGTTTGATTCTATGATTGATCTATGCTTTATCTCTAATTAATGATATAACAACAACAAACCGCAGGAAATAACCACTAATATGGGGGTGGGGGGACTAATAATCATACTAGATAGGTTGTCAGTTAAATTATTATTATTATACATTTTACTGTATATAGACATCTAAAGCACGCTGTAGTCTGCATTTATTTTATTTTTAATTCAGTCGTTGCCTGCTTTATATTCCTCTCGTGCAGATTTGATCTCTTTCGCGTTCGCTTCATTTTTCTTCATTCTGGAACCTCCTACAAATGATGCTCAAACATGCTGTTTTAGCAGGCAGCTCCGTAGATTTTGAAACGCAGCCGTCAATGGAGAAAGCGGGGATTTAGCAAGGCCACGTTGTTTTGATAACTTTAAGTGTATTGTTGTTAAATAGAGGAATTTTAATGTCAGTCGCAAACGCAAAAAAGACGATTCTCAATCCGGTAAGTCATCTATTTATCAATTTGAGACGCCCTTACAACTGATACGATATCAATAACGTATGCGAAATTAACCTCTCTCAAGTGTTTATCTGTGGTTTTGAAGCATTCTGTTTCGCGCATCATAATAGTAACACAGACTGCAAAATATGCAGAAGGATTGTGTTATGAACGTTATGAACGTAGTTTTCATTTTGATTTTCTCCAGACTGTCCCCTTCACTGAGATTATACCGGGTGGTCTTCACCCAGGAGAGATGATTGTTATACAAGGATGTGTTCATAATGATGCTGACAGGTAAAATTTATTCTCATAAATTACATAATGATAAAGGTCCTAGGCCCTTCTGTGTCCCAGTTTCATTTCATGTTTATAGATGATTGTGTTCGCCTAGGCTGCTTAAGGAACCGTCTGAATATTCCACCCTTAATGCAAACGTATAAGCAATGTCGAATCATTAATTCAAGTGATTTGTTAGTTGTATAGGACTGTGGCATGTACACATAGGCTCACAATGATATGCTAGACTAAAATGGGTGGATTTTGCCAAAAACTTCCCTTTATTATAAAAAATATTCTAAATTCAATCAGTTCATCATATAAAGTGATCGAGACTAAACCACTCAATTCATATAGATTAGTTTTATGATATCTTTATGAACTTTATGAAGACTTAAGACTTAATATTTATCTAATTCGGGTCCTGATTAGGAGACGACGAGCACATGAACCGCTGTACCGCTGTACCATGCTGCTTATATTTATCAAGCAGTAAAAACACCCCTTCCCACTCCCAAAATAAAGTGTCTGTGGATGAAAGTAAGAAGTGAGGACTGATGGGACATAGTTCTGCTTCGCTTCACAGACGATGGATGGTAGGAGAATTTTAGAATAACACAACATTTATGACATTTTATGTAACTACAACTACAGCTCGATCCGCGCATCATGTCATTTCTACGTGATTGCACATGTGCAGTCCTTTCCACTTTAGGTTTTCAATCCGATCAAGTGGGTGGAGTTTTCAGACAGTCCCTTAAATAAATGCTAACACACAGACTCCATATCAAAATCTCAGATGGCCAGACATCTTTTATGAAGAGTTCATAAATTGTTGTATTAGTAGTATTACCAGTTGAAACAAGCGGATTGTTAAGTGTTCCCAAATATCTTAATTAGGTGGTTCAGCTGTATTTTTTTAAGGTTGAAACTGTTTTTTTTTTTAGGTAGATCTCCAGAAACAGGAAAGTGCAAGGAAAGTCCTGGTGTATAGCATTGTTTGAAAAATTTCTTTGTATTTTAGGTGTATATTAAGTTCCTCTGTTATATAATCAAATAAAAATAGTAATAACTCAGATAAAAATAATTATAATAATAATAATAATAAGAAGAAATTTAAATACATATGTTAAAAAAAACTTTAAAATGTATTCAAAAATGCCACTTATTCTCTAAATTACAATAATGTAAAAAAGTAAATAAAATCAAACTTAAAGGGTTAGTTCACCCAAAAATCAAAATAATGCCATTGTTTACTCACCCTCATGCCGTTCCACACCCGTAAGACCTTCATTCATCTTCGGAAAACAAATTAAGATATTTTTGTTGAAATCTGATGACTCAGTGAGGCCTGCATCCACAGCAATGACATTTCCTCTCTCAAGATCCATTAATGTACTAAAAACATATTTAAATCAGTTCATGTGAGTACAGTTGTTCAATATTAATATTATAAAGCGACGAGAATATTTTTGGTGCGCCAAAAAACAAAATAACGACTTATATAGTGATGGCCGATTTCAAAACACTGCTTCAGGAAGCTTCGGAGCGTTATGAATCTTTTGTGTCGAATCATGATTCGGATCGCGTGTCAAACTGCCAAACTGCTGAAATCATGTGACTTTGGTGCTCCAAACTGCTGATTCATAAAGATTCAAAAGATTCATAACGCTCCGAAGCTTAATGAAGCAGTGTTTTGAAATCGGCCATCACTATATAAGTCGTTATTTTGGTTTTTCGAGAAAATAAAGCGACGACAAAATATTCTCGTCGCTTTATAATATTAACATTGAACAACTGTACTCACATTAACTGATTTAAATATGTTTTTACTACATTAATGGATCTTGAGAGAGGAAATGTCATTGCTGGCTATGCAGGCCTCACTGAGCCATCGGATTTCAACAAAAATATCTTAATTTGCATTCCGAAGATTAACGAAGGTCTTACGGGTGTGGAACGACATGAGGGTGAGTAATAAATGACATTATTTTCGTTTTGGGGTGAACTAACCCTTTAAATGCCAAAACCAATTTTTTTTTTTTTTTTTTATAAAGTATTTCAGTGTAATACAGTATGTGCTTCCATAGGTTTCAGTTTGATTTGACATGTGGCTGCAGCACAAAGCCACGGGCGGATGTTGCCTTTCACTTCAATCCCCGCTTCAGCAGCTCTCCGCAGATCGTGTGCAACACTTTACAACGTGAAAACTGGGGAAGAGAAGAAAATATGGACCTCATGCCTTTTAAAAAAGGAGCATCATTTGAGACCATTATCTTGGTACTTTGTGATGTTTTCAAAGTGAGTTTCACATTACAGGTAGAAACAAAGCTGGTTAACAGCCTTCAGCCTATCTGGTTTAAAGAATTTAAACACAGATATTAATTATTATCCGTAGTAGTTGTTGTAATAAAGGCATTTCAAGAGATAAATTTTAAATTTGTTAGGTGACAAGAATTTGACTCATTTACTTGTAGGTAGCAGTAAATGGTGTTCACATTTTGGAGTATGAACACAGAATTCCTCTTGAGATGGTCGACACATTTTCAGTCTCTGGAAAAGTAGAACTGCATGCCATTGGCTTTATCCCTGACTCAGTAAGTGACAAACAGTACTATTCAAAAGTTTGGACACCTACTCACTCTACATTATTCCTTTTAAAAATTATTATTTTCCAAATGTTATTATAATAGTAGAGTCATCAACACTCAAAACATAGTTGCCGCCAGCATAATTCATATCATATATGCATAATTCATATTGCAGTTTATATTTGTATTCAAAACGAATTTCAAGCTTTTCAGGATAAATAAAATTAGAAAAAGATTTTTAAGATTATGAAAAGTCAGTAAAGTGTGTCTAAACTTCTGGCAGTCTGTGGTATATGTTTCATATCAGATTCATCTTTTATGTTGCTGAAAAGGGTAAATAATATATATTTCATCTTTGCAATTACATATTTTCTGTTTTCTCACAGGCAATATTTTCAAAATCAGGTGACCAAGTAAGTTTAGCATCCCTGCACCTGATCAACAATTAATTTTGCATAATTTTTTTTTTTTTTTTTTTTTATTAATGGAAAAAATACATTCCATATTAACATGATGAAAACATGACATATACTGTGTCATTTTGCAGAGCATACCTTACATGGGCAGTTTACTTAGAGGAGTCATTCCAGGGCAGCATATAACAATCAAAGGGCGTGTCAGCTTATTCCCTCACAGGTAGATACTAAACTTATCTTTTGTACAGTTTTTCCCTTTGACACTGTTAATTATCTTGTTTTGTTTTTCCTCAAGTTTCACCGTTAACCTGAGGTGCAGCCAATCAAACAACATCGCCCTGCACCTTAACTCACACATCAAATCTGGCATGCTTATCAGGAACTCTTTTCTCGGCCAGTCATGGGGCCCAGAGGAGCGAGAACTGCCATACTTTCCCTTTTCAGCTGGAAACTACTTTGAGGTACCTCTGACCTATGCCACCTATGTAGACTTTATCTGTTATTGCAAGAGGATTGTTTTACATAACCAAGTTTAACTGTCTGGGGGTGTATATATATATATATCAGGGCTCTAGACTGTGACCAAATAGTCGCATTTTGCAACCTTTTTTTCCTGCCGGTGCAACCACCACATTGCACAACTGTTAAAGGCCCGCTGAAGTATCTTGGAACGCGCAGCATTATTCAATGTGTTGATGTAATTTCGACTGAAACAGGAAGACAGGGCGGGACATATCGAACAGCTCCCCCCCTTTTTAAAAATAGCCAATAGCGTTTCATTTATACCACAGCTTGGCCAGAGCCGCTAAACTTGGTAAAACCTCAGTTTCCTTCTAATCTCTAATCGTTTGTCCTCATAATCTCCTCCATATCACTTTAATATACAGCATTCTGTTCAGAATTCAAATGGATCCGATACCTTTTGTGGTCTGAGCCGACTCGCGGTCCGCTGATATGATCCACTCTGTGCTCTCGTGTCTCTGGACCAAAGCAGAGCAGGTGCGGCAGTTCACGTGACACTAACTCAAAAACGGACTTCATTCGCATCAATGGAAAGCATATTTACACAGTCTGAATCATTCCCTGTTCTCTATATAGTGCACTATGTGCCATTCACCATGTAGAAACCAGTAAATGTGTGTACAAATGACCGATTTCAACCGCAGCTTCAGCATCTGTATTAGGAGGGGAGGGACTTCAGACTCTAGAGAGCATGTGATTGGACAGAAGATCTGACGAGAAGCTAAAGTGCGATGTGATGTCATGAAAATCCGTGATCGATTTTAGCAGACGAAAGAGATTGTGAGTTTTGAATGCTTATATGTCCTAAATGCGAATTTTGTCATTGTTTTGGAACACACCAGCTTATTCATAACCCTAAGGCTAACATATTCATACTAAAAGCTAAAAAACTTACATTTTGATTTCAGGGGGACTTTAAGAGCTGCCATTTCTGTTTCATATGAGAAACATAAAATGGCAAATGAAATGAAAGTTAAATGAAACAGCACTATTCGTTTAAGCTGTGCAGCGCGGACCGTTTATCAGCACGGAGCAATAATAGATAGCGAAGTTACATTTGGCGGTATGGCTCTGTTCTGAATTCCCCATCCTTTTCATGAGCTCCATGAAAGCTAAGACCAGGAACAGCAGCAGCTTCTGGGGACAACCTCCCATTTTTTATCTGGGAGAGCAGCACAAAATCCCCCTATTGAGAACAGAGCATGCATCAGTGACAACAGAATGACACTGATTAAGTTAAACACAAGTTTAAGAAGGAGCTGGGGGAGGAGGTTGCAAGCAGCGTGCAGTGGAAGCAGCCAAGCAGAGAGACGGAAGCTGTGTATAAATAATTCGCCTTATTTGAGAGTTGCCAATTGAGTCCATAGAAATCAGATCAGCTGATATGGGTGGGGTTGGAATTTGCGAAATTTATTTAAAGAGGACCTATTATGCCCCTTTTAGATGTAATATAAGTCTCAAGTGTCCCCACAATGTGAAGTTTCAGCTCAAAATACCCCACAGATCATTTATTATACCATGTTTATTATTTATTATTTATTTATACCAGGTACCCATTTTTGAGTGGAAGGAAAAACATGCTGTTTTTGTGCATATACAGTATGTAGAAAATCACTCACTGCTCTTGATTGAAAAACTTAGTAGCTTTAATTAAAATAAATTTCTTACTTAAATTTAGGGCTGTCTCTAACGATTATTTTGGTAATCAAGTAATCGTTCGTTTATTTTGATGGTTACCTGAGTAATCGAACCTCTGTCAAAATAACAATAAAACTAATGTACTTTATGTATTATAACAAATGCCTGCAGAGGGCGCCAGCGGCCTGGCAATTGTTTTTACACTTTACAACGCAATCTTATCCTTGTTTAATATTGGCTTACAACATTTATTTCAAATGTCCACTTAACCTTTTATATTGGCCATTACTTTTATGACAGAAATGCTACAACCAATGTAATTTCTTGAACAAGAACACATGGACGAGGGCTTAAACTTTTATTTTGAAATCGTGATGAGCAGTTAGCACATTAAGAAACATACTGATGTATTCTCCTGCGTTTGCGTAGGTTTATACATTACTATTTACCATTACAATTACTTTAATCGCATTACCTTACAAATCTGATGTTTCCAGATGAACGTTAAAAGCAATAAAAACTCACAGCATATGCAGAGATGGAGTTTGTGACGCGCCACTCGTGTAACTTAAATGAAAACACTGTGTGTGAAGCTGCATTTACTGTGAACAGAGCCGCTCTGAGATGCATACAAGTAACCTACACGCATGTAAATAATTACAGCTCATATTAAATCTGCAGCACATACATTTATTTCATTGAATCACAGCCTTTGTAAATTCACAATAGCATTATGCTTCATTATGATTTTAAATGGGTTTAATATCGTGCAGCCTTAGAAAACGGTCTAAAAATGCATTTCATGGATTCTCGTCCATGGAAAGCGGCACTTCCATATTTTGCTGGTTACTCTACACAAATTTAAATCGAGGATTTTTTAAAATCGAGTACTCAAATTTAATCGAGGAATTGTGACAGCCCTACTTGAATTTCTTTCATCGATCCATACAGATCAATGAAACAGTTCAATCACAGTCCATATCGTTCTTGATGCTTTAAACAGCGATGAAGGTACAACAGAAAAATCATAGTCCGACTCCAAGCAGCTCCAAAATTATTGTTGTCCTGAAACAGTGATGATGAATCACATACCGGGAGGGAGACAATACCTCCTCACTGAACTCATTCAGCCAGTCCTGGGTTTCCGTTCTGTCGGCCGCTGGTGTCGCGGACTCACACCACTGGTCAGACACACTCTGGGGCAACTCTTCCAGGGCGATGGTAAGCGCTGGCTCACTTGTTGTGGCGGGAGATCCCTATACATCTGCGGGGGGCTCACATGAATTCTCTGCGGTCGTAGGTGGTAAATCCGGCTCTGGGTCTGGCTGTGCTCTGGACCAGACACTTAATGACGGCCTCCCTCCCGTCAAGTCATGTGGTATCTGGGAGGTTTAGAGGATGGTGAATGTTCGCCCTGATCCAGAACAAGATCTTCAGGGTCTCATCAAATGGGCAGGTGACGGCAAGGCAGCAAAACTCCTCCGTAAATGTCAAAATATCAATGAAATGCATTGAAACCCATTTTTGTTGTTTAGGTCCTGTCATCTGTAAGTACAATGTGCAGGAAACAGACTGAAGAGGCAGATGATGAAGTTAACATGCAATATTTAGTAATAATCCACAAGACAATCAAAAATAGAGCAGAGGAAAAACACACCAAACGTAACCGGTAGTGATGTGACATTGGATTTGAGGCGTCGGAGCTTGTGTCGAGCATAAATGGGCATGCCAGATGAAGCCTTGATTTGAGGCTTGTGTTGTTAAAGGTGCAATATGTACGATTTCTGCAGTAAAATATCCAAAAACCACTAGGCCAGTGTTGTATATTTTGTTCACTTGAGTACAATATCCCAAATTTTTCCAACTATTTGTAAATCGTGAGAAAATTGCAATTTTAACCAAGTCTCCGGGACGTGTGAGGAGTCGCCTGTCAATTGCGTCATACCCGCGTTACCCTCGGTTTCCGGTTTTATTTTGTAGAAACCATGGAAACACCAAAGACGCTTTAATATATTACATGTTTTAATAGACAAGGGAACAACTGTTTGGTTACATTTATAGACAGAAAACTAATTGTTTTATATAGCTAAACACATTTAGTCTTAATGTTTAAATCTAATTTTCTTGATTTTTTGTGAGTACCGTGCTTTACCATGCCTCAGAGAAAAACACTATTTTGTCAAGTAAGTTAGCTAACATAGCATAATCAGATGCAGCTTTATTTTTAGTAACAGTAATACAGAATTTTCTCCATCATACAATACGTTTTAAAATTAATTGCATGCCATTTATCAACACAAGTAATCCAGCATTTAATATGATATTCTAAAATCGATCTAGCTTACTGCATTGTGTCTCGCAGCAGCAGCCGAGTGAACGCACAGAGTAACGTTATAACATAATTTTCAACACTCTCAAATGTATCTAATATGATAAACAGAGCTGCGTTACCTCATACTCATGACCGGAAAAGCGGAAGCGGCGCTGGCGACTGTGGCATAATAAAAGTTCCGCTGCTCGTCAGGCATTTGTTGCGCAATCGCTCCAGCGGCCTCGTTCAGCTCCCACAACACTCGGTCCTGCTCTGCTTCATACTACAGTAACGTTAATAATCACATCCATGAACATGATTTCTTCCTGTGTCCTATCCCGATTGTTTCCATCGGCCGTTGAGGTGAAGACCACATGTCCCAAGATTCCGCGCTCAAACTTGCCGTCATCAAGCTACACCTTTGTTTTGAATATGCCTCTAGCGGACAGAATTTTACATATTGCACCTTTAAAGCTGCTGTCCGTAACTTTTTTTTTTGGTTAAAAATCCATTTTTGAGCAAGTACATAACCAGCCAGAGTTTAAAACTATCTCCTTACCTTTGCCAGATTCACAACGGTAAGCTTGTTCATGTAAACAGACGTGAAGTAATGACACAAAGAAGAGCGGCTGCATGCTCGAATTTCCAGTGGAAGCCCACCAGTACCACTCTCAAGCCTTGTTTACATGGCTACCGGAGCTGATACGTGGCCACTCTAGTCAGTGCTCGTGTTTACACCATCCGCGCCGCGGGGCATTTTAGAGCCGTCCCAGAAGCTGCTTGCCGTGGCGCTTCGCTAAAGATAGGCGCCTCGCATATTTTTGACGGACGCCGCTTCCAAGACACGCAGCTCAAATACAAAATAAAGTCAAAATAATCACGCTGTGTAAACTCACGCTCATATTTCACATCACTAGGAGGCCAGAAACTGACGACAAGAGATTCAAAGTTGAAAAACTTGAATTTTTTTTTTTTCTTGTTGTCCATAACTGGACTTTTAAGTGTATTAACTTCGTCTGTAGACTACAACAAAATAAAGTATGGCATAGCAATAAACACAATCAAACCGGACAAAATATAACCATTTAGCCATTAAAAACATAAAAAAATCAAGGAAAAAACATCAGACAGGCAAATCTCGTGGTCTTGCGAATCCAGCCGCTTCGCTTCTGAAATGCTTCTGGTGTGAGTTGACACCGCGCAGAGGACGGAACAAAACCTTGCCGGAGCCGTAACGCACCGCAGATGAGTGCAGCGTAAACAAGGCTTAAAAGTATCTCAGCTGGTAAAACGCTGCTCTTGCAAAGCGCTTTCAAGCGCCACCAGCTGGCCGTTTTCAGAAGAGCACCAGACATTTTTAGCTGGCTGAAAATGCTTTGATGGACACACGATCATTGAATATTTATTGTAGGGGTGGGAATTACCAAAAGCCCCACAATATATTATCACAATACTTACGTCACAATACAGTATTATTGCGATTTTAAATGTATTGCGATATTCTGCGATTTATTGCAACGTATTACCTTTTTCCAACTTCAGATTATGGAAAACTTTGTCAACATTGCTACAGAGATCTGTCACGACACATTAAAGAGCCACAAAATGGTATTTATTGTTTGAATTAAAAAAAAAAATAAAAATTACAAAATTTGAAAGCTAAGACTTTGTTTCACACCCAAAGTAACCTCCTCTGTCTTGTCTGTCAGTGCATTGTCGTTGTCCTCTTTGCTCTGCAACTTTGCTACACCAGAAAAAAACTCAACAACACCATCTAGTGGACTGAGAAAGAAATTGATTTTATTATTGTACCAAAAAGTTAAATTCTCATGTGCAAATTTTTATAATAAAAGATTGATACTTGGCGTTCGTGTATCAATACAGTATTGCCATGGAAAATATTGTGATACTATGCTGTATCAATTTTTTCCCCCAGCCCCTAATTTATTGCTAGGCATATGGCCAGTTAGTCTCTTTTGAATTTATGCAAAGAGAATGAAGTCAAGAAGATTCCACAGCGTTCCTGGACATGTAATTTGCGTAGTTGTAACACTTGGATGGGGATTATGCTAATTATGAATGAGCGTGTACACGCGCCCTATTTATGAATGTTTATACACTGAATCCGTTGTATACGAAGCATTTGTCTCCAGAGGAGAGTTTTCGTAAAGCTCCATTTTACACGCAAATTACTTTCATTATATTTACGAAAGTTTCATGAATGAGGCCCACTGAGTGCAGGAGAAAGTGCCACTTAAACAGCAAACTCAAACAAGATAATTAATCAGACACAGCTGAAACCAAAACAAACTAATAACAGTGACCATGGTAACAAAGGAGTGGTGGGAAAATAAGACAAAGGAAACCAGTAACCAGAGAATTACAAACTAAAAGTCCATGAACAAAAACTAACTGAACATAACGACGACACATGGAATGAGTTAACAGTATTCTAGTTCCCAACATGCTTTGCTTCTGATTGTTAAAGGAGAGTAAATGTTAAAATTAAGTGTTATTTCATGTGTTTTGCTCAATATTAATATAGGGGGAGCTCTGTTAGTGTTTAATGTTCTATTTTGGAATTTAAAAGGTTTTCTGGTATGTCTGAGTTTTGGGGTTACCATTGTGCTGAAGAGTAGAGCCTGTGGTTAGGTTGATGATTGGCCGCAAACTATGAAGACTTATATTAACTTTATTTAAATGGTGTATTTGTGAAACAGGAGAACAATAAACTTGTTATTTATTGCTTCGTCTTGTCAGATGATCATCCTATGTCAGCTTCATCAGTTTAAGATAGCAATTAACGGAACCCACCTGCTGGATTACAAGCACAGAGTGCAGGACTTGAGCTCCATCGATCAGCTGGAGATTCTGGGTGACGTGGAGCTGCAGAACGTTCAACTGTGGTGAGATGTAAAACAACAGAAGGATATTTAGATTCTTCCTCACTTTTCTTTCTAGTGTTCCTCAGCCATGCACTGTTTTAAAGAACATATGTTTCTGTTATGATGACTTAAGTCTAAAACAAATGCCTCTTTACAATGTACGATGTATGTAACAAATGTAATAGGTTAACTATATTTTTACAATCAGCCATCACTTAACATGAAGGGCTTTTTTTCAATGACAACCCACTTTTTTTCTAATCCAAGTTTGGCCTCTTTGCACAATGAAAACAAGGAAGACTACTAAAACTGAAAACAAAAATTTGCTAATTTATTTGCTTGATTGCTCTAGCAGTACTTAATAGCAGAGAATACTGTGAGATGTATTCTAGGTTTACATAATTGAATTTCACTTGATTTTTTTGTTAGATTAGGTCGATTGAATTCAAATCTCAAATAATAATAACATGTTCATCTATAGGCATCTCTTGGTAGTAATCATATTTCCCTAGAAATCTGTGACAAGGACATGTTGGTAAAATGTTTGGAAAAATTGATGGGTACAGTGGATAATGCTAATCATTTTCTCAGAACTAACTTTAATTGTTTTTTTTTTAAACAAATGTATCATATGTTTATAACATTAGTGAAACATGCCTTTAGTAAATGTATGACAACTAAAGTATCCAAATACTTCCTGTTTTTATTTTGTTTAGTTTATCTATTGTTTTATAATTTATAACCTAACAAACATCCAGTGTTTGTTTTGAAAAGTGTAATGAAATGACATTCATGTATTAAATGTCACTCAAATGCCACAAAATATTTATTGTGTGATTATTCCCAGATTTTTGGGTGCACAAAGACTGTTACAGCATTATAGAGTAACAACAATATTAAATTATATCATTCACAAGATTACTACTATAAACATAGGCCTATATGTAAGACTGTGTGTGAGATTGTTTTCATGTGAAAGGTGATGATCATAATTCATATAGCTGTTATTAGCAATGTATTGAAATGTCATTAACTAAAATGTTATTGTTTAGAATAAGCTATATGCACATATCAAGTGGATCATTATATTGGCTGTACATTTCTGAAACCACATATATTGGACAGACATCTCCGATACCAGATTCTCTAAATTGTAATGTTGACATGCATTCTCTGTAAAGCTGCTTTGAAACGATATGTATCGTGAAAAGCGCTATACAAATAAATGTGAATTGAATTGAATTATCAAAGTGAGTTTACAACATTGGTTTACAGAAGACTTTTTTTTATTTACTAAGATAATTATTAATCCATTTAAACATCAGTGTGAAAACGTAAAGCAACCAACCATAAGACCCTATAGCAATCAGGCAGAAAACCATACTAATGCCTAGTAACCAGTCAGAGAGCCCTTACAATGCCTAGCAACCAAAAAAAAAAAAAAAAGCCTAAGCACCAAGCTATAAGATATTATTAAGGCCTAGAAACTTAGCAAAATCTTTTCATAAGTTTCAAGCTTGAAGACCCTAGTAATGCCCAGTAACCAACCAGAAGATCTTAACATGGCTAAGAACCAGTAAGCACACGCTAGCAACCAGCCAAATGATTTTAGTAACATTAGTAAGAAGCATTCCTGTAGCTCATACAGCATACCTGTAGCCCAAACAGTATAGCATGGCACTAACAATGCGATTAAAAAAAAAAAGTGTCTGCCAAATGCATAAATGTAAAGCCTGAGGGCCCATCTACGGAAGCCCTAAACGGCCATGGATTATTATTATTTTTTCAATCTTGTTTTCTCGTGATCTCGAGATAAGTTGTTTTCTCATGATCACGACTTAATTTTCTCATGATCTTGAGATAACAAAAGTTGTTTTCTCGTGATCACGACTTAATTTTCTCGTCATCTCGACATAAAAGTTATTTTTACAATGATTGATTCTGAAACACGGCACCCGGACTCTACTGTTGCTATAGTAACGAACGCAATTTTCACGCTCATCTGATCAACGGATAAATCATGCGCTCTTATATCTTGTGGATATTTCAGCAAAATGTTTACTTCACTTAATAATAAAGTTTACAATAACTAAATAAATAAATATAGGCTAACCAATCACTGTTCAATAAATGTACGTTAAACAATTTATTTGTGTAATTAACATGTTTAATAATCAACAGAGCATTCAACACAAGTGCAGACGGAGTGCCTTCAGAAAGATGCCAGATTATTCTATAATTCTAAAAACTTTTAAAGCTGCTTGGATTAAACCCACTTTATTTTCCTCATTCGTTTGAATGATTTTGATTCGTTTGTTATTTTTATTAGTCATGTAGGATAGGCTGTGATATCATGTGCGTTAAACTGTCTTCCTCCTCCTAGCTCTTCCATTAAAAAGAGGTGCAATACTCCAGATTTCCAAAAAACAAAACTTTAATCCAGTTGATAGGCTCAAACAATTTTGGGATGCTGTTTGAGAAGAGAGTTTATGTGTGTGGTTTCCTACAAAGAAATGTAGAAAATACAATAGGTTACACACTATCACTGAATTAAATGACATAGGCTATAAATCATAATTCTTATCATCATTATACATTGAGTGACATAGTGAGGTAAACGAACACTGAAACTGCGATGATTAAAATGGCGTCTTAAAGATACACGATAAGGTGCAAACAGAATACTATACAGTGACATAAAAATTTGTTTTAATAAGCAATAAGTTTAGTATCACACCGAACTATTGCGGTAGTGAAACTGTGAGTCACGCATCTAGCAGTCAGAACATAACGATAACAGGTACACTTTCAAGCAAAATAATCATATTCAAGCATTTAACAGTTAAGTTAATTACTTAACGCACAATACTGTTCCATCCCACGCCTGGTGTCACGGACGCCTATGTATCAAGGTGAACCAGGCCTGCGTGGCAGCTCTGGCCCCTTGGAAGAACCCTTGTTGGTTCCAGTTGGGTGTGGCCCCTGGGGATGGTCTCCAGAAGGAAGGCAGTCTTGACAGATGCGTCCAACAAGTTGGGGGGCTCTGTGCGAAGGCAAACCAACCTTCCGCTCCTGGTCGGACGAGGAAAGACGGCTACACATGAACTGCCTGGAAATGCTGGCAGTTTGTCGATCCATTCAGACCTTCCTACCAAACCTGTCTGGTCTTCCTGTCTGCCTCACTGCTGAGTGGTTTGTGTCTCTAAGCTCTGTATAGCTTTTTGTTTTGAATCTCTATTTACTATCATTCCTTGTTGTTTATATTGTTAACTATAACTTACTCATCACCATATATCAGATATTGTCTAATATTGCCTACCATATTAATCTGATATTGCTAGCTTTAATCTAAATCTTTATCGCCAGCACAACGCGCTAGCATTCCGCTAGCCTGTTAACCTGCCATACATGCTTGCGGTCTTTTTTTTTGGTGGTGAGTTGGATCAGTCAACAAACACTGTAAGTCATGTCATCTTCACCTGTTATTGTCATTTGCACTGCCTGCCACATGTATAGTATAGCCTTCTCTGTCAGCAGTGAGATTTACACATGTGATAAATGCAGGGAGATAATCAGGCTGATGGAGAAGATTTCAGAATTAGAGACACACATCCAAACTTTAATTGAGGATAGTAAGAATGCAAGGGCTTTAGATACTGCTTTGGATGTGACTAGCTTAGTGAACTCTGTACGTTGTTCGGTTCCAGCTGTAGAGCCTGTGCAGCAGAGCAACTGGGTGACTGTGAGACGGCATAGTCACAGGACAAAACACCGCTCTTCCATTCGGATTAGAACATCAAAGTGATACACTCAGTGACACACCCACTGAGAATCCTGTTGAAAGTGCCCTAGCTATTGATGATTCTATTACACAGAGCGTGAAAATAGAGACATCAGCCACCATAATCACGTTTGCCGGGAGCCAGAGCACCTGACATCAAAACAAATTTAAAAGTGCTGGCTAATGCTAATTGTAAATTCTCTAAGATTATTATTCACATCAGCACTAATGATGTTCGACTTCGCCAGTCGAAAATCACTAAAATTAACATTAAACATTAACATTGAACTCGCAAGTACAATGTCAGACACTGGAATTTGCTCTGGCCCTCTTCCTGTTCGTCGGAGTGATGAGATACTTAGCAAACTATCATCACTCAATGGTTAACTGTCTAAATGGTGTCTGCAGAATAATATAGGGTTCATAGACAATTGGAAAAGTTTTTGGGGCAGACCTGACCTGTTAAAAAGAGATGGTATTCATCCCTCCTGGGGTGGTGCTGCTCTTCTCTCTAGTAATATGGCACATAGTCTTAGAGATAAACCTTGACTAACTGGCTAAACCGACTGTCTGCTAGCTGTCTTACATCACAGAAGTCAGATAAATCTGATTTTCTATCAGAGTTAGTACTGGCTGCGGATAAAGTCCTTATTATTGGTGATTTTAATATCCATGTAGATAATGGAAAAAAAATAAAAAATCACACTGGGTTTGGCATTTACAGACATTTTAAACTCTATTGGAGTTAGACAACCCGTGTCAGGACCACTCATTGTTGCAATCATACTTTAGATCTAATATTGTCACATGGAATCGATATTGATGATCAGATAATTATCTAGTCTAATGTATTCTTCATTTAGCCAAGGCTGCAAAGCCGACTCCCGGTTACTAATATGGTAGAACCATCACTTCTACCACTAGAGATTGCTTTATAAATAATCTTCCTGATCAGTTTAATCTCCTCAGCATACCAGATAGCTTAGAAGAACTTGATATTGCAACAGAAACTATTGACTCCCTCTTTTCCAGCAATTTAAACACAGTTGCTCCTTTGCGCTTAAAAAAGATTAAAGAAAATAGTCCAACACCGTGGTACAACTGAGCACGCTCGGGCTCTTAAGAGAGCAGTCAGAAAAATGGAGCACAGCTGGAAGAAAACAAAATTAGAGGTTTTTCGCATTTCGTGGAGAGAGAGAATGATTGCGTACAGAAAGGCCTTAAAAACTGCTAGATCTGATTATTTTTCAACCCTCTTAGAAGAAAACAAACACAACCCTAGGTTTTTATTTCATACATTGGTTAAATTAACGAGAAATAAAGCTTGATAATATTAGAGAGAAAATTATAACTATGCAACTGCCTACTACAGCATCACATCAGACAAAATTCCATTCATTCATTGCTATAGGAGACGAAGAATTGTGTAAACATCTAAGCTACTGAAAGAGATGCTTCCAAAGGTTATAGATCCTCTTTTTAATATCATTAATTCATCTTTGTCATTAGGATATGTAATCAGCAATCGAAAACTTTTAAGATGGCTAAAAAAAACGTTTCAAGCTTGAGCTGGCCATTATTAAACCTCTTGTTAAAAAAACACAACTTGATCCTAGAGAATTAGTCAATTACAGGCCAATCTCGAATCTACCTTTTCTGTCATAGACACTAGAAAATGCAGTATCCTCGCAACTATGCTCCTTTTTAGAAAGAAATGGTATCTGTGAGGATTTCCAGTCAGGATTTAGACCGTACCATAGCACTGAGACAGCTCTCATTAGAGTTACAAATGATTTGCTCTTATCATCAGATCGTGGTTGTATTTCTCTATTAGTGTTACTGGATCTTAGTACTGCATTTGAGACTATCGACCACAACATTCTTTTGAATAGACTCGAAAATTATGTTGGCATTAGTGGAATTGAATTGGCATGATTTAAATCATACTTATCTGACCGTTATCAGTTTGTAGTAAGAGATGTCATATCGATCACAAGTTCAGTATGGAGTACCGCAAGGCTCAGTACTAGGACTGTTGCTGTTCACTTTGTAAATGCTACCCTTGGGAGATATCATTAGGAAGCATGGCATTAGTTTTCACTGTTATGCTGATGATACTCAGCTCTATATTTCTTCGCACCCTGACGAATCTCACCAATTCACAAAATTAACGGAATGCATAGCTGATATAAAAAATTGGATGACTAGAAATTTCCCAGTACTTAATTTTGAAAAAACAGAGATTCTAATTATTGGACCAAAAACCTCTGCACGTAATAACCTAGAATACTGTCTAACACTTGATGGATGTTCTGTCAAGTCTTCGTCGTCAGTTAGGAACCTGGCCTCATCAATCTTTTATTTGAAAGCCACGTTTCTAGCATCTGTAAAACCGCATTCTTCCATCTTAAAAATATATCTAAATTATGACATATGCACTTAATGACAAATGCGGAACAGTTAGTTCATGCGTTCATGACCTCAAGGCTAGATTATTGTAATGCTTTACTCGGTGGTTGCCCTGCTTGCCTAATAAACAAACTCCAGCTGGTCCAAAATGCAGCAGCTAGAGTTCATACTAGAACGAGGAAGTATGACTATATTAGCCTGGTTCTGTCAACACTGCATTGGCTGCATCGTATAAATTTTAAAATCTTGCTAATTACTTACAAAGCATTAAATGGTTTAGCTCCCCAGTACTTGAGCAAGCTCTTAACACATTATAGTCCTTCACGTCTATTGCGATCTCAAAATTCTGGCCAGTTGATAATACCTAGAATATCAAAATGAACCGCAGGCGGTAGTTCCTTTTCCTTTTTTAGCACCTGAACTTTGGAACAGTCTTCCTTGCATTGTCCAGGAAGCAGACACACTCTGTCAGTTTAAATCTAGACTAAAAATACATCTCTTTAACCTGGCATACACATAACACATTATCTACTTCTATAATTCAAATCATGTAAATTGTTAGGCTGCATAAATTAGGTCAGCCAGAACCGGGAACTCTTCCCATAACACCTGATGTACTCGCTACATCATAAAAAGAATAGTGTCTACGCTAATATTAGTCTCTCTCTCTGTTTATTCTGAGGTTTACTGTAATCTGCCAGATCCAGGCCATATCCAGATGAGATGAAGGACCTGCACCTAGACATGATGACAACGCAGCCCTGAAGTGTCAACTAAACCATCCCCTGCAAAGTCCTCCTTCCCTTTCCTTTCCCTATGTATAGATAAAACGTTATCAAAATTATACCAGTTCGCGTGGATCCGCGGAAATGACTAATAATTCTGTATTATGTGGGCCAGACTAGTAATTTGGCGATGTCACTTTGTAAAGAAAGACTAAGCATCTGCGCACATACACATTCAAACGCACATACCTATAGACTAAATACGTAACTGAACGGCAAGAACACATTAAAAGTCTTCTGTTTTCAGTTAAAAAGGTGTCATTTAAGCGGCCCCTAAGTTAATAATTAACGATTTTTACAGCGGAAGTGATTCAATCAAAAACTTACTTTAGCTCAATAATAACTTTTTCCTAGAGCTGCTGTAAAGCCGAAATAATCTCTGTCCATTATTTGAAGCTGCTTTGAAATAATCTGTATTGTAAAAAGCGTTATATAAATGAAGATGTCTTGACTTGGCTTGACCTGAGAGGACATCACGCCCTGGTCCGCTCGGACAGCATGACAGTGGTGTCCTACGTAAATCACTAGGGCAGGCTCACCTCGAAGCTTCTCTTCAAGTTGGTGAAATGCCTTCTGGAATGGGCAAACCTCAACTTGTGCTCGCTGACAGCAGCGCACGTGCCGGGCAAACTGAACCAGGGAGCAGACATGTTGTCTCAGAGCAACGTCCCTTCAGAGAAGTGGACACTCCATCCTCAAATCAGAATTTCTGCAGTTTCTGCAGTTCGCTCCAGTCAGTCGGCCTACGGCCCCTATTGCTAAAGACTGCCCTACTGCTAGCCCTAGCATCGGTCAAGTGAGTAGGGGACTTGCAAGTGCTCTCTTTGAATGTGTCCTGCCTTGAATTTGGGCCCAATGACTGCAAGGTCATCCTCAAACCAAGGCATGGCTATGTGCCTGAAGTGTCACAGGTCATCACTCTGCCCTGTCTGGGCTTTAAGAGTTTACATTGAGCGTTATGCCTCATACAGGCAGTGGAGAGTGGATGCCATTGCATTAGTCTACTCCTCGATGAGCCTACAATGCCCCATCGGAGTACGAGTTCACTCTACCAGAGGCATGGCCTCATACTGGGCATGGTCCAGTGGTGTGTCCATTGGAGAAATTTGTGCAGAGGCCGGCTGGGCCTCACCGTCCACCTTTGCCAGATTTTACATACTAGATGTCCCCACAGATTTTCTATACATAGCAGAGTTGACCTCTGCTGAGCTTAACCCACTAGGATCCCACGCTCTTGCCCTGATGCAGGATCAGTTCTATAGCTGAGCTTGACCCATGATGAGTTCAAACTCGCTACAGCTTCCTTGTGACTCCGATTTAGATCCGAGTCACTAGCTTCAGGCATTCGCCTTCTCTTGCCTTGCATGCTCTTGGCCCTTCTTTAAGCACCTAGGCTATACAGGTTTTTTCTTGGAATGATTGTCTAGGGCTGGGCTTGACCTCCATGAGTTCAGCCCACTATGCCCAGACTTATGTCCAAGCCCCTAGTTAGGATGGCTTCGCCCTACTATGTATTGATCCCTCTGGGCCCTTTATTAGTGCTTTGAGACCGAAATATCATATACCAGTCGTTCCGCAGCCATAGCATGGTGTGATTGAACTGGTTCCCCACCGCATCTAGCGGCGCAGTATGAGTAAAGTATCTAAAGGGAATGTACTCTGTTACTAATGTAACTTCGGTTCCCTGAGATACGGGAATGAGTACTGCATGAGTACTGTACCGAGGTTACGATAGTAACCGAGTATGTTCTGCTGATATATTACAAACACCCAGGAGATCAGGGCCCATATGTATAAAACTTCTCAAAAATGCTCTTAAGAATAGACTTAAGCTTTCATTTGAGTGTCAAAAAATTCTTAGTAAAAAGTAAGACTTTTCTAAAAATAGGAGAAAAAAGGGCCACTTTCAACCTCTGAATCAACCAATAGTGAGCCTGCAAGGATGAAGTCACTACAGCATGACACCAATCATTTAATGTAATTATAATAATTAATGATTTTAAGACACTGAAACTTCAATATTTAAATTCATTTTGCAAAATGATCACAAAATATTGATGTGTAAAAACCTATTAATATATTCAATTCAATTCACATTTATTTGTATAGCGCTTTTCACAATACATATTTTTTCAAAGCTGCTTTACAGAAAATGCATGTCAGCATTACAATTTAGAGTAATCTGTTATCAGAGGTGACTGTCCAAATTATGTAATTTCAGAAATGTACATAATAACAAATAACACAGTTAGCTAACAATGTATTAATTTAAGCAATGTATTAATTTAAGGTAGAAACAATGAGCTCATGGAAGTAATGAATAAATGTTAACAATGATTAGGATATATAGAAAAATTTGGAATGGTGCATGTTGATCCAGAGTTTGCGTCATCTGAAGTCCTCTCAAGGGTTGGGGTCATTTCTTCACAGGTGTTGAGGCATTGAGATGGTCCTCACTGCAGAACATCCAGGGGGCTGGACCACTTTATATACTTTGCTCCTCCAGATGAATCGGCATATTTGCAAAGTTACAGGGAGTGGTCGCCAATGTTTGCTTTTATCAATTTAAGTCTACATTTGATTAATAATATAGTCGAGATAGCTTCATAATTTAGTGTATTGTGCCTGTAAGTAATGATCACAGTTAAATATATGTTTTGTATATAAGTTAAATATATGTTTTGTATAAATATATAAGTTTTGACAGTGTCCATACTTTTTGATAATGCCAAGATGTGTTTAGCTAGTCAGCTATCCATTAACGGTAGGTTTTTTAATAGCGCTAACCAGATAAAAGCTAGCGCGCACATGTATAACTCTGCCGAGGTGGCCCATCTAATTAGCTAGCTAAACTAAAGCTGGTATGTTCAGATGTTTATAGCTATTTTCAGAATTCCTGATTGTCAAGTGCAGTTTGCAGTGTAGAGTACAGGCACATTCTCACTGTTGTTACTGCCCAAACACAGTTATAAGGAAAGTCCAGATTGTAAAACATTTAGCAGAATGCAAAAAAAGACAAGTTCCACCTACAGAACCAACTACTGTTGAGCCAGCTGCAATCAATGAACCTGTTGTCACCTGTGAACCCGTTTTCCCCAGCGCACCAGTTGCCATCAATGAACCAGTTGCCACCAGTGAACCAACTGTTCCCAGTGCACCAGTTGCCTTTAAAGAACCAGCTGTGGCTGAAGGAGTCTCCTTGTATGTAAAATCCCAGCCTATTCCCAAAAAATTGCGTATTCAGAAAAACGTGCAGTGCTTTCACTGTGGAGTAACTGTCAACAAGAAACATCTAAATGTTCATGTTAAAAGAAAACACACTGGTAAGATCTGTGATGTTACAGAAAATCGTCACCTACCTTCACAGTGCATAGACCAAGTTCGTGGTATATATGCAGTTGAAAAGTTATTTCACAGACCATGTCCTGTAATCCATGTGCAGAATAAAACCTCAGGTCCATGTTACATGTGAAATGGATGAACGCAGTTCCAATGTAGAATTTGCCACCCGAAGTGGTTTTCAGCACTTTGATTGTATACATTTAAAGTCACTGCAGTTCTGTCCATGGCCTAGCAGGACACCACTTGTCTTTAACGAAGATATCCTGGTAGATATGATAGATGCAAATGTGTTTGGAGAACAGACCAAGACAACCTGCATGGCCACAAAAGCAGCAGCAAGTGCGGCTGGTGTTCCACTGTCTGTTGAGGTGACTCTTGGAGGTCCAAGAAGTACAAAGAAGTATATTTCTGTCTATGAACCCAAAGTGAGCCCCTGCCCCTGAGGAATTCTGCACGTTTTATTTTTACCCCGCTTTAAAATGAACCATCAAGTGAGATTAAAGCATTATATTATCCACTGCTGTTATGTTACACAAAGTAATGAGATGGTGGCGCTAAAACACAGAGTGGCTGCATTCAGTATGCAAAGTGCTCCGTTATGTTTCCTTCAGTTCAAAACTTTAAACTTAGCAATAAAATAGCAAAGTAAAATGAGTATGATCTGCATTAATACTTTTGTTACTTGTTTGTACCTGGCCGTTATCTATAATTGAGAATGAACACTTCCGACACTTTCTTCAAACTCTGGATATGAATACAGTACAGTACAGTACAGTACAAATGTTAAGATGCATATTTGCAAAACCTTGAAGAAACACAGCTCCATCTCAGTAACTGTTGATATATGGTCAGACCGAACTTTGCGCTCATTCCTTGGAGTTACTGCACATGTTTGCAATTCTAGTGAGGATGTTTACAAGCTTTTAGATTGTAGACATTTTCCAAGTAGACACACTGGTGAAAACATTTCAATGGCCTTTGATGACATAACAGAGGAGTACGGGATTACAAGCAAGATTGATTAAATCATGACAGATAACGCGGCAAACATGAAATGTGCCTTTAAAGTGAAGTTACCTCAGCGATCTGTTGACTCTGCAGATGACGATGAGGAAGAAATGGACAATTTGGATGATGAGGAGCTGCAGGAGGATTTAGACAACAACCAAGAAACCCTGTTAGACATGACCAGGGGCCTGTACCATGAAGCCGGATTAGCTGGCTAGCCAGGTAAGTTTAAGATTAGTTTGCGCCAACCCTGGCTTTTAGGTACTATGAAAGTTGCTCGACTTAAATCGGTGTTCGTTGCCATGGTATCTGACGCTGCATGGCTAACCTGCTCCGGGCAGGTTATGTTCTGGATTCGAGATCTCAGACTGAAGTTTGACCAATCAGCTGTGAGCAAAGAAATATATAGGTGACGTAACTAATCCCCTTCACCTTTAAAAAAAAAAAAGACTTACAAATTTTCCGTGAGTCTGTGTTGTGTCAGCGCTTTGAGGAAGGTAAGTTACATTTAGTAAAGTACAAAACACTTAAAGTGTCCATTTTAAATCCTACACAATTTTCCCGCTTTATGTTCTATGACAGGGCTTTTTGATGGCCTGTTGGTAGGAGACAGGGGTTATGCATGCCAGAGGTTTTTGCTAACCCCCTATCCCGACCCTCAGACAGGGCCACAAAACTGCTTCAATGTGGCCCTCAGTAAAACCAGGGTCAAGATCGAGATGACCTTTGGCATCCTAAAGGCACGTTTCAACTGCCTTCAGCGCTTAAGAGTGTCACCAGAGTGAGCGTCACAGATTGTAGCTGCATGTGCCGTTCTGCATAATATAGCCACAATCAGAAAGGAGCGATTACCACCACAAAACCAACATCTCCCCGATGAAATTGACCCCATCACACTTGACCACCCAGCTGGCGCAGCTGTCAGAGATGCAATTACTATACAATATTTCACTTAATAAAAGCACACTGAAACTGCATAGGTCTCAAACTGTTTTATTGGTTTTGTGGCTATGGGAGGGAGAAAGAGCAAGAAAAAGTTTCATTAATAAATATTCATATATATTGTGTTCATACTAAAGTGTTACATGGTTAAATAAAGTTCACATACTGAGATATGTGTTTCCAGCTGTTTGATCTCCAGTTTTATTTTTTTAATTTGGAGTCTCCTCAGCTCACAGTCCAGCTCCTTTAGTGTACAGTCCAGTTCTAGGCTCCTTTTGTAAAAGGCCCTGACTGAGTCCGTTTCCACCACAAACATAATCATTACAAGTTTTCTGGAGGTTAATCAAATCACAAAATGGCATGTCTTCCTATTTATGTAAAGGGTTTGACCTTGTTCAAATTTCTTTTGAAGCCCACTAAGGTAGAGGCCTCAGTTTCTGGGGCAGGTTGTGCAAAATCCTACAATAAAAGAGATAAGGATAAGGGCCAGTCAGTTTTATGCCATAAAAAAAGTGTGTGCCATAAAAAGCCCATGGTGTTCACCTCAGCAACTGTCTCAGGCCCCGTCCACACGGAGACGCGTTTTTGTGAATACGCACAAATTTTGTATCGGATAGGTGTTTCGTCCACACGGATCCAGCGTTTTCAGAAGGTGAAACCGCTATTTTTTGAAATCGGGTCCCAGAGTGGGTAAATCTGAAAACGCCGTCTTTGCATTTTCGTGTGGACAGCCTATCCGTATATTTTGTGAAACGATGATGTCATCACCCCACGTGTCGACCCTAGTCAGACGCCGCTAACAGCACAAAACAGCAACAACAACAACAATTGACAACAGCAACAGCATTAACAACAGCAACAACAGACTCTAGATGCTTGTGTTCGTGCTGCAGAAGCTACTGAGCCAAAATAAAGCGTTATTTCTAAGCTCTTCTATAATTTGTATACAGCGCGCAAGGTTGTCTTATTCTTATGTTGTCTTATTCTTATGTTGTTGTCTTATGCGCATGCTCCAAGTCTTATTCACTGTTTTAAGTGTATCTCTGTGGCAGAATTACAGTGCCACATACTGGTCTGGCATGTATACTACATCGTTTTGAGTCGTTTCAGTGGTTTTGTGTGGACGCATATATTTCTTGAGACGAGGGGGAAAAAAAGATTGGATAGGGTAAGCTCCGGCTTTGTGTGGACGTAGCCTCAGAACACACAGACAGAGTGTTCTCATCATTTGCTTCACCCTAATATATAAAGGTAGGCCAATGTAAAGCATTACTGTTATGCTTTACATTATGTTCAGTGTTCTGTCTGCTGCATACTGACCTCTGTGTGGGAGACTGTGTGCATGTGTGCTGGCTTCAACAAGGACACTGTATTTCCCTCTACTGCAGAACATACAGTCATTCACATTTAAAACTCCAATATTAAACAAAAAAATAATAAATAATAAAATGCATTGCACACGTACCAAGCGTCACTTGCCTAGAGGAGCCAGCACCAGGGTCAGATTGTACAGCCCCTGTAACCCCATCCATAATGGGCCATCCCTTATTAGAACTCAGAGCAAACTCCTCCGCCACAGTGTATTCAGGAGGAGGTGGCCCTCTCCCAGTTTTCCGAATTTTACACTTTTTTCTATTTGCTGGAAACAAGCATTTGTGATAAAATATTCATGGTAATATGGTAAATACTCAACACTCTGAATTATATTTTTATAATTTTGTCTTGATCTGCTGCCAAGAACTTTTGGAGTTGGGGTTGCATCTAAAAATCAATGAATATTAATCTTTCTTAGGATGTAATATACAGTCAAATGTTTTATATACACAAGTATATTTTTATGTATTTATGTACATATATACACATTACTGGTCAAGTCTGGGTTCAATAAGAGTTTCTTTTCTCTTTTTTTTTGGAAAGAAATTAATACTTTTATTAAGCAAGGATGCATTAAATTGATCAAAAGTGACAGTAAAGACATTTAATAATAATAATAATAATAATACATATTATTTAACAGCGCCTTTCATAACACCCAAGGCCACTTTACAAGCAAACAAGCAATAATACATATATATAAAAAAAAAGATAAATAACAATAAACAAATCCCACTGGCATCACAACAACTTAAAACACACATGCATCATAGAAACAGTAGAATAAGACGTAAATCATAAAAAAGCCTGGGTAAAAAGGTAGGTCTTAAGGTGAGATTTAAAAGTATGCAGACTGTCACTATTACGGATATCAAGAGGGAGAGAGTTCCATAGACAAGGGGCCGCATGGCTAAAAGTTCTAGCTCCCATGGTAGTTAAGCGTATACGTGGCGACACGAGAGAGTGTGAGTGAAGATCTTAAAGTGCGTGAAGGGGTGTAAATATGAAGAAGATCAGTAAGATACGTAGGAGCGAGACTGTGAAGTGCTTTGAATGTGAGAAGCAGAATTTTGAAATCAATTCGATATTTCACAGGTAGCCAGTGAAGTCGCTGGAGAGTTGGTGAAATGTGCATAGTAGAAGGGGTTGTAGTAAGAACAAGTTTATAGAAGTTTAGAAGGAAGACCAGTAAAAACAGTGTTGCAATAATCAATACGTGAAGTAACCAGTGCCTGGATGAGAACTGCAGTATTGTTCATTGTGAGGGAAGGACGGAGACGATTAATATTATGCAGATGAAAGTATGCAGTACGTGTAATATTATTAATATGGGCTTCAAATGAAAGTGTGCTATCTAGAATAACATCCAAACTCTTAACCTGTGAAGAAGGATAAATGGGATGTTGATCGATATCCACAGAAAAACGTTCAGATTTTGTCAGAGCAGATCTTGTGCCTACAAGTAGGTAGGGATGCACCGATCTGCCGTTTTCGCTTTCGATACCGATTCCGATACCTGGGATTCAGTATCGGCCAATACCGATACCGATCCGATATTCAAGTAGTAATAAAAAAAAGTGCTAAATTACCTAATAAACTGTATGCCTCACTGTGTGGAAGAAACTGGGATCATTCTTTTGTATAAGGTATCAGGCTTGACTTAAACATTACTTTCCTAACTTTGTAAAACTAAATACCAAACAGACACAAATGTAGTGAATTATTTATTAAATCATTGTGCATCAGTGCAACAACTGTAAATAAACCAATAGCTTCACTAGCTTGGTAGACATTCAAAATAAACAGGAGTCCAGCTGATTCCTTCATCCATGACTCATGGCTTGTTTTCATGAAAGGTTGAGTCATACATGACATAAACTAAATATATTTATATATAAATATAGGCTATACTATAAAATTAAAAGACATTTCTTTTAAATTTATAGCAGAGTTTTTTTTTAATGAGGCAGCAACATATGATAGATAGGACAGAACAAAAATGCTATTAACAGTCTTTCATTGCGCAAAAGTATTATAATATGAGTGGCACAAAGCGCTTATGCGCATCCCGTGTGCAGAATGATGCGCTTGAAGCATCATGGACTCACAGCGCGCAGCGGCAGCGCTCCGCATTGAAAAGTTCAAAGCACAAAGTGAAGTTATATTGATGCGTATTGTAAAACTGATTTAAAAAGCCAAAAAATGATATCATACCTGAAAAAGAGTGCAGGCCACCTCTCCTGAACCTCTACAATCATTAGTTGCTCTTGGACCACTTCTTTTTGAGGTCTTCTTCACTTTAACTGGTGAATTTGCAGTTTTTACAATGCATTGAGTTCTTGGATCATCCTGAAAAATAGAAATGATAAATTAATTTAATTAAAAATTAAATTTATTATAAAAATAAAGTTAACATTCAGTGTAGCTAGATTATACACGTTTAAAACAAATTTTATCTTAATGCCCCCATATTTATATCATTTGATGTACAAAGAAATTTGTATGAATGTCTTTTTCGAAGAATTATCTGTTAGAATAGACTAGAATTCTATTGTAAATGCATGTCGTGTGTGTGTTTAACAATGAAACTAGTAATGGGACGGTTGATACCGGGGCTCCGATGCTTCTACGCAGTTTTCAAAGCACTATTGTATCACACACTGTACCGATGCTTGTATCGAAATGACAATACCACGTGATTGATGACGTTTGAAGCTTCGAACGTCATGCAGTATCGGAAAGTCGGGACAGCTGGTTTAAAAAAATTGGCGCTTCACCTGATGCCTAAAAGGAAAATGCATTTAATCATGTTTTATTGCTGGGGTCTCAAATACTTCGAATAGAACATAAGGGTTAAACAGCTCACCCAAAATAGTTTTTCAACTACTCACGTCAATTATGATCACATCATTGTATTGATCAATATGTGAATCCGTTGCAGGCTACGCATGACACGAGTTGTGGTCTCATTGTCACAAATTAATTTAGATGAGCAGATTATAGAACTGTATTGATCCAAGACAAGAGTGATTCCATGTCACGGACTTCCGAAGCTTTGTTTGTTCACGTGCTTTTTCAAACCGTATCTGCTCCCCGATTTGTTAGATATGGTGGAGAAAACAAGTCTGACCACCAGATGTCGCTAATCCACACTGTGTTAAAAGCTTCGAGTAATGAACCGTTCCCTTTCGTGGGAACTATCGACGCTACGTCGAATGACGTGATGGGAACCCTCTGCGTGATTGCGTCGTGAAGCACCTCTGTATCTAACCAATGATGAGACGAGACATCAGAGGCGGGTGACGTCACGGACCAGGAAACTATAAAGCATACCCAGAACAAAGAACGCTAGCTTCTGTTGTCTTCAGCAAGCGCTCTCTGTATCTTGTATGTCTTATTTAGTGTTGTTTGTCCCGCTACATTACTGTGATCTCTTCGTCTGAGGACAAGAGTTTCAAGCACACAAAAGACACGATATATATATATATATATACACATATAAAAAATGGCGGAAAAAGTTAATAAGCAGCAGTTCGTCAAGTGTGTGTCTCCCTGCACGCGATTCATCTCGGGTGGGGACATGTGTGTTGTTTGCCTGGGAGTTGAGCATGCACAGGCAGCTCTCGAGGGGGCTGTCTGTGTACATTGCGAACGGCTCACTCTCAGAGTGTTAAGATCACGCCGGGCGCTCTTTGAGGAGGGCGCCACGGCGAGTGTTCCCCGCGGATCGGGTCCCGCTGCTGCCGAGGCACAGCGGAGGCTGCATTCGTGGGGATCACAAATGGATCTGGCAGAGGGGGGAGAGACGGGCCCAGCCTTATCGCTCCCCTTACCTGCCAGACCCAGTGTCTCTCCTCTGGCGGTGGAAGCACGCGCTGCGGTTTCTTCCCCCCGGAGGGAGACACAGACGCTCAACATATCTTCCTCCGAGGAGGTGGACGTGATGAGCGTCGAAACTGGAGATGAGGACCCGCCATCCTCGTCTCCAGCTTATGAGGAGCTGCTGGAGGTGGTGACTAGGGCAGTCGATAAACTAAAAATAGACTGGCCCGCGGAGAAAAGTGAGACAAAACAAAAAAGTAAGCTTGATGAGCGCTTTCTCCCCGCACGGTCACTACCCCAGCGTCGGGGTCTGCCGTTCTTTCCCGACCTCCACACCGAGGTGTCGAGGTCATGGAATAGACCTGTCCAATATCGTGTTTTCAGTCCCCAAACGTCATTATATAGTAACATCGTGGGGCTGAAACACCACGGCTATGGGACGATGCCTCGGGTTGAAGAGACGCTCGTGAGCTATCTCTCGCCTGAGTCTGCATCGTCCCTCAAGACCCCGACATTGCCCACTAAGCCATTAAAGACAACATCGAGCTTGGTGGGCAAGGCTTATTCGGCGGCGGGTCAGGCTGCAGCTTGCCTTCACACCATGTCTATTTTGCAAGCTTATCAGGCTGACCTGCTGGGGGAGATAGATGAGAGTGGGGAAGCGACATTTGAGTCTATACAGGAGTTAAGAAGGGCGACAGATCTAGCTCTCCGGGCCACCAAGGAGACGGCCAAATCAATTGGTCGCTCTATGGCAGCCCTGGTGGCCACGGAGAGACACCTGTGGCTCAATTTGTCGGACATGAAGGATAAAGACAAGAACGTCCTCATGGATGCGCCGCTGTCTCCTGTGGGCCTATTCGGCGATGCAGTATCTTCTGTCGTCGATAGGTTCCAGGAGACACATAAACAGTCAGCGGCCTTCCAGAGATTCCTTCCCCGCCGCTCTCACCCCCCCGGGGCTGCTGAGCGGGAGCAGCCCCGGCCGACAACCAGCTCCTCAGCGCACAGAGCACAACAAAAGGCCAGTGTGGCCACCCGGGCTCCCCCGCAGAGACCTTGGGGACCGGGGCGGCCGACACAGGCGAAGCCTTCTGGGGGTAAGACGGATCTGAGGACCGTCATTATTTCCCGGAAGGCTTCAAAGAAAAAGTCCTGACGCCAGATGCTCAGGACTCATGAGGGCAGCCCCCCCCGGAGGGGTCCGAAAGGCCAAAAATCTGGCTCGTCCCCTTCGGCGCCTCCGGGGCCGTTCTGCCAACCCTGCCACCCAGTGTGCGTCAGGGCGCAGCGGTCTCCACCGATCCTCTGAGGAGGGTCGGTTGTCACTCGATTCGCTTGTCTGCCGGTGCGCCGCGTCAGAACAACGAGCCGAGTGCTCAAAAAACACCAGAGGCCAGTCTCGAGAGACTGGTTCCCTTAGTAGAATTTATAGAAGAATGGAAACTTCTCCCGAACATTTCAAAATGGGTGCTGCTTATAATAGAACAGGGCTACAAAATACAGTTTTGCTCTCGACCGCCCAGGTTCAACGGGGTTCTTCCTACAGTAGTGACTCCAGAGCAGTCTCTGGTTATGGAACAAGAGGTTATGACACTTTTGCAGAAAGGAGCTATAGAGAGGGTTCCTCCTCCCAGCAAGCTGTCAGGTTTTTACAGCCGCTACTTCATTGTTCCCAAGAAGGATGGAGGGCTACGTCCGATCATAGATTTACGAGTGTTAAATCGATCTGTACAAAAGTTAAAGTTCAAGATGCTTACACTCAGACAGATTATCCCACAGATCAGGTCCGAGGACTGGTTTGTGGCGATAGACCTGAAAGATGCTTACTTTCATGTATCCATCCACCCTCATCACAGGAAGTTCCTCAGGTTTGCTTTGGGGTGAAGCTTACCAATACAAGGTTCTTCCTTCGGCCTATCCCTATCACCCCGCACGCGTTCACGAAGTGCGTGGATGCAGCTCTGGCTCCGTTGAGACTCCAGGGCATTCGCGTACTGAACTATATCGACGATTGGTTGATACTAGCTCAAACAGAACAGTTGGCAGTTCAACATCGAGATGTTGTTCTGTCACACATGAAGAAGCTTGGGCTGAGGCTCAATGCCAAGAAAAGTGTATTGGTTCCGAGTCAAATTACCAGCTATTTAGGGGTAGTTTGGGACTCCACCACGATGCAGGCATATCTATCCCCTGCTCGTGAGTTCCATTCTCGGGCCGTGAAAGGGGTGAAGTTAGGCCAGTTACTCACTGTAAAACAGTTTCAGAGACTGTTGGGTCTGATGGCAGCTGCGTCCAACGTGATAACTTTTGGCCTTCTGCACATGAGACCCTTACAGTGGTGGCTCAGGACCAAGGGGTTTTCTCCGAGGGGAAATCCTTTTCGCACGATCAAAGTCACGCGGCGATGCCTTCGTGCTCTGGTCATGTGGAAAAAGCCTTGGTTCCTGTCCCAGGGTCCTGTGCTGGGGACTTCTCGTCGTCGTGTTATGCTTACGACAGATGCTTCCCTCACAGGCTGGGGGGCGATCATGAGTGGTCGCTCAGCTCAAGGTCTATGGGAGGACCATCAGCTCTCCTGGCACATAAATCGGCTGGAGATGATGGCGGTATTTCTTGCATTGAAACACTTCCTCCCAGATCTGAGTAACCATCACGTGTTGGTCCGTACGGGCAACACGACGGTGGTCTCATACATCAACCATCAGGGGGGTCTGCGGTCTCGTTTGCAACTTGGCCCGTCGGATCCTCCTGTGGGCCCAGGGAAAGCTCCTCTCATTAAAAGCAGCTTATATCCCGGGGCATCAAAATGTGGGAGCAGACGCCCTGTCGAGGCAGGGGCCGAGGCCCGGGGAGTGGAGACTCCACACCGAGGTGGTGGAGCTCATCTGGAAAACCTTTGGTCGAGCGGAAGTCGATCTTTTTGCATCAAAAGAAACAAACCAGTGTCCTCTGTGGTACTCCTTAACGCACCCAGCACCTCTGGGGCTGGATGCCATGCTGCAGACGTGGCCGAGGCTACGTCTGTATGCTTTTCCCCCGGTCGCGCTGCTCCCGGGAGTTCTGGAAAAACGCCAGGAAGGGGTCAGCTTAATACTGGTGGCTCCGTACTGGCCGACCAGGATTTGGTTCGCGGACCTGATCTCTCTGTTAGACGGCTCTCCGATGGAGCTTCCTCTCAGACAGGACCTCCTGTCTCAAGCGGGCGGCATGATACTCCATCCTCGCCCAGAGTTATGGAAACTGTGGGCCTGGCCTCTGAGGGGGCAAGGCTCATAGATTCTGGTCTCCCAACCGAGGTTGTGGAGACCATTCTTCATTCCAGAGCTCCCTCCACGAGGAAGCTATATTCATATAAATGGAGGTTGTTTTCTACTTGGTGTAGTCAACGTGATACGGACCCTGTCCAGTCATCTATTAGCCTGGTGCTTCAGTTCCTCCAAGAAAAGTTCTCGGAAGGTTTATCTCCTTCGACATTGAAGGTCTACGTAGCAGCCATTTCGGCTTACCATGTTCCTGTAGGGGGTTCCTCGGTGGGTCGAGACCCCCTTGTTATACGTTTCCTCCGTGGTACACTGAGGCTGAGGCCTACAGTGCGTACAAGGACTCCAGCCTGGGACTTGGCTATAGTGTTAGAGGGGCTAGCTGAGGCTCCCTTGAACCACTAGAGCAGGTATCAGAAAAGTTCCTCACTCTGAAAACTATATTTCTTCTGGCAATCTCGTCTCTTAAAAGGATAGGAGACTTACAAGCACTGTCGGTTGCTCCTTCCTGTCTCGAATTTGCGCCCGGTATGGTTAAGGCTTTCCTGCACACTAGACCTGGCTATGTGCCAAAGGTCCCCACCAACGTCCCGGGTCCTATTGTACTCCAGGCTTTCTGTCCTCCTCCCTTTTTAGACTCGGATCAGGAAAAATGTAATCTGCTCTGCCCCGTTAGGGCTTTAGATGCATACGTCCACAGAGCTGCCCTGTGGCGGAAATCAGATCAATTGTTTGTTTGTTATGGGTCCCCAAAAAAAGGGGGCCCAGCATCTAAGCAGAGGATGAGCAAGTGGGTGGTCGAGGCCATCTCACTTGCCTATGAGGCATCCGACAGCCATGCCCTTTAGCTGTCCGGGCTCATTCCACTAGGGGTATGGCGGCCTCTAAGGCGTTAATGTCAGGAGTGTCTTTGAACGACATATGTGATGCAGCTGGATGGTCATCCCAGCACACGTTCATCAGGTTCTACAACATAGACATAAATCCTACTCCGGGTTCCTTGGTTCTGTCTACAAGATTACAGACAGGTACTCGATGATACGGCGTAGTTGGGACAGCGTTCCCATCACGTCATTCGACGTAGCGTCGATAGTTCCCACGAAAGGGAACGTCTCGGGTTACGGGTGTAACCCTTGTTCCCTGAGTAAGGAACGACGCCACGCCACGCTGCCGCACTCCCAGTGTACCTGTGAGCGTCTTGCTTCAGCCATAATCCAGAAGCTAGCGTTCTTTGTTCTGGGTATGCTTTATAGTTTCCTGGTCCGTGACGTCACCTGCCTCTGACGTCTCGTCTCATCATTGGTTAGATACAGAGGTGCTTCACGACACAATCACGCAGAGGGTTCCCATCACGTCATTCGACGTAGCGTCTCGTTCCCTTACTCAGGGAACAAGGGTTACACCCGTAACCCGAGACGTTTTTCGGCACAATTTGATGAAAGTCTCAAACGCTTCAGAAAGCCTCGGTTTCCCATCACTAGATGAAACCGCACATACAAACGGCTAACATACATTTGCATAATAGTTTATCCAAACATTGTGTATGTCATACATACACATTCTGCTTAACCAGTTCTACTAATGCTTCGTGTAACTCTCAGCTGACAGCAACAAGTCAGCTGAAAAAAAAAAAACACATTTTACCTCAACGAGGACTTACTTAATCGTCTGATAAACATATATTATTCGCTATATATATTTCTGATTCGTTTATCTTGGCTATTGTCTTCGTGGAAACTTTATCATGTAGCCTAAGTAACTTACAGCGTACTTCGCGCCGAGATCCTTATCACTTGATTTAAATGCTTAAAAGAAATGATCTAATTTCCGCTAATCTGGTTCACAGAGGACTTTAATGGGCTACTGCATGCGTAAAATTAGAAGTAGTATTATTACTCACCTACAGCCATATGGCGATATTTAGATCCTCAAGAATCAGGACAAGCAAACTCCAATATGGCACCGAGAGGAGCAAAAGCACAAACTGGAGAAGGAAACCCCGTTCATTGGCGCGATTATCTGGTTTATCACGCATGCGCAAACTTTTCAAACATAAACTTATCTTGTGAACATAAAAATGTCTGTCCAGAAAACTTTAAGATGTAGCTGTAACATTTTTGAGAATACTGTTGGACTAACATGTATTTATGTAGATTCACAGTTATTCACAATGCCTAATATATGTAACTCAAAAAGTACAATATGCTGGACAAATGGAAATTTAATTTTTTACAGTGTAGCAAAAGCATCTAAGCTCACTTCTCTACTGCATAGCAGCACTACTTTCAAGAACCGCTTCAAAGCTAATTTTGGCAGTGGGAAGTCCCAGTGGCGAATGTTACACGCTGGAATTCAACGTTCAAGCAGGTGCAGGCCATCACTAGCCTTGACTACAAAAATCTGGCAGAGATCTGTGGTAAAGAATTTGAAAATGTGTTTACACTTCGTGAATGGAACCAACTTCAAGAGCTGAGTGCAATTCTCGGACCATTTTCAGAAGCAGCTGACCTAACACAAGGCGAAAAGTCTGTGACGATAAGCATGGTGGTCCCTACTGCTTTAGACGTAAACACACATCTTCTGAAAATGGGTGAGACAAGATGCCAGTGCCAGCTTTTAATTAAGGCCCTTCACACCTCTCTACAAAGAAGATTTTCAGGAATATTTGTGAAGGCAAAAATGGCCAGAGAGTGTGAAGCACCCATGCCTTTTTACCAAGATGTGTACTTTCTTTCTGCAATGCTTGATCCGCAATTTGGTCTGAACTGGATTGACTTGGATGTTTCCAACAGTGATGCTTCATCACTAAAGATGTTCAGAGAAGATGTAAAGAGGGCTCTGACAAGTTAGTATTTTCCCCCATTCCACTGTATTTTAATTCCACGTTAACATTATAAATGATTAATATATAATAAAATAATATATAATTATTTTGTGAATTAGGCTAATGTTTTCTACACAAAATCATCCTACATAAGGCAAAGAACATTCTGTAAAAATATTGCCTTGGTATTTTAATACTGACTGCATAAATCCATAATTAGATTGAGACTTTAGTCTGGATTTCATAGACAGGGTCCCAAATATATTGCAATATTTTTAAATTTCCATTAAATTCAATATGATAGTTAAAAATTTATTTTTTCTTAATGGTGACCTCAGTAAAACTCATCCTAATACTAATGCAATATTGTATTATGCTGTGTTTTTAAGATACCTTGATCTCAGCTGTAGAGAGAATGGCAGATGGTGAAGCTACTCATCAAATAATTCTCCACCACCAACCAAATTGCCAAGGCTAGTAGCCCGCTACAAAGCCCACAAAAGCCAGCATAACCTCACAGTGGATGCCAGTATCTCTGATCAGATAAGTAAATACTTCAGTGACATTTGTGCGTTTGCGCGTGCCTCAAAAGAGGACTTACAATGAGTTACAAAGATACATAACAGCTACGACTGTGTACACTACTTGCTTTATGCAAGCATTATATAGGATTTACACTACTATACATTATCGACACAAATTGATAGGTGAAACAACAAACAGCCACCCACAAATAGTCTATAAACACAGCGTCAGGTTGTCTTTGAGTTCACATGAACAACGGTTAAAGTTACTCATCAGGCTACAGAAGAATACCAAAATTCCTCCGTTCAATTAGGTCTAATGCAGTGGTCTCAAACTCAATTCCTGGAGGGCCACAGCTCTGCACAGTTTAGCTCCAACCAGCTCCAACTCACACCTGCTTAGAAGTTTCTAGTAATCCTGAAGACCTTGATTAGCTGGATCAGGTTTGTTTGATTAGGGTTGGAGCAAAACTGTGCAGAGCTGTGGCCCTCCAGGAATTGATTTCGAGACCACTGGTCTAATACATCGAGAGTCACGCAGAGCTATAACAACCCAGCCACAACACATAATTGCCATTAACATGCTTTACCTTAACACAGGTCAGCTTCCTTTGCTGTTCGAGTTAACATGTACTAAACATGAGTGGAATTTGCACCGCAGAGCCCCCACACCTTGATGCTCATGACAAGAATAGCATGTATAGTTATCTTTATTGAAGTGAAGTGAATGATATTTTTGCAATTTTACACATAATAATCCACGATGATCACATTACACAAAACTGAAATTGCACGTCAAAATAACACTGTCAATATTTTTTGAGACCCTCCAAAATTTCACAAATCACGTTTTCAGGGGGGCCATGTCTTATTAAGGGGAGCCGAGCTCCCCCTAGCTCCCCCGTAGTTCGCACCCTGTGTACTAGTAATGTTATGTGGATGTATATAGTGGTACAACGATGTTATGTGGACAAGAGCACTTGATACTGACAAGTGACATGTCATAATTGTAATAAAATTATCTTTACACCACCTACTATGTGGCCTTTTTACCCTTAACTGATAATATTATTTAAACCAATTTCACTCTAAGAAAATAAAATACAGTTTACATGCCATGGTATATTTGATGAGTATGGTGCCAATTTTATTGTTTCCACCAAACATTTACATATTCTTGAAGATTTCTTTAGGTCTTGTCTCATGACCCAACCTTATGTGAACTTGGACTTGGTCTTGACTTGGACTTGGTCTTGACTTGGACTCGAACGAGTTGGTCTCGACTACAACACTGCGTGCTCCACAATGTAACTATCAATTGCTGAGTCGGGTAAGTTGTGGAGAGTGCTGCTGATATGTATTTTTCATTTTCCAGCATGACTATGTGTTAGATTGCACAAAGCCACTGGACAAAGTCATCGGTTCTGTCGGCACAGCAGTCTTAAGAAGAGCAGACTGTGTTGGCCTGGGAACCAACTGCGATGTGGAGGCAACAGTAAGTAACATTTATACTGTTCCATTACTGTATAAGCTTTGTTTACCTGTGCGCTAACATTGTTCTTTTGCTAGGTTGCAAACTGCTGCCTTTCATTGATATGCCACCTTGCTGGGCAGAAGGTATATTGTGATTTTGTTTACATGTAGTACCTTATGTGAATGCATAGGCTTTTGAAAGTTATGCTTTTGATACTTAATCATTTTCATCTAATATTAGGGATTAGATGTCCTTGCAGTGGATTCAAATCAACTTTGATCTGTGTATGTTGCTCACCAACAGGCAGGCACAGCACTTAAAGACTGCATCCTATTTCCAATATGGACACCTGTGGCCTGTTGCATGAAGCTAGTTGAACAAACTCACCAAGTTGAACAAACTTGGTGAGTTTCAGAGTAGGTTTAGAGTTGACAAATCCAGATAAATCCAACCTAGTTTAGATCAGCTGCTCGGTATAAACTTTCTCTGTCAACTCGGGTTTAATCCAGAGTTTGCGATTAACTCTGAAGCGCGTGCACCTGAAAGTATGACACGTGCGGCAAACAGCCAATCACACGGAACATGGAGAGCACCTGTTTGATTCACTTGTTGTGAGAGAGCCGTAATTTACGTCTCTTCTGAAGATTAAAAGATCGTAATGAAAAATATCATGAAATTAAACGCATTTACAAGGCAGGAATAAACACTGCTGCAGTGAAAGTTTGAGAAGGCAGCTGAAAGAAAATATCTGACTATATCAATGCATGTGAATCAAACAAACAGGCCAAATAATTAATATAGTTTCACAAAGAGCTCAAAGAATACATGTAAGCTTAATCTGTTTAAAAGCTTTATATATTATGCATGTATCATATTTATTTTAATTTAAAAGCAAAGTTTAATATTGTCAATTAATATAATAGGCCTAATTATATGAATATGTCATATGAATTATTCATAATTTTAATTTATTTAATATAAATATAATGAATAATTAACAGCAAAAGATGAGCAAGTTTGTCCCTAAAATGTTTTCACTATAAACTGATTTAATTTGGAGTGAGAGATACAGGGTGAGTGTCTTTATTGCATCAGATACATGTCATCTTTAATCACAGCTGATTGGTCGAGATTGGTTTGTGATCTCTAACTCAGAATAAAACCTGCTCCGGAGCAGGTTAGCCGTGTAGCGTAAGTTACCATAGCAATGAAACCAGCTAAAAACCAATCCACCTTCATGAGCCTGAAAAAACAGATTTTGCTCAAACTAATCTTGAACTTACCTGGGTAGAAACTGAAACCAGCTTTGTGCAACAGGCCATTGAAGTATTGCTTTGTTATTCGGGTGTTATTGTTCAGAGTTTTTCTGTAGTTATTTGTATCCTTGCCATTCTTGCTTTGTTACTTCAGCTTTTTTTTTATTTGTAATTTAGCCTGTGTCTGTGCTTATTCTTAGCCTTTTTGCTGTAGTCTTGTTACTTCAGCTATTTATTTTAGCTCTTTGTTTAGTTTTTCCTTTAGATTTATAAAGTTTTTCAGTCATATCTTTAGTGTTTGCTCTGTTTAAAGGTGCAATATGTAAGAGTTTTGCAGTAAAATATACAAAAACCACTAGACCAGTGTTATATATTTTGTTCACTTGAGTACTTACAATATCCCAAATGTTTCCAACTATTTGTAAATCGTGAGAAAATTGCAATTTTAACCAAGGCTCCGGGACGTGTGAGGAGTCGCCTGTCAATGCGTCATACCCGCGTTACCCTCGGTTTCCGGTTTTATTTTGTAGAAACCATGGAAACACCAAAGACGCTTTAATATATTACATGTTTTAATAGAATGGAACAACTGTTTGGTTACGTTTATAGACAGAAAACTAATTATTGTCATACAATACGTTTTAAAATTAATTGCATGCCATTTATCAACACAAGCCATCCAGCATTTAATATGATATTCTAAAATCGATCTATCTTACTGCAGTGTGTCTCAAACAAGTGTCTCATAGCAGCCGCCGAGCGAACGCACAGAGTAACATTATAACATCATTTTCAACACACTCAAATGTATCTAATATGATAAACAGAGCTGCGTTACCTCATACTTATGACCGGAAAAGCGGAAGCGGCGCTGGCGACTGTGTCATAATAAAAGTTCCGCTGCTCGTGAGGCATGTGTTGCGCAATCGCTCCAGCGGCCTCGTTCAGCTCCCACAACACTCGGTCCTGCTGTGCTTCTTACTACAGTAACGTTAATAATCGCATCCATAAACATGATTTGTTCCCGAGTCCTATCCCTATTCTTTTCCACCGGCTGTTGAGGTGAAGACCACATATCCCAAGATTCCGCGCTTAAACTTGGCGTCATCAAGCTACGCCTTTGTTTTGAATTGGCCTCTAGCGACCTCTAGCGGACAGAAAATATTATATAGGGCACCTTTAACTTAATGTTTGAGTGGTTTTGTTCTTGTGTCTTGTTTCTCCCCTATTGTGTTGTGTATCTGTTCGAGTCCTGTCCTGCCCAGCCTGAGACTCCACTGACTGCTGGCTCCTGGGCTGCTCAATCCTGTGCCCAAGTCTCCGGTCTAGACCTCTGTGGGACTGACTTTGGACTGTTCAATTGTTACACATTGTTGCATTTGTCAATAAATCACCATTCACTGCTCATCTCTGCACTTGGGTCCTGTTATTTCTAGTGAATCCTGACAAGCTTTGCATTGTGCAAAATTATCGCAAATTAGAACTGATGGTGTGGAATCTTTTTCTATTGAAATATGTCTCCTCATTTACAATTGGATGATGTGAACATGAGTTCCATCAATGGCTCCAGCAACTCCAGGAAAGCCCACAGTCAACATAAAAGTGGCTTGCTTTTTCCAAATGGTTTGATGGTCAGTTGGAAAGTCAATGAACTGCCATAGTAGTGGCTGCCAGAAGTGATGTCCGACCTATTAAAATTGACATCTTCACCCTTAGTTCAAATATTTTTAAAAATGCGTTAAAAGATAAGCATATTGTGTAGCTGTGCTTGGAGTCAATTGTTTTATTTGTGATAATGCAATAAAACATAAAATTGTGCAGACATTCTTTTTGGCCATGCTGTCATACAAAGAAATTATGAACATATGCAAAAATGAGTGGACCAATGAAATATTAAAAACTGATTATGTTGTAGTCAGTGTGTGCTTTTTCTGAAATCTGTAGTTTTCCTTTTGTTGTCAGATAAATACCTTTGCTTAGTTCAGTGTTATATTTTCCCCTCATTTTAAAACATTTCAATAATATAAAATTGTTGGGTCATTTAAAAAAAAAAAATCTTTCGCACATCAATTGTGGCCACTACCGTTTGGTGTTGTTAGTTTAGCATTAGTACTATTTAATAGCCTATTTACTGTGGACTGATGGGTCCAAGTCAACACCGACATTTTTCCAGTTACCAAAAAATGTAATTACTATTTTTATTTGTACAGTTAGAGCATTGATGGGAGACGTTATTACATTTAAAGTTATAAAAAGTTTTTTCAAATTCATTACATTTATTAAAATGTATTAAATGTATTAATTATTGTTTAAGTAATATTTATTAAATGTATTATTACATTTATTTAAAAAAAGAATTGTCAATCAAGTTTATATTGTTTTATCAACTCCATCTTTATTGGAAAGCGTGTGTCTCCTCCTCTCTGCTGCCATCTTGTTACTCCTAACTAGGTTAGGACACCTCTCCAGCACTCTTAAATAATTTAGGAGCTGAGACCTAGTCTTAACACTTAGGAAACTTTATGAATCACACTTATTCTTAAGAGTAAAATTACATCATTCTTAGAATTTTGACACACAACTAAACTCTGAGCATCTTTATACATATGACCCCTGGGGCTGTATTCACAAAACATCTTAAGTTGCCGATTTAAATCCTAAATCTGTGAAAAATTAGGAGTAGTAAACAATTCTAAAATGGCTGTATCTGGCAATCCACCTCAGCAGTCCGCCGAAAGACACTGTACACCATTGAGGCAATAGGTGATAGAGCATTGGGTGCTGAGCCTACTCCCCTTATAAATGCAATAAATATTTTGATTTAGAGATTTTAATCTGCAATGATATAACATAAAGATTCATTTATGTACAAGCAATATGCATTGAATGATGAACAGTAAAACTTTGCAGTGAAGTCGAAAATAATGTCTCATCATCTGCGTTGAAAGCCTTGTGGGCAGCTCGGGTGACCCGAGTTCGAGTTCTGGCTCGTAGACCCCTTCCCATCCACTCTTTCTCTCTTCCACTTCCTGTCTACTCACTGTCCTATCATAATAAAAAGGCAAAAATGCCAAAAATGAATCTTTAATAAATAAATTAAAAAAAATTAAAAAATAATGTCCTATTACCTATTACAAATGATCGAATAAACAAATAAAATAAGTCTATTTGGTGTGCTGTTTGAGAGAGGGGAGGCTCTGAGCATGGAATTTAGCCCAAACCCAGAGTACTTCCCCATATTTCTTGCTGGGAATAGGAGAGTGGGGAGTCTGGGTGGCGGAGAAATGCAGAAAACTGTCGAGGTGAGTTGGCTGTGTATTTATATGCCTCCCCTTGAGCCATAATGTTAATTCACTGACATTACCATTGATTAATTTCAATATTGATTCAACATTGGTGATGTGGAATCAATCATAGTGTAATGTTGATTCAACAGTATTACCACTGATTATTTTTTGTGTTGCATCTGTTTTGTTCATGCAAAGTTAAAGAAAGTTTATCTGAACATTACTTAATTTTCTTCCTCAAATAACCTTCCTCAAAATACAGGTAGTTGATAGTCAGTTGTTTGCAGTTGGAGGCTTTAATGGATTCAGCACCACCTCTGATGTGGAGTGTTACGATGAGAAGACAGATGAATGGTAACTTCCACAAACACTAAATCTCACAGATCATTTCACACTGCATTAGATATAAGTAATAAGTCTGTATTTCAATGCATTCACTGCATCTGTTTTCTGCACAGATTTGATGCAAATGAAATGGCCTTTTTCCGCAGTGCTCTGAGTTGTTGTGTAGCTTCAGGATTGCCTAACATGGCACAGTATGCTGCCCTACGAGACGCCCTTCAGACACAAGATGAGTCTGACAGTGAATGATCTCCTAGCAGATCTGACAGTCTGACTACAAATGAAATGTCATGTTTCCTGAATGAATGCAATCAAAAAAGGCTGTAAACTTTTTTCCAAACTTCGTTGTAGTGCTGTTCATTAAAATGACTGTTGGTTCAAACCCTGCAAGGATGGAAACAATGAACTGTCTGATCTCCCATGATCGCTGTTGTTTCCCATGAGGACTGTTTCTGTATTATTTTACTTTAAGTTGCTTTGGATAAAAGTTTCTAAATCACTTCAAAATCTGCAACTCAACAAACTGAAGTGGTACATTTTAAGAACCTGTGTGCTAAACATGAAAAATGCAAAAAAAAAAAAAAAAAAAAGAAAGAAAAGTAAACTCATTGTTTTATTAAACTGTTTATTAGTTAATGACTTATATGTAATTATAAGCCTACATATATTATTAAATTGGTTTGTCATGCTTAATGTGTGTTCATAACCATTGAATTAATAATTAAAATCTGACAACCAGAATAAACACAATAAGTGTACATCATTTTATGTATTTATTTTTAGTAGCGCCATTCAAGCACCCATTATGATTACATTAAAATGAATATTTTTAAACCATCCACCAAATTATCACTTCTTCCTTACAGTGTAGTGAGTTAGTAAAGTTAGTAAAACACTTGGCTGTTACTAAAACACATTAAGGTGTGTTCATGCCTAAACGACAAAAAAACAAAAAAAAAAACAATATTTTACCTTACCCATATAATTTCATTTTATTTTACAATTCATCTATGTAATATTGTCTGTCTATATATTAATGTTTTAATCACATAATGATTAAGTAAATAACAACAAGTGTGAAATAAATGTTAAAAGCAGGAATAAGAAAGCCACAAACTGCATCTCTCCTTCAAACTCATGTGAGTTAAAGAAAAAAGATAATGTGAGTGTATTTCTTTCTCTCAACTGCATGTTTGTCTCAGCTGTTTTTCACAGGAAGCTGTTTAATCTTGCAGAGACACTGGACAATTATAATAAACCCCAAATCCAGCATAGAGGGGTTCAGTGAATGTGGCATCGTATGTGTGTAAGTATTTAAGTGTGTGTGTGTCAGAGACGCTGTAGAAGGACAGAGTGCCGGCCGACCAGTCCAGATACACTCCTACTCTGTTAGAGAATGAAGGGGCAGGTATGACTTTTCTCGTATTATTGTGTCTGACAATGAATCTGTTTTTAAAACAGTTGAGACTCCAAGACTTATCATTGTATCCAAACAAACTGTCAGTACTCCATCCTTTCCTTCTGATTCCTTTATATGTCACTGATATATCAGCTCTCTCACTCCATTCAGCCTCCCAATAACAGCGTCCAGTCAGACTCTCCCTACACAGAACCTGACACCATTCATCAAATCTCTCTGGATGATCAGGATACGACTGGTTCTCTGTCACAAGTGTCACCTTTCTGTTTCTCTCAGACAGGGTGAGACTCGTGTGTGCTGTGTTTAAATCCAGTGTGAGATTACATGCATCTGAACACAAAAAGTGAGATTAAGACATTTATAACACAACAAAACAACCACTATCAGGGTTTGTGTGTGCGTGACATACAATTCTGTGGTCCTGTTGTAATCCTGAACTGTCCTCCATGATACACACTATAAAAATAAAAGATATCACACTCATTTTACATAATAATATGTAAACATAATGCCATATTAGAGAATATAGATGGTTGTTCATGCTTATATTTTATATTATCTATTGTAATCGGCAGGGAGACGCAGCAGGCTCTGTAAATGTACATTGTGTCAGTGTCAGAAATTCAGCTAGTGTGTTGCATGTTTGCAGTAGTACATAGTGTAGCAATAGTGCACATCATTCTGTTTATAGTTATATGCGCGAGATGTATTATCTACGGTGGCCCAGTAGTGCACAACACAACGGAAACAAGCCACAGCACAACGAAATCGAGCCATAAAGCAACGGAATCGAGCCGCAACACAACGGAAATGCTCCCAACCACTAAGGGGCTCTCAGAGCTCGATAAAGTTAGTTTTCCTTGCCAATGTTTATAGAGTCGGTAGTAATATCAATATAACGATTAGCTGTATAGAGACATCCATTGACTTTATATAGCGTGAGGCTGCCTCCTTGTCATTTCTGACTTATTACAAAAAACAGAACAATGCCTAAAAGCTGCTGTGTGACAAGGTGTACAGCTAACAAGCTAAAAAACCCAGAAATAAGTTTTTATAAGCTACCGAACCGTAAAAGCCAGTCTTTAAGGAGACAAAAGTGGATACAGGCAATAAGGGTGCGTTCACACTTGTAGTTCGGTTCGTTTGGTTCGTTTGGTCCGGACCAAAGAAGAAAAAAAAACATTTAGTCCTGGTCCGGTTAGCGTTCAGATTAGCAATTTTATTACCGAACCTAAAGGCATAGGGATACGTTCACAACCTGATTGGTCGAATTTTATGACGTATTGCCAATTCTGTGACGGAACTTACCGAACATCCAAAACAATGCTGTGTGCTGAGGTAAATGCTCTTGTTGTATGTGTGTAGCCTGCATATGATGGTATTTTGGCCAGCTGGGAACCCGTGAAGAGCTTATAAAATGTATAAAGGAATCAAAAACAGCGGCGGGAATCCATCCGTCACACACACAAACGATCTGCTAAGCACCCTAAGACGTGAAGCATCAGCAGGAAGAAAGGGGAAATTTTGGGATCCTGACACTCAGTATGCCTCAATATGCCTACGTGTGCAGTAAACATTTTGTCACTGTTAAGTCAAATATCCAAATATCAGTTTTATATATATTTCCTGTTGCTGATTACGTTACCCTCCAGTGGGCGTAGTTCTCATAGTAATATGACATGTCGCGCTCTGTCTCAATCGCCTGTATCCACTTTTTAGTCCCGTTTTTTGGGTCGATAGCTTATAAAAACTTCTGGGTTTTTTAGCTTGTTTTCTGTACACCTTGTCACATAGCAGCTTTTAGACATTGTTCTGTTTTTTGTTATAAGTCAGAAATGACAAGGAGGCAGCCTCACGCAATACAAAGTCAATGGAGACGGTTGGATTGTTTTCCCCCCCGGTGGGCGTGGTTTTCAGATTATGACGCGTGTCGCTCTGTCTCATGTGTATCGACATGAAATATTAATTTTAAATCACCTACGTGCAAAAAAACATATCATTTGTATTCATTAAAATTACTTTTAACATTTAAAAACTGACATGTTCAAATTCCAAAGCTTGTAGTAGGTTTCTATTGGTAAGACTGACTTACTACAGGTGACCAGGTGACATTTTGACAACAGGGAGGTATAATTTCATCTGTAGTAAGTCAGTCTTACCAAAAGGAAACTACTACAAGGTTTGGAACACGAAAAAACCCTTTAAGTGAATTACAATAAAAAAAAAAAAATTATACAAACAAATTGTGTACTGTACATAAAAGGAGGTATTGGCACAATTTCACATGTAGCAAGTCAGTCTGGCCACTACTACAAAAAAAAAAAAAAACTTTTGGTGAATTACAATGATTTTTATTCTGAAAATAATTGTTTACTTTAAGTACATGAAGGGAGGTATTGACAAAATGTCACCTGTAGTAAGTCGATCTTACCAACAGAAACTAACAAGCTTTGGAATTTGAACGTCTGTTTTTCAATGTTACAATTAATTTTAATGAATACAAATTATTTGTTTTAACCACTTGGTGGAATTGGCAGACGTTCCTTTTATGCGCCGTGGTAATGCGTCAAATCATTCACAGGAATAAATATGAAGCTATTGTGCACGTAGTTGATTTTGAATTAATATTTCATGTCGATATACAATGTTTACATACTTAAAACTAATCATGGTATTGATATCTTTGTAAGACTGTTGACAGTGGCACAAGTTGACAGTTGTGTTGTGAACTTATGTTTGCTTTTTAATTTCGTTGTGTTGTGCACTACTGGGCCACTGTAATTATCATCCACCATACAAGTATAAATGAGAAGAAATGATGTTTAACCTTATGATACTGAATCAAGCAAATTTCTGCAGTTAGAAGATGAATATAAGTTGTTGATTAAAATTTAAAACACTTGCTCAAATGAAAGGATAAAGACACAAATGATCAGCGAATATACAGGTTAGTCGGTAACACTTCACAATACGGGTGGACTAATATTCATTAATTCATGCTTAACTAATGCACAGATAATCATGTGTTAATGTATGACTCATGAAGAACTAAACCATTAATTAATGATTACTGCATCAGCAACTAATAAAGAGTCTGATTAATAGATTAAGTAATATATGAATTGTTATTAATTAAATGTTAAATGTCATAATGTATTAATTCCTTAATAACATATTTTAGTAACTGAAAGTGTAAATTAATGTGTTTATTACCACAATGGTTTGAAGCCATGTACTTCAACTTTCAGTTGTCTGCTTTAATTAATCATTATCTAATGATTTAAAAATGTATCATTATGTTATGACTTTACTTGTTGAGACACATGACTATTAACTAATTGTTAAGTAATATGTCATTAATGGGTTTTGACAGTTGCACATGCAGTGAGTGTAATGTCAGAGAATGTGTTTGAAGGATGGGTAAGTTGGGCTGCACACAAATATCAGTACGCCAGAATCCGAACTACTGACCACTGTTACACTGTGTTTAAACTGGACGCGATCATTATCGAGTCATGTGACAGACCATTGCAAGTCCATCTGTCCTTCATAACAGAAGTAGCATTTTGTTGTCTCATGTAGCGTCACCCCGCATCTAGTGTAGCATCACTATTACTGATTATAATGGGTTCTATTGTCTTTGTCTGGTCTTGACACAGTGTTACGAAATAGTAGTGCTTGTAGTTGCTGATGCAGTAATCATTAATTAATGGTTTAGTTCTTCATGAGTCATACATTAACACACGATTATCTGTGCATTAGTTAAGCATGAATTAATGCATATTAGTGCACCCGTATTGTAAAATGTTACCGATTAGTCTGTAGCTCAAGGCTTGAGGCTCTTATGTAATGATATAGGCTGTGAATCAGGGACTACATCAAATGCTGGAAGACAGACAGAGGATCTCATAGGATGTTCATCAGAAGAGAGATATAGTTCAGCATTTACTAACCTTCAGGTCTATTGAAATATGTATGACTTTCATATATTGTGATACTTTTTTTTATTAGTGTAGCAAAGTTATGCCCAGGTGAACTAGTTGAAAATTCTGAGTCTGTATCTTGGATCTGTTTTTTCTTCATGTTTCTGACAGCAATGAGAATTTATTTCTAGAGCAGCAACAAGCTTTGAACTGATGTTTTGGGATGAGAGACTTGAGTCTGTTTCTCAGATGCTGCTGTTATGAATAACAAGCAGCTGTTAAGCTGAATCAAGATCATCTTTAGTTACAGAGATCAAAATACGTCCTTTTTTTGTGCAGTATGTATGTGTATGTACAGTATGTGCTGTATGCAGGAATCTATGTACATATGAGTTTTCAGTGACTTGTTTGTGTTTATCATACTTGAGATTGTCCAGTTTGGAGTTTGGATCAGAGAGCAGCTTGAATAATGATTGTCCTGGGTGATTGTAGCTCAGATCCAGCTCTCTCAGGTGTGAGGGGTTTGAACTCAGAGCTGAAGCCAGATAACAACAGCCTTCCTCTGTCACCATACAGCGAGATAATCTACAAACACACACACACACTCAAGATAACATGATCTGTAGCATTATAACTGATCAAGTACACGCCCTCAACATGCAAATACATTTACATCAATTTTAGTGACCTGGAAATGATTTTGGCAGATGAAGATTTGGCAATGTTTTGTTTGTATCATGGATATTAGGAAAAAACAGAAATGCTATTCTGATTTCTATTTTTAGATTTTTTTTTTTTTTTTTTAATATTACTTGCTGTCATTTTGGGCATACATTTTAGTGTACAGAAATATATCAACTCCAGGTGTTATTTTTTGCTCATGCCAAGTGAGGATTTTGTATAGTTAACTCATTTGTTGAACACTGGCTGGTCTTTTTTGCTCTATAAAAATTGGAGATCTTAAACTGATTTACACACAGTGGGCCTCATTCATGAAACACCAGCAGAAAGATTTTTTTTGTGTGTGTGTGTGTAAACCGTTCGTAAAGCTGCTCTGATATAAATTTTCAGATTCATGAAAGTGTTTGTATTTTCAAAATGCTAGCTGGTATGAAATTTTTTTTTACACCAGCTCCCTACCATGCATAAAATGGTGCATAAAACATTGAACGTTTTGTATATTTTTAGGCAAACTAATGACACTGCATTTTGATAACACTATTGTAACGGTTGGACCAATCAGACACACAATTATTTATTATATTTAATGAATAATTAAGCAAATCCTCTCTCCCAACAACAAAACTAGGTGCCAAGTTATTCGTGACAACACCCAAAAGGGCAGAACATGCCACTGGTAACTAATGCAGCAAAGGAGCACCAGTGAGATAAGACTATGTACAATGTAAAAAATGTGGGGGGGGGAGATAGTCTCGCGTAGCCAGACCTTCAGACTGATGGCAGAAGGTCTGGGCTCTATCGCAGCTTTCATTGGCCACAGACCGCCCAAGAGGACATTTGACAGCCATGTAACGCAACTAATCACAGTTTGTTTTGCTTGCGTCATGTTTAGGGACCACAAAGGATGGATCTTCTATACAAAATGGACACACAATGGATAAAATGGAGCAAATCTTCACCATATCTATTTAAAGAATTGTATAAACTTAATGAGTGCTGTTTGTGTACTGCAAAATATACAAACTTACCTATTAAGGTATACATGAATGCATGAGTAAAAGTTCAGTATTACCCAATGATGTTTGGTCTTTATGTTTTCAGCAGATTGTATAATCTGGAATTAGTTTGGAAAGTAAATTATGCATAGGAAAAACTTTAAAGACACAGTTCTAAACATGAACTTTAAGCTATGCAAATAAACCTCATGCCAGAGAGGGGCCATATGGTGGCCACCTCTGACAGCATCAGCCAATCAACCGCTGAATCTGAAACCCACCAATTTGCAAATCCCTCCTTCTCAGAAGAGATTAAATAAGTTGTCTCTGAGGCAAAGAGTTTTTCTGGTTAGCTTGTGCTAAGCTCTAAGTGCAACTTTATGGAGTTGTGAAGTTGCTCTCTCAAGACTCTGAACCTCTAAAGAGAGAAACAAAGTTCTGCAAGAAGTGAATTTGGTGAGTTTGAAAACAGCAACAGAGACAATGACCACAAGCTTAGTGCCCACATTTTCAAGATCTTCTGCACCAACTTCAGAATCGTCTCTTCAAGGATCCTCCATTTGCATGTTCCAGATTGCCTGGATCTTCTGCACCATCTTTAGAATCTTTTCTTCAGGGATCCTTCATCTGTGTGTTCCAGATTATAAGGATCACCTGCACAGACATTGTAACTTCAACGTCAAGCATAGGCGTAAATCGCTGAGGGTGTTCAGGGGGTCAGGATCTACCCCCATGTTAGGGTTGTTCCCCCCTAAAAATATAATTAAAAACCACACTGTGTATTGTAAATAATTTAATGATATATACTTAAATAATTGTGTAAGTAGTAAATCAATATAAATGCAAAGTGGGTGTTTTAAGTAAAACATTTTGAGTCCCCCCTCTAGGCTTGCTGCGATAGTTGGTGTTACCAGCGTTATACACAGTGTTTAGCCTCACTCCAATTACATCACTTGCCCACCGCGGCACCGCCCCCCACCATTGTTTTAGTAATAAAAGTTACGCCAGCAGAGGGATCCGTCTCCCAAGTACTGACTGTGCTGCTCCCTCTGCTTCACTGGTTACTTCCTGTTTGTGAGACATTTAAGCATGGCCTGGCTAACAGGCCATTGCAAAGTATTGCCAGTTTACCTGCCTTACCGAGCGTTCCATTATCATTGTCTTGTTTATCTTGTGTTTGACCATTGCCTGCTCTATTCCAGTTTTTTGCCTTTTGGATTATCCCTTTGCTCTGTTGTTTGGATTGGACTGCCTTATTGTGTGTTACTGTTACAATAGCTGGTTGTAAGCATACGCACGACAAGGAAGATTCAAGAATAACGGGTTTTAATAAATCCACAGGCAAGGAAATCCACAAACAGGTTCACAGGAAACACAACCACACTACTCACGAACGATACCGGACAATACTGAACTGAAAACACAGGGCTTAAGTACACTGACAAATGAGGTGGGTGATGGAACACAGCTGGTAATGAATAATGAAGGTGATATGTAACTATGGAGACAAACTAGTGGCAGGAAATGGTGCAAAACAAGTCCAAAACAGAGTGCACATGTAACAGTTACCTCTGCCTGCCTCACATTTATGCTATCTGCCTACCAATTTGGATTTGTTTGTTGTGGATTTTATTAAACGACTGCATATGAATTCTAACTCGGCTTCCGCCTCATTACATAATACTTTGCCACCGATGAATCCAGCAGAAGTTTCTAATCTACAGACAGCATTCACTTATCAAAGTGACATCCTCAAGGGATACCAAGAACAGCTAGGTAAAGTACAAGCTTCTAACGAATATCTCATGCAGTATCTCCGATCGCTATCACCAACTATGCCCAAGAAGGTAAGCTTTGCTTTACCCGATAAATTTGATGGTTCAGCAGAGCAATGTAAAGGATTTCTCCAGCAAGTAGAAATCTTTTTCAAACACCAAGGGGATGATTTTGAGTCTGATAAGAAGAAATGTGCTTTTCTCATGTCACTGTTAACTGGTAAAGCGATCAATTGGGGTGCAGCGGTCTGGGAAGTGGACAGTTTGTTTCAAACGTCATAGGCATATTTCGTTCAACAACGAGGATGTTTCAACACAACTCCTGCAACTGACTCAAGGCCGTGGATCAGCCGCTGATCACGCCATAGAATTCAGAAAGCTCGCTGCTCAGAGTGATTGGAATGATGTTGCACTCAAGGCCGTGTTTCAACGGAGTTTGAATGTTGAGTTTCAGGAAGAGCTCACGTGCAAAGGAGAAAACCAATCATTCTCTGAGTATGTGACGCTTGCAATCAAGATTGATAACCTCATGCGCAATAACCCCACTAAATCCAAGTCACCATCACTAAGAACCATTTCAACCAACTAAACTTCTCGTATATTCAATCCAGTCCTACCTACTGCTCAATCCAACCCTGAACCCATGCAGCTAGGAGTTACCAAACTCTCTACGGAGGAAAGATCATGAAGGCTGATACATAATTTGTGTTTTTACCGTGGAGAGGCAGGCCACGTTAACGCTGTATGTCCACTAAAAGCCTGGAGGACCACCAACATTACCAGCCGGGTGAGTGTTGACAGTCTTTCGTTCCTTACTACTAAATCACTCACTATCAGTGTCAAGATTACTATTGAAAATGACTCTATTGATTTCACAGCGTTGATTGATTCCGGATCTGCATTGAATTTAATCCATCAAGACCTCATCAAGAAAATCAACATCCCCACGCAACCCTGTGATCCACCACTCAAAGTTAACGCTGTTAACAATAAACACATTAGAGATAGAATCACTCAACAAACTCTGCCCATGCAACTTCAAGTAGGACTTTTTCATCTAGAAACCATCTCGTTCTATGTGATTGATTCCCCACTCCATGAAATCATCCTAGTATACCCTTGGCTATCTGTTTACAACCCAGTCATCTCTTGGCATCATGGTGAGATTACGCAATGGTCACAGTTCTGCTATACACACTGTCTAAGCACCATAGTTACCAAACCTTGCTTAACCACAAGTATTGAAAGTTCTGATTCCAAACCAGTCACCACTCCATCGTGTTACCAAGAATATCAAGAAGTCTTCAGCAAGACCAAAACGGCCCCTCTTCCACCTCATCATTTCTGGGATTGTGCCATTGACCTCCTGCCCAATGTGATGCCTCCCAAAAGTAAGATCTATCCCTTTCATGTCCAGAAACTCAGGCAATGGTAGAATACATAGAAGAAGCTCTCAGTTCTGGTTTCATTCGTCCATCTACTTCCCCAGCAGCTGCTTCTTCTTTGTGGAAAAGAAGGATGGAGGACTTCGGCCTTGCACTGACTACAGAGGTTTGAACAATGTCACAGTTAAATTCTATTATCCATTACCATTACTACCTGCTGCCCTAGAACAACTCAGAGTCAACAATTTACATCAGGTTAGACCTCAGGAGAACCTACAACCTCATCAGAATCAGAGAAGGTGATGAGTGAAAAACAGCATTTCTGACCACTAGGGGGCACTATGAATACCAGGTTATGCCGTATGGGCTAGCCAATACACCGGCAGTCTTTCAGTCTTTCATCAATGAGATCTTCAGAGACATCCTAAGTCCAAGTACGTAGTTGCATAAATTGATGATATCCTTATATACTCCAGGTCAGAAAGTGAACACAAGGATCATGTAAAGACTGTGCTATCCAGACTCTTGGAGAATCAACTTTATGTAAAAGCCAAGAAGTGTGAATTCCATGTCAAGCAACCCTCATTCCTGAGATATAACATCAGCCATCAAGGTGTAGAAATGAACAATTCCAAGATTGCAGCAGTCACTGAATGGCTCCAAACAACCACAGTCAAAGAACTTCAGTGCTTCTAAGAATTTGCCAACTTCTATTAATGCTTTATCCATAGTTATAGCATTACAGCTGCACCACTGACATCCCTGCTGAAAGGTAAACCTTCAAGATTAAAATGAACTGAAAATGCCACCCAAGCCTTCACTGAACTCAAGAACAGTTTCACAACAGCAGCCATTCTCAAACATCCAGATCCCAACCTGCCATTTGTCGTAGAAGTCGACGTTTCAGACAGTGGAATTGGTGCAGTGCTCTCTCAATGCCACAGACAACCAGACAAGCTCTATCCATGTGCATATTTCTCAAGAAAACTCACTAATGCAGAACACAACTATGATGTCGGCAATAAAGAACTTCTATCTATGAAAGCCGCAATAGAAGAACAATGAGATTCAAATTCACTGTAACTTACCGACCTCACAGTAAAAACAGCAAGGCCAATGCACTATCCAGGTGACATGATCCTCCCCAAACAGAATCCACGCCAGAATACATCCTGCCCCCATCAGTTATCATTGCACCCGTTACATGGGATTTGATGTAAGAAATTCAAAGAGAGCAACAGAATTACCTTCTGGTTTGCTACAACCTTTGCCCATTCCCCAGCGGCCTTGGTCACACCTTTCAATAGACTTTTTCACTGATCTTCCCCCATCAAACAAATTCACAACAATCCTAGTTATCATTGACCGTTTCTCCAAAGCCTGCCATCTAATACCTATGAAAGGCCTCCCTACTGCCATGGAAACCGCTCAAGCGCTGTTTAAACATGTTTTCAGAGTTTATGGCATACCCAAAGATGTTGTTTCAGAGAGAGGAAAACAATTCACCTCACAAGTATGGAAGGCCTTCTGCAAACAGCTGGACATCAATGTCAGCTTAACCTCAGGATATCATCCTCAGTCCAACAGTCAATTGGAGAGATTAAATCAAGAGACTGGCAGATATCTACAGTCGTACTGTGGTCGTGAACAGCATCGCTGGTCAAAGTTTCTACCATGGGCAGAGTACGCACAGAACTCTTTAAGACATTCATCAACTGGTCTCACCCCATTTCAATGCGTGCTTGGATACCAACCCCCTACGTTCCCATGGTCAGGAGAACTATCTTTGGTACCTGCAGTCGATGACTGGATTCATCGTAGTGAGAGGGTGTGGGAAAGTGCTCATGTTCATCTGCAAAGGGCTGTCAGGAACCAGGAGATCCAGGCCAATAGGTGCCGTCGCCCACATCCTCCCTACCAACCTGGACAAAGGGTCTGGCTCTCCACTCCTCAAGTTGCGGCTACCAAGCAGGAAGCTCAGCCCTAGGTACGTAGGCCCATTTAAAATCTTGACACAGATAAATGAGGTCTAATACCAGTTGGAACTTCCAGCTAATTATCATGTCTCTCAATTCAATTCATATTGCTTTATTGGCATGACATATTTAGGTACATATTGCCAAAGCATTGCATAAAGCAAAACAAAAAACAAACATACAAACAAGAACATATATAAAATGCATTCATATATATATATATATATATATATATATATTCATCCACATATTAATAGTATTATAATATGGATGTGTTTGTCAGTTTCATGGAGTGACTGGAACTCAGGGATAATATGCTGTATTTGACAGCACAGAGACTCTTAAGGTTTTGTATTTATCACAGTGGAGGAGGAAGTGTGCCTCCGTCTCAACTGCCCCTGATCTACATTCATTACAGACTCGCTCTTCTTTAGGTAACCTTATGTCACCCTCTTTCTATGGCCAGCTGGTGGTCACTAAGTCTGTACTTGGTTAATAAATTCCTGTGTTGTATTCCTGACTGAGGCGAGATCTTCAGCCAGACTGTACTCTCTGTTTAGTCTAAGATAACACTGGAGACGACTTTGCTCTTTGGTTTGTTCTTTCCAATGCTGCATGTATGTCTCTTTCTCTGTACTCATAATTTCTTTAATTCTTGCAGGGTTTTCAGGGGCAGTGATTTTGAACGCTTTGTTTGTCAGTTCTGACACCATTGCACAAAGATGACTTTTCTGAGCACTCAGTTCTTGTGTTTTTAGTGCTTTAAAATGGAGAGTGTCTTCAGGACTAGATTTTAAGTGTATCCAGAACTTTAAAGCTCTTTTTTTAATCATTAAATTGAGGGGAAGACGGCTTAGTTCCTCCCTACAGGCATTATTAGGTGTGTTTCTGTGGACATGAAGGATGCTTCTACAGAACTCTACATGTAGACCTTCTAAAGGATGTTTGTCCCAAACCTTATGGCTGTAGTTACTCGTTGGACCCCAGACCTCACTTCCATATAAGGCAATAGGCAGTATCACACTATCAAAAATCCTTGTCCAAATTCTGATTGGACAATCAGCTCTGCAAGCTTTTATAAGTAATGTTTCAATAGCCAAATTGAAATTTCCAGTGGGTGTTAAAACCAAACCAAGATAATTATATTGTAAAGAGTGCTGAAGAGTGGTGTTGTTTACAGTAAATGTATGTTTATGTTCCAGATTTCTGGGTTTTTTTCTGAAATATCATAATCTTAGTTTTTTGGATGTTGACTTCTAAGGCCCAGTCATGGCAGTATTTAGTTAAAATGTCTAGGTTGTTCTGGAGACCTTCCGCCTCATTTTAGATAGAATTAGTAAGTCTCTCCCTACTTTCATGTTTCCCTCCTCAAACTGGTCCACCCGGGTGCTGACCCCAACATCGAGAACTGGTAGCCACCTCCACTGCTGGACATTGATAGATCTCCTGCATATGCAGTAACAGAGTTGTTGGACTCTAGACGGAGAGGGGGTCAGCTCCAATATTTGGTTTACTGGGAGGGGTATGGACTTGAGGAGAGATCCTGGGTAGCCGCCCAGGACATCTTGGATCCATCACTTATCGAGGACTTCCATTGAGCCAGACCTGATCGTCCAGCACCACAACTACAGGGACGCCCTCGCCCAGGAGTCGCTCCTAGGGGGAGGGATTCTGTAACGTCATGCCAGCAGAGGGAGCCCTCTCCCTGCCTGCCGACTGCATATGGATTCTAACTCGGCTGCCGCCTCGTTACATTAGTTCAGTTGTGCTACACTACACTAATAATACTAGTAAGGCTTTTCTCTGTGTACACATATCCTTACAAGTACAATTTTAGCTGTATTATTTTTGTCCCTTTTAAAAACTGTTCTTGAGAAATTTTATGTTTATTGTCCCCCCACAAACGTTAGATGAAATTTACACCCATGACTTCAAGCCTCCTCCATCTGCATGTTCCAGATTAAGGAAACAGATTCCAACTCTTTTCTTCCCACTGCAATGCAGCCCAGCACAGCAAGTGGAAGAAGTCACTGCTCGGACTGCACGTTACCAGGCAGAAAGTAAATGTCACTTTACCAAACCTCTTTCCAGAGACCTTAGCATTAGTGTATATTTATATATCATAGCTGATGTCAGTTAATAACAAATAATCTCTCAATTTATATGTTGAATTCAGAATAAGTTTTACCTTATTACTTCCAGAGGAACTACAGTTTATCTTTCCATAAGACAACCTGTAACTGCCATAGTAACATCCAACTCAGTCCCTTGCATTTATCAATCTTTTTGCATTTTATCCAATCAGTAGTAGTTACTCTTGTCTATCCTTTTGTTAATAAAATCATTTTATGTCACTTGTGTCTTCCTTGTGTTGATAATACAGTAAGAGGCTCTACATGTTTAAGATATCCCACTAATCCCACTAAATGATGAACTACCTCCAATTTATATAATTCAAATTCAGTCAAAAATTTTCCATGATTATTCTTTATTGTCAAGGTGAAATTCCTGGTACCCTGTAATATGAGAAGGAATCATCTGACAATCTCACACTCACCTTAGGTGACATGTGACCAAAAAACATTATTATTAATACAAAATATTATTAATATTTAAGACCATAAATCACTACAGCATGATTTATTATAGAACCACTAACGTAACCTGATCTATATCATGCTTCCTATCAACATAATCCTCATTTATTGCCCCTACACATTGGTGTACATCATTTCCTCATAGCATGCATTGTATTCTTGTTATATTAATACAGAGTATGAAGGGACACAAACTGCCAGTCTACTCTGATCATGCAAATGAGCTAGCTTCCAAACAAAGGAACTTTTCCCACTTGAATATTACATAATGTAATATTGTATATTATATCCAGTATATTATACAATGGATTATGAACATGCACATTGAAAAAGAAAATACATGACTAATAAGTAATTATAAAAATAATATAAATGTAACTATAACTGTTCTTATAATACAGTATAGGTCTTACTGAGTCTTAATAAATATGTTTATAAAAAAGTAATACTTACTTATAAATAAGTATAAATTGAGCTATAATTCATTAAAAACATAGTCTTCATAAAAAGTGTTAACAAATTATCTGGCAATGGGGTAAGAAAAATAGGGGTAAGAAAAATCTCAATTCAAATGGAAAAGATTATTTTTCGGTCCGTGTACTTTTGCGTTTTAACCACGTCCAGAAAAACAAAAAAGGAACAATTTAAATAAAAACTAAATACACAAATTTCATGCGCACAAAATTGAATATTGACTTCTTTTCAGAATTTTTGGTAATTATATTTTGCATCTTTTTAATAACCCAAAATTAAAAATGGACAGATGTAACATTGTTCACTGGAGATGAGCATAGTGAGAACCCAAATGCAGTTTATTATAATTCAAAACATGAACAAAATACAAAAACAAAGACTTGGCTTGACTTGACTTGATTTGATTTGATTTGATTTAAACTAACACTCACCAAACAGTAGATTACAAAGACAATACTTGACAAAGAACAATGAAACATGAGGGCTATTTATATACAAGGACTAATGACAAACAAGGAACACCTGTGAACAATCAAGACAATGACCCAATCACAAAACAGAACTAAAAAAACCACATGACTAAATAAACCAATGACAACATGACACGTTAAGCTTGTTCGAGATGAACTACACTAGCCTGCCACCGGCTGGCAAGATCTGCCGGTTGCAGCAGGGGAGGAGTACAGAGACGGCCGTCAGGTCGGACACTTTGTGCTTTACATAGTGTGCTGAACCAACGTCATTCATGGTAGACCACGCGATTTTTGCAGTGATTGTAGTCAAAGAAGTGGATGCGATTGAAATTCCCATGTTTTGAATATCAGATATTCAATATCAAGATTGGTTAAATACATGAACTTGTCTAAGAAAAAACATGCAACACACGTCATCCTTGTCATCACAGAATCTGACCAATGAGAATAAAGTGTGTCATCATCAAGGTATAAACCAGCTCAAACCAGCATACCAGTTTCAAAACCTACCTTACCAGCATATCCAATTCAACAGGGCTGGTAGATCTCACAGAATTATTAAGACGAAAACTAACAAAATCACAGAGTACAGAAGGAGGCAGGCCATTTAAAATTTTATAAACCTTACACAAATTTGAAAAAAGTCTAAAATTGTCAAAACTCAAAAAAATATGTTTCTCCAAGATCCTACAGTGGTGAAAATGGTTTGTTTTTTATCTAAAGTTTTTAAAGTCTGTTTATATAGGGATTTTAAAGGTTTAGCCACAGTTTCACCAGCTTGACCCCAACATGTAAGACAGTATGAAATATGAGAAAGAATTGTAGCATGCATAAAGGTCTTAAGAAAGGTCGGCAGAAAGACATTGTCTAATTTGTCTAAAATTTGCTAGGTTGTATTTAATATTCCTCACCATTTTCTTTAAATGTTTTTTAAAACTAAGATTTGAGTCCAATATTACACCAAGATAATTGAACTCATTAACTATTTCTATCTTTTCACCATTTATAAAAATATCAACGTTAGGAGATTGAACATTTGTTTTTGAGAAAAACATACCTTTTGTTTTACCAGTGTTCAAGCTAAACCACGATTGCTCCAGCCACTGTGTAATCCTTTCCATAGCAGCATGTAGCTTTTCAGCTATTAACTCTGCTGTTCTTGCATGTGTAAAAATGACAGTATAATCAGCATACATTTGCACTTGTATCCCTTCACACTGTTGCGGGAGATCATTAACATAAAGACTGAATAATAAGGGACCTAACACTGATCCTTGGGGTACACCCATGGTATAATGTAAGTTACAGGACTTAACCCCTTTAATTTTTACACATTGTTCTTTAATTGATAAATACGAGGATATCCACGCTAGAGTGTCAGATGAAAACAAGGAGAACTTCGTGGTTAACTGTATCAAAGGTTTTATGCAGATCTAAAAATATAGCACCAACTAATCCTCCTTTGTCAACTTTATTTTTTATTTGCTCTATTAAATATAAAGTAGCTGTAAAGTAGAATAATTTACTCTGAAACCAAACTGCATACAGTGTAAACCAGACTTAACTGTATGCTATAAGATAGGATGTCAAAATCAATCTTCTCTGCAACCTTTGAGAATACTGGCAATATGCTTATGGGTCTATAATTACTAACTTCATAATGATCTCTAAATTTGAACATAAGAGTAACAATGGCTTGTTTCCATGCAGTAGGAAAAACACAATATTCAAATGACAGATTAATTAAATGAGTAATAACAGGAGTTAAAATATCTTTGTGAGCTTTTACAAACAGGGTGTCCAGTTGGTGAACATCTACATTTAGAATTTTTTAATAAGCTAATAATTTTGTTGACTTGCATTTCATTAGTCTTGGTAACATTAAAACTTTTACTCCCAACATCAATCGGAAACATATTTATTTCCCTCCTTACACATTTTTGCCCTAATTCACTAACAGAGTTAATAAAAAAATAAAAAAAACTATTAAAGATAGTAGCAATGGCATAATCATCTTCAGTTTGCTTTCCCTGAACTTTAAGCTTAAAATCTTCTATAAAAGTCGGCTCCTTCCGTAAAAGAGTATTTACGTTTTTCCAAATTAGCTTGCTATTGCCTTTTGCCTCACTCATTAGATGAAGATAATAATTAGATTTAGCTACTCTCAGCTCTCAGATAACTTTATTTTGCAAACCTTTATAACACAGCCTATCTATGTCTTTTCCAGACTTAATAGCTTTCTTTAAAGCTGAATCCCTATTTTTCATCAGCTTCCATAAAGTTTCATTGAACCAAGGTAAATTATTTTTATGCTTAAATTTTTTATGAACTGTAACAGGAAATGTATCTCTTACAGAATTAATTCTATTACTATTATTATTATTCCTTTATTTAACCAGGGGAAAATCATATTGAGACTATAGTCTCTTTTTCAAATGATCCCTGGCCAAGAAAGGCAGCACTTAAGAAATGTATCAGCACCCCATAAACCATACTACAACACCTAACAAGGACAAAAGTTAAATATAACAACAAACAAAATACAATACAATCACACTTATAGCTGAAGGTTTCTGATGATGAGATGAGGAGATGGCTGACGAGGATGACTGGAGACACTCACACACAAACTGGAACAACACGAGGAGACTAGGAGACTAAGGAGACAGGTAGGTTTCTTCAAAGGAGTCCAAGAGGTAAGCAGATAGCATTCTATGTGCGTGACGAGACCGGACAGTGAGTGAATGTGTGTGAGTGTGTTTTATACTGGTGGTGATGAGTGAGTAGATGAGGTGCAGGTGCAGATGATTAGTACTCCGGGATTGAGTGCGCTGTGATTGGGTGATGTTGGAACCTGGCGTGTCTGTGACAGTACCCCCCCCTCCACGGCCCGCTCCTGAGGGCCGAGGACCCCGACGTCGTGGTGGTCGGCCTCTTCCACGGGGGGCTGGTCTGTCAGGGTGGTTTGAATGGAAGGTTTGAAGGAGGTTGGGGTCCAAGATGTCGTCCCTGGGGACCCATGAGCGTTCTTCTGGGCCGTAGCCTTCCCAGTCAACCAGATATTCCAGGATACCACCACGGCGTCGGGAGTCCAAGATCTCGTGAACCTCGTATGCGGCGCCGTCGTCCAGGATAAGTGGAAGGGGGGGTTCGGAGGCTGCCACGCCAGGTCCTGTGGAGAGAGGAACAGAAGGGTGGTGAGGTTTGAGTAGTGAAACATGGAATGTGGGATGAATTCTGTAGTGAGGAGGTAGCTGGAGTTGGTACGTGACTGGGTTGATCTGCTTGGTGATGGTGAATGGACCAATGAACCTGGGACTCAGCTTCCGGCAGGGCAGACGCAGGCGGATGTCCCTGGTTGACAGCCAGACCTTCTGACCGGGCTGGTAGGAGGGAGCTTCGGACCGGCGAAGGTCTGCTGTCATCCTGCGTCTGCGCAGGGCTCGTTGCAGTTGGTGATGTGCCGAGTCCCAGACCCTCTCGCTCTCTCGGAACCAGTAATCCACAGATGGTACATCGGAGGGTTCCCCAGACCAGGGGAACAGTAGGGGTTGGTAACCGAGTACGCGCATTGGAATGGTGTGAGGCGGTGGAAGGCTGACGGAGAGAGTTTTGAGCGTACTCGGCCCAACCCAGGTACTGGTTCCAAGAGTCCTGGTGGTCATGACAGAAGGTACGGAGGAAGCGACCAATCTCCTGGATCTTCCGTTCCGTCTGCCCGTTCGACTGAGGATGGTATCCAGACGCGTCAGGCTGACGGTCACACCTAGGAGCGAGAAGAAGGCCCTCCATACCTTTGAGATGAATTGCGGACCCCTGTCGGAGACGATATCTTCAGGGATACCAAGTATCGGAAAACATGGTTGAATAGAGCCTCAGCCGTCTCTAGAGCAGTGGGTAGGCCTCTTAGGGGTATTAGGCGGCAGGACTTGAGAACCGGTCAACTACTACTAGGACACAGGTGTTGTTGTTGGAGGCTGGCAGGTCGGTGATAAAATCGACTCCTAGGTGTGACCAGGGTCGGTTGGGAACGGGCAGAGGTAAGAGCTTGCCGGATGGTAAATGGCGTGGGCTCTTAGAGATGGCACATTCCTTACAGCCCTGCACGTACCTTCTGACATCAGCTGCCATGTTGGGCCACCAGAAGCGTTCCCTCAGCAACGAGAGGGTTTCATTGGCCCCGGGTGACCAGTGCCAAGTGACGTGTGGGCTGAGTGGGTGAGAGGAGTGCGTCGTGATCTTGGGAGGTAGCACAAGCCTGGTGGGCAACCCGGCGGAGCGTTGGTGGAGGCATCGGAGGAGGGCATGGATTCTTCGGACCAGGAGATGGGGCTGATGATAAGTTTTTCAGGAATGATGGGTTCTGGATCTTCAGGAGTTTCCTCTGGAGCATGGAGACGGGAGAGAGCATCTGCTTTAACATTTTTAGGGCCGGGACGGTAGGAGATGGTGAAATTAAATCTGGTGAAGAATAAGGCCCAGCGGGCTTGTCTGGGGTTGAGTCTTTTTGCTGATCGTAAGTATTCAAGGTTTTTATGGTCGGTGAGGACTTGAAAGGGATGTTTGGCTCCCTCCAGCCAATGCCTCCACTCCTCCAGGGCGAGCTTAACAGCTAGGAGTTCACGGTTGCCGATGTCGTAGTTTCTCTCCGCCGGGTTGAGCTTGCGGGAGAAGAAGGCACATGGATGGAGTCGGCTGGGATTCCCTGCTGCTGGGACAACACCGCTCCTACTCCAGTGGTGGAGGCATCCACCTCGACTACGAAGGGCAGCTCTGGGTTGGGGTGGATGAGGAGAGGAGCGGTGGTGAAGGCGTTCTTGAGCTGGTCGAATGCCTTCGTGGCCTCTGGAGTCCAGGACAGAGACTTGGGCTTGTGTTTGAGCAGGTTGGTGAGTGGACTGGCAAGGGAGCTGTAATTGTGGATGAAACGACGGTAGAAGTTAGAGAATCAGAGAAATCTTTGCAGTTCTTTGATGGATGTGGGAGTTGGCCAGTTTTGATGGCTTCCACCTTCCCCTCGTCCATCCGGATGCCACTGCTGTCAATGATGTATCCGAGGAAATGTACTGATGACTGATGAAAGGAACATTTTTCTGCCTTGAGGAATAGATGGAACTTGCGGAGTTGTTGGAGGACCTCCGCAACGCGTGGTGGCGATGTTCGGCCAGGCTCGGGAGTAGATTAAGATGTCGTCAATGTAGACCAGGACAAACCGATGGAGATACTCCCGGAGCACCTCATGAATGAAATCCTGGAATACGGAGGGCGTTGACCAGGCCATACGGGCATAACCAGGTACTCGTAGTGGCGGTAGGTGTCAAAAGGCGGTCTTCCACTCGTCCCCTCGCGTATCCGGATGAGGCCAGTGCGCTGCGGAGGTCCAGTTTAGTGAAGACAGTGGCACCACGGAGATGTTCTAGGGCTGAAGGGACGAGAGGAAGGGGATAACGGAACTTGACTGTTATCTTATTTAAGGCACGGTAGTCAATGCAGGGCCTCAAGGGCCTCCGTCCTTCTTGGCCACGAAGAAGAAGCTTGAAGCAGCAGGGGAAGTGGATGGTCGGATGTAACCTTGTGAGAGAGCCTCCTTTATATACTCCTCCATGGCCTTCTCCTCCGGGATGGATAGAGGGTATATCCTTCCCCTAGGCACTGGTTCACCCGGAAGCAGATCGATGGCACAGTCCCATGGCCGGTGTGGAGGCAGCTTGGAGGCTCGTTGAGGGCAGAATACGTCGCTGAAGGGCGATGGAGCGTTGGTCCACTGGGCTCTCGATGGTAGTGGCACAGACGGGAAGAGCTTCGGAGCGTGGAGTACGTGGGATTGGGAGCCCAGGAAGCAGTCGTGGAAACAGGTTTCGCCCCACTTCAGGACCTCGCCAGTTCTCCAGGAGAGTGTTGGGTTGTGCTGCTCCAACCAGGGGCGCCCTAGAATCACGTCAGCGGTGGATCCCTCCAGAACCAGCAGATGGAGGTGTTCGACGTGAAGCAGGCCGACTTGAATCTGGATGGCATCGGTGCAGCGACGAATGTGTTTACGGCTTAAGGATTCACCAGTCACTGATTGTATCTGGTAGGTGGTCGGCGTGGCCGTGGTCTTGATGCGGAGCTGGCGACAGAGGGTCCCGGAGATGAAGTTGCCGGCTGACCCAGAATCGAGGAGGGCAACAACTGGAAGGGTAGTTTCAGAAGCAGTAAGTGTTACAGTTGTGGTGAGTGGTTTCATCTTTTTGATAGAAGGTATAATGGCACTCACCATGGGTCGTGGAGGACGAATTGGGCATGTGGAGAGGATATGCCCAGGAGAACCGCAGTATAAACAAAGATTCTGGGTCAGCCGCCTCTGTCGCTCAGCAGGGGAGAGCCGAGTACCTTCCAGAATCATGGGTTCGCTGGCTGGTTCTGGAGAGCTGACGGATTCTGGTCGGCGAGCTGAGATGGCGAACAGCGGCTGGTCCTGGTGTTCTTCTAGACACGACTGCATACAGTGGCGAAACGAATGGAGAGTTGAATGAATCGTTCCAGGCCGATGGAATCCTCGTATGCAGCGAGATGCAACCGCACGCGAGGATCCAGTCCTTGACGATATGTTGTAATCAAAGCCTGCTCATTCCAGCCGCTGGATGCTGCGAGTTCGAAACTGCAAGGCATAGTCATTTACAGAAAGAGATCCTTGTTTTAAATTGTAGAGTTTCTCACCAACGGAAGAATCTGAGATGGGCTTCCCGAACACTTGGAAGTGAGCCACAAAACCGGAGTATGAATGAGTGATGGGATGGTTTTGAGACCAGATTGAGTCAGCCCAACGGAGCGCTTTGCCTTGCAGTTGGGAGATGATGAACGCCACTTTAGATGTTTCTGTAGGAAAATTGTGCGGTTGCATCTCCAGGACCAGCGAGCACTGCAGAAGGAATCCACTGCAGTCCTCCGCCGAACCAGAGTAGGGCGCCGGTTTAGCCATGGGACTGGCGTGCACAGGAGGTGAAGGAGAGGTAGTGGTGTTTATGCGAAGTGATCGCTGGAATGGGTGATGCTGGAGTGGTGGAAAGAGCTCGCCGAAGGACATCGACGAGCTCTTGAATGGGATCCGGTTGGCTCATGCTGTGTGTGATAGACGATGTTTTCTGGTCCGGTCTTCTGTTACAATACAGACTGGGCAGAGGCAGAGGTAACGGTTAACAGACTTTATTTTCACACACAGCAGAGCAGACGGTAGTGCAGGTAAGTGAAGATGAATGTAACAAGTTGTGAAGATGGTGATAAATAGTGATACTGTCCTTTCGTGGGTTTGCAGGAGTGATGAATGATGATGAGATGAGGAGATGGCTGACGAGGATGACTGGAGACACTCACACACAAACTGGAACAACACGAGGAGACTTGGAGACGAAGGAGACAGGTAGGTATCTTCAAAGGAGTCCAAGAGGTAAGCAGATAGCATTCTATGTGCGTACGAGACCGGACAGTGAGTGAATGTGTGTGAGTGTGTTTTATACTGGTGGTGATGAGTGAGTAGATGAGGTGCAGGTGCAGATGATTAGTACTCCGGGATTGAGTGCGCTGTGATTGGGTGATGTTGGAACCTGGCGTGTCTGTGACAATAATATATCGTTCCACTTTAAACCAGCTATTTCCTCATTAAATGCTATTCATTTTCCTTTAGGTATACAATGAAAAACATTAGTAGAAGTTACTGTATCATTTTTAAATCTATTTTTTGTTAGTTTCCGTGCAACCAAGGTTAAATTATGATCAGATAACCTGTGGCCTGTTGCATGAAGCTAGTTGAACAAACTCTGAGTTTCAGAGTAGGTTTGGAGTTAACAAATCCAGATAAATCCAACCTGGTTTAGATCGGGATCAACTGTTGCACAACGGTCGGTATAAACTTTCTCTGTCAACTCAGGTTTAATCCAGAGTTTGAAAAAACTCCTTAAAATCTATGCAACATTACCTGTCTCCACATCTACAGTTGAACGGTCATTTTCAAAGTTAAAGCTTGTGAAATCCAATCTTTGAAGTCTTTGTAATGAAGAGAGGCTCTCTGACCTACTGCTGCTCTCCATCGAGTGTGATATTCCAACTGATCGTGAGGAAGTCATTAAAATTTTTAAAAACACAACAGACAGACGGGTACTGCTTTAAATACAGGTGATTTATTTAATAAATAATTGCATTTAAATTCTGTAAAAAAAAATAAATAAAAATACATTTGATTGTTATTTGATGTAATAATTCTTTTTTTTTTGTGCCCTTTTTAGTCCGTCCGCCCCTGCCCCTGCCCCTGAGGAGGTCTGTGCACGCCACTGTTCTAGTACTTGTTAACAGTCACACCAAATGTTTTTACAAGCAATGTTAGAGCCACAATATTGATTGAAACCCTTTGCCTCAGTGGATGTTTGACATGAAATGTTTCTCAATTCTCATTGAAAGCAATGCGTTACGGCTGCGTCGCTGGGATATTAACGCTTTACGTGGCTTAATCCTACTAAAGCAACAACAAGGAAGAAACTATTTTCTCACACATTTTCTTGTCATCACCAGCTTCTAAGGCTAAGACAATGGCAACGGTAACAAAGTGAAAGGACAATATTTTTATGTTAAGCGTTTCTAACAGTTTTCTTTAAGTGGAAAAAGCAGAACGTGTAAGCACATTGCCTTCATTTTCGGCCTGACCTGCTTGTCTAAAGCATTATTGGTCATGTAATATCACTGTCTTAATGCATTAAGCGTTTTCTTTATACCGGTATTTTATTTTGTAGGAAAATGCTTAACGTGTAATTAATTGTGTTCATAGTGTGGGCTCTTCTGCTTGTCTGTACTAGGCTTTATTTATAAGATGTGTACTGAATTTGCTCCTCCAATATCACTGTCTTACATTAAGCCACATTAAGCATTTTTCACGTTAAGCACTTGTCCTGCTTCACTGGGCGCGTTTGCCGCCAGTAGGCTATAGCATTCTCTTGGACATGTGGCAGTATTGGACCCCTCGTGAGTGAGAATGGATTGAAAATCATGTCAAGTATTATCATGTTTCAGAGACATGGCTCTCGAAAGTGTGGGAGAAACAATTTTACAAAAGAAAACTTGTAAATTGACATATCTTTGACTTTAATATGTTCATTTTTAAATTTGTTTTATAAAGATGCAAAACGTAATAAACAAAAATCTGAAAATAAGTCAATATTAATTTTGTGCACATGAAATTTGTGTATTCAGTTTTAATTTTGGTATTCAACATAGCATTTAAAAATACAACAACCGTTTGTTTTTGTTTTTCTCGATGTGGTTAAAAAACAAAAAAGGAATGGACGCAAAAGTACATGGACCTTTTACTTATCTAGTAAATGCATCTTGATTTAAACAAGATGAAAAAAAGATAAAAATACTAAATAAGAAAAGCATTTTTGCAGTGTTTCTCATTGGTCAAGTCAAACTCAAGAATAATCAGAAGTTAAAGAGCACTGTCTTTGTAACATCCTCCTCAAAGCGGCGGTGCGTTTTGATGGATTTTCTTCATATAGTAGCAAAATTGACTTAAAATACTCCGTCATTTATGGTCTTACAGATAAAAGCAATACATCATTTGAAACTGTAAATGGTCTGCTTTTGTATGGGTCCACTTACAATCAAAACAAAACATTGTGCTTTTGTAAAATACAGAAAGCAAACAGGTTGTGCTTTCTGCAGTCTTGGTCTCTGTGGACTTTTTTCTGTAGCACGTCTCTAAAATGAAACAAAACTCAGCGAATACTTGTCACACAGACATGAGCAATATATTTTTATAAACATTTAAGTGTTTACTTTTAAATTATCTGATTCAAAATGAAAAACATTCTCTGTTTATGTAATCTCTATTAAAAGAGAGAGATGTTCAGTTGTTCGCAAGTGGCCATTATTACCAAGGTAATGTAAACACGTCACGGAGAGTGCACGCTATTCAAACGCTAATGTTCTGAGGCCATCCATGCAAACAGTGTCAACGCCCACATCAACTCTGTAAACACATCAAGATTAATCAGATTCATGTTCTTTATGTCATCTTGGGATGCGGTGAGTATTGCCATTTGTATTGGCAGTGCGGAAAGATCCAACCTTCAGTAAGGGTCTTGCATTCTGTCAGGGTTTGTGGCATATAGGAAGCGCACAATGAAGGAGATCCTTGATTAGAACTTTTAATATAGTAGCCAACACAAACAGGATAATAACTAGGGAAATATAACAGAAACACCATCAAAATAACATCAATGCAAGACAAGGACTAGACAGAAACTGAGGGCTTAAATACAAGGTGAATAAAGGACCAAACGAGATTAATTAACAAGAAACTGAGGACACTAATCAAATGAGTAACCTAGGATACAAACAAGTGGCAGGAAATAAGGAACAAAGGAGAACATGTGACAAAAGAACATAGTGAAAAACAGACAGACATGTGACAATTATATTAATGTTAATACAATAGTTGCTATGAACCTGTTATTAGTACCCTTACAGTTTTTTTTTTTTTCTTTTCTTCTTCACAGATTTGTGAATCACAGTGACCTCATACTGGCCTGCATTTTTATTTGGATTATATTGTTAACTATATTCTAAATAAAGTACTATATATATATGTGTGTGTATATATATATATATATATACACACACAAACACACTATATTGGGACACCCCTCCAAATCAATGAATTCAGGTGTTCCAATCACTTCCATGGCCACAGTTGTATAAAATCAAGCACCTAGGCATGCAGACTGCTTCTACAAACATTTGTGAAAGAATGGGTCACTCTCAGGAGCTCAGTGAATTCAAGCGTGGTACTGTGATAGGTTGCCACCTGTGCATTCATGAAATTTCCTCACTACTAAATATTCCACGGTCAACTGTTAGTGGTATCACAACAAAGTGGAAGCAGTTGGGAACAACAGCAACTCAGCCACGAAGTGGTAGGCCACGTGAAATCACAGAGCGGGGTCAGCGCATGCTGAGACACTCAGTGCACAGAAGTCGCCAACTTTCTGCAGAGTCAATAGCTACAGACCTCCAAACTTCGTGTGGCCTTCAGATTAGCTCAAGAACAGTGCATAGAGAGCTTCATGGAATGGGTTTCCATGGCCGAGCAGCTGCATCCAAGCCTTACATCACCAAGTGCAATGCAAAGCGTCGGTGGCAGTGGTGTAAAGCACACCGCCACTGGACTCTAGAGCAGTGGAGACGTGTTCTCTGGAGTGACGAATCATGCTTGTCTGGCAATCCGATAGACGAGTCTGGGTTTGGCAGTTGCCAGGATAATGGTACTTGCCTGACTGCATTGTGCCAAGTGTAAAGTTTGGTAGAGGGGGGATTATGATGTGGGGTTGTTTTTCAGGGGTTGTGCTTGACCCCTTAGTTCCAGTGAAAGGAACTCTTAATGCTTTTTGGACAATTTCGACCTGAAATTGCTCGACCTGACTGCAGAGGTGTACTCTTCATGGATGAATCCCGGTTTTCACTGTACAGGGCAGATAGCAGACAGCGTGTATGGCGTTGTGTGGGTGAGTGGTTTACTGATGTCAAAGTTGTGGATCGAGTGGCCCATGGTGGTGGTGGGGTTATGGTATGGGCAGACGTATGTTATGGACAACGAACACAGGTGCATTTTATTGATGGCATTTTGAATGCACAGAGATACCGTGACGAGATCCTGAGGCCCATTGTTGTGCCATTCATCCACGACCATCACTTCATGTTACAGCATGATAATGCACAGCCCCATGTTGCAAGGATCTGTACACAATTCCTGGAAGCTGAAAACATCCCAGTTCTTGCATGGCCAGCATACTCACTGGACATGTCACCCATTGAGCATGTTTGGGATGCTCTGGATCGGCGTATACGACAGCGTGTTCCTATTATATCCCTACCGATATGTCTACGTAAGTGCAGATACTGGAAAGAGCAGCGCTTGCGAGTTCACCACCTGATCTCTAAAAGGAGTGGTGGGAACTTTGGACACGTATTTATGGAGGTATATTTGGTGCAAAACAACTGAGCACCTGTGACAAGAGTTGCAAACTTGTAGATTTTTTTTCTCTCCCACAAACACAACACAACAGTTACACTTTCTTAAATTCTTTATTGCAGGTGCACAAATCCTATTCTACAAAACACAAATTAAGAAACTCATACGCTCACAATTTTGCTACAGTTGATGCAGTGAATATGGTGCAAAACGCATTCACACACCAGCATCAAAAAATGTGAAGTCACGGACAAATTTTGCTCATCCGCAAATCAGTATGTGAATTCATCAAATGAGAGTTGCATACTTGTAGAATCTTTTTCTCAAGTTCAGGGGCAGAGACAGGCTGCACCGCCTTCCTGTGGCCATCTCCTCACTGTGGCTTAGGTGGAGGCTCCTGCTGTGGCTGAGCGGGAGTGGAGGAGGCTGCAGGGGGGCGCCCTTGGCGACGAGCAGGCTGAGGTGGCTGAGTTGCTTGAAGGCAGCAGCAGGCCGGTGGGGCAGAATATGTTTGATCGCCTCAGACTGCTTCTGGACGACCGAGAATTGCTAGGCAAAACTCTCGACCACGTCTCTGAAGAGGAGCTGCATCCGATCAGACTCCCTCATGTCTGCCAGGTTTAGCTGTAGGTGGCGCTCCTGGACCACCAAAGTGCACATCACCTGACCGAAGGACCACGCAGTGACTTTCGTAGAGTGAGGTCGGTAGCAGTGCGCGCCTCCTGCATGAGTCCCTGGTCAGCGCTGCCCTCGTGCAGCTGTTTGAGCATTTTGGCCTGGTGTACTTGCAGAATGGCGTGCAAGACGGAAGCAGGCTGACCCGCAGCTCTGTAAGCCTTGCCCACAAGTGTGGACGAGAACTTACAAGCCTTGGACAGGTGCTTGGGATCGCCACGGCAGATGGAGACGGACGCTCTGAGGACACAGTTGCATCGCAACAGAGTGCTCCCCTGGAGGGATCCCCACATACCCCTTGGCCACTCCCCCATCAAGGGCAGTGAAGGCGGAGGTAGCCCCAGAACGGTTTCGGGCAGTTAAAGGTGACTTCCATGCACTGGTGACATCCAAGAAGAATGGAACCGATGGGCGTGCAGCCTGCAGGAACCATTCGTCCAGCCTTGAGCGCTTGGGAAACGGTGGAGGATTCCACTTGAGCCTGATGCCCTCAGCTGCCCGGGAAAGCATGGCCGTCAGCTTAGGATCAGACTCAGGCAACGCTGGCATCCCAGAGGGAGGCAACGCCGCCGAATCCTCATCTCCCGAGGACTCAAGCCCGCCTTGTGATGCGGCAATCGACATCTGGTCATCCGCTGGAGCCCCGAATGAGGTGCTGGGACCCTGACAAGAGGGACCAACAAACTCAACCAGAAGCTCACCCTGGCCTCCAGCCAAAGTAGCCCTCTCATGAGAAGAGGAGATAGATTGGGGTGTGGCAGTAGGGACTCTACCCCGTTTGAGGTAATAGAGTCTCGATCTCAACACAGTGATGGTCATGTTCCCGCAGCAGGAACATGAGTCTTGCTGAAAGCCCAGACACTTGAGACAGCACTCGTGACTGTCAGACGAAGCCATATATTGACCGCACCCAGAAACACACGGGCAGAATGACATCTTTAACCCTTTGAGCGGTACGGTCCCACATATGGGATGTTTATTTCTGTGCCCCTGGGCGTACGGTCCCACATATGGGATTTAGAACGTTCAGCGACGTCACATAACTGCTGGATTCAAACTGTTTTTTTGCGCTTTGGCTGTGAGAAGGACCCGTGCAGCTCTTGTCATAAATCACAGCTATGCAGTGTTTTCAGCCACATAATGTTTTTTAAAGGTTTCAGACATTTAAATATGCATAAGCACCAGTAAAACAATACATTTAGAGTTTATAAAATACACACTGATGTCAGACATTAGTGGAAGCAGCAATAACAATCCATTCAAATATAATTTGCCAACATTTATTCATATCAGACACACATAATGGGCCTAAGTAAGTTTACTCTATTATTCTTCCAGTTCACCAGCCACTTACTTGCATATATTTCGGGAGAAACTGATGAATTCACGTGCTGCAAATACGACTGACAGGACTCTGTGAACTGCAGCGCAAACTAAGATGGCGGCGCCCATCTCGCATTATAGATCAAGATAAAGATCATTTATAAAGATTTTAAAATGACAAAACACACTCACTTACACATATGTGAGAATCGGAATATCGTATAGTTGATGACATGGTAAGCAAGTTTGTGAATATTTTAAATAAAAAATGAAAAACTAAATAATAGCGATCCATCTGTCATATAGTGTTATTGTGGCTGTGTTCTGCGCACGTGACACGCATGACGCCTCGCCACGGAAACAATAAGGGCAAACCTTAAAAAAAACTCACTCTGGGGGTCAGTTAGAATATTTTAAACTCACGCTTGAAAGGGTTAAAAAGACGCAAACTCACACCCGTGTATGTTCTTTTGATAGAGAAGAAAGAGAAAAAAGCTCTTTCAGCAGTGCTGAAGTACCCAGGGGAAACACAGAGACTGGGACAGCAACAGGAAGCTCTAGACGATCTCCGCTGGAACGCGCCCTTACACCAACACGAACTGAAGGCCCGTAGAAACACACTCCGGTGAAAGGCGAAGCAACAATGAAGTACTCGGCTCCGAAGCGAAAGCTTGAGTATGCATATGAGTATGCTTGCGCTGCTCCTTATATACCCAGATTGCGATGCAACTTCCGCAGACCAAGGTACTCAGAGTACCATTGGTTCATTTTGTTACCACTCGAAGGTGATTGGGCTCTCGGGCGAGACCCCATTCGTCAGTATGTTCTGACGTAAAGTCGAACGTGATCAACTGAAATGGAATTAAGACTGAGCGTATAAGTAGAGAGACCAAACAATAGAACATCTGAACACCTGAATACTCAATCAATTAATTACCAAGGAAACTGACAAGCAGGGAAAGGAGTACAAAACCAATTAAATTAACAGCAGATACTAGAACAGGAAAACTAAATCAAACAGAACACAATACATAAAATAAAGACTTAGACTCTGACACACTCCTCCTGAAATTGTGTTCATATAATAACTATAAGAAATTCATATAATAACTAAATTAATTAATTAACCATTAAGTTAAATGTCAAAAATGTAATAAAAAATGACTGAAAACAGCTGTGTAGTCTGTTTTCATTTTTATTAATATTATTCTAATAATTTTTGTTAGGCATAAGACCAATTGCATTTATGCAATATACTTGAGCCAAACCTGACAAGGGACAAGAAGATCACACAGAGTTCCTGTATACGTAATTCATGTAATTGTAATTCATAGGTGGGGATCATGCTAGAAAGTGTGCACATATGCCCTATTTACAAATGATTGCAATTCATCAACATACAGACATTTAAGTATAAAATCTGAGGTTTATGGAGAAATTTGTGAAACCAGAGGACAGTTTTCAGGATGGTCCATTTTATGTGCAAATTACTCCAAATTTGCTCATATATTTACAAAAGTTGTCATGAATGAGGCCCAGTGTGTTCAGATTCCTATAACTTAAATAAAATGATTTTCCACAGATCACTGATAACAGATTTAATTCATATGGAGTAACTCTGGGTTCAGTGTTTTATTCAGTGTCACAGTGCTAATTGAGCAGAATTGATCTCAGTAACAATTTCTGTTCATCTTTTTATAATACAGATTGAAGTAAAAACAAATCGAATGTTTCAAAGGGGACATATTATGCCCCTTTTTACAAGATGTAATATAAGTCTCTGGTGTCCTCAGAATGTATCTGTTAAGTTTCAGCTCAAAATACCCCACAGATCATTTATTATAACATGTACAAATTACTATGTTCGAACCGGAGTCAGACACAGATCTCCATCTCCGGAAGAAGTTACACCTTTTAGATTGCAACAGGACGTTTCTGAATGGTAAGATGATGAATTTATGTAGTTGTTGTGGAGTTAAATTTATTCAACTTATCGATTAGCATGTTCAGTCATGATCATCTATAAACTGTTGTACAGGTTCTCATGTGGGAACTGTAGTAGGATGCCTACAGAGCCAGATAATATAAGCTGCATGGAGATAGTACAGGAATCGTTTTGCTTAATTATGGTTGTAATTTATTTAATCATCTTTAACCACATTAGCCGTACTGCATGCTAACAAGCACATTCAGAAACGCGATTTGGAAACATTCACAAAATATTAAGTGTGATACTTCCTTGTTCTGGAAATGAAGTTTGAGCACAAACAGCTGGTACCGAACCATCTTTCAGAATCAACTTTAGTGAAAATACAGTGTTAAACTGACCTTCGTTTGCGAAGCAGTCCGGTAAAATGATTTGCACAAACATATTGGACTTTACCTAATTTCTTCAGCACATTTTCTTCATAAATGAAATTCATCCATTGTGTCCCTCAGTGGCTCAGATGCCGGGAGTCAATGGAGACTCTTATATTCGTTGGTACATCCAAAAACAGAACATTTGTAATGTTTATGTGGCGCAGACATTTTTTCAATAGGTGCTATAGCGAAGATATAAACATGGCAGACTATGTTCGGCTCACTCAGTGTGGAATCTATGCTAATAGAGCAGATCGTCACCAGTCATGGGCGGGGCTGGCCACTACTGGGACGTCACAGTAGGGGGACATCTGCAACAGCGTATTTTCAGACACTGCTTCTGATTTATGGGGATAATAAAAAAGGAGTGGGTCGATTTTTACAATTGTAGGCTGGTTTTTTACACACATCTTTAGTTTCATAACCAAGTGACTGTTTGTTTGTTTTTCTTACCTCAGTATGTTAAGTTGACAATGTGAACTCTCCAGTCCAAGAGAGAGCAGCTTAACTCCTGAATCACGTAGGTTATTGCGACTCAGGTCCAATTCTCTCAGTGAGGAGTTTGATGATTGAAGACATGAAGACAAACTTTCACAGCACTGATCAGTGAGATTACAGCTTTTCAATCTAAACAGATATAAGTACAATTACTGTACAAGACAATGACAATTTTTTGATATTAATACTTTGTGTACAGGAGTTACCAGCCACAGCTTGTCAGTAAGGGCAGGTGGGGCAGTGCCTCAACAAAATATTCATCCTAAACATAGACCTCTATAAAATAAATTGTAAATGTGTTCAGCATTCTGCCACAAATTTTTTTTGGCGGTTTTTAGACTATTTTAAGTCATGAAGTGAGCATGTTATATTACAATTTCGTGCATGGCTTTGGCAGGCATGAATTATGATACTAAGAGGGGGAAGCGGTCCCACATATGGGATTGTGCCTGAGCCCTCCCCAGCTCTACAGCACCCCACTATTTTTCAATGTAAATCTGTGGTGCACAATGGAACTGCGGCACGCACTGATTTAGATTTCAGACTGCCCTATTTTCATGTTACCTTATGTAAACCTAGCTCCAGACCAAGATGATATCAATCTGCTTCAGCTATGTGTATATTAGTTTGCATCAGGTCTGTAACAAGTTGGCATGTCTGTCCTTCCTATGTGGAGTAGCGTATCAAATTAATGAAAGTACAATCCTTTAGATTAAACATGCTAACGTGAATATATAGTTCTGTTGTGTTTGTTTCATGTTTGAGAATAGACATGACTTTCTTTTCCTCTCTGGAATTCCTCCTTAACCCTTAAAGACCTAGAGAATTTTTGGGGCTCCTGACTTGCCTGCACTTTCTCTGGTTTTCTAACCCATTCTAGCAGTCAGCATCAAGTGTCATATATCATTTTAAACAGGACAACTTAAAGTTTCAGTTTAGCTCATTTAAAGTGCCAATTTTACATTTATTTTGTCTGAGAAAAAAAAAAAAAAAAAAAAAAGAAACGGCAGCAAAAATCTAGTGTTTTTGACTGTAAACTCACACAAAACCTCCTGAAATTTGAATTTTTTCTTTTAAAAAGTTATATTTGGATGTTTTAAACTTTCAGATGAAATTTTGTATAAATTCTCCAAGCAAGTTATAGCCATTTGTTACAATATTACTCTAGATAAAACTACAATATTACTCTTTAGGGATAAACAGGTGTACTTTATTTATTGATAATGTGTGTCCAAAAAAGACCAGGGACTAAAATTAATACAAAAAAGGTTATACAACAGAACACTAAAGCAAAAGTGACTTATTAGAGAAATATATTTTCAATCTGAACATGAATAAAAACAAGTAGTGTTGCAAGTAATGAAAACAATTATGAAAATTATATTGTGCAATGAAAATAAAAACAGTGCAAAGGTTTTTTCACAAAATACACACAAAATGAGAGAGAAAAATAAGTAGTTCAACTGAACTACTAATGTTAATGATCTTACAAACTATAAAATAAGTATTTAGATAATATAACAACCAAACAGAGCAGTCCTGTGGCTGTACTCCTCACTGAAAGCGTTGCATTTGATTGTACCGGTTCACTGCGTAGAGACACATTTGAAAACATAAATTGCAATAACTTATCCGATAACTGTTTTATCCTCATTTTTGGTTCATTTTATGTCAAAGTCATGCTTTGTAACATGAGTGTTCTCATTCAAATCTGTAATTTTTGTGTTTGTTTTCATACACGCAGATACACGCGCACGCAAATACTTTCACTTTGCGCTTATTCATACTTCCAAAAAACCATGATAGTATCGTGGTTCAAATGACCAAAACCTATGTTTATTGGTTGAGATTATGATGGTTTGAACCAATCAAGGCATAGGAGGCGGGACTAGGCATCAACAATCGTTCCTGTTTGGCTTAGAATAATAAAACACATGCATTGCCTTAATGAATCAATGCTGCAGATTTTGATGAGGTAACCAGTCTCACCACAGAGCCTCTGAATGTCAGAATGAGATAAATACGATATCACTGGAAAGCCGAGAATCTCCTCTTTACGGTACAAGAAAAGCATTTAAAGCATACAGATTGGATTAGCGGTTCAAAAGTTATTAAACATTTTAGAACGATAGTTCTTTTTGGCCGCCAGCAGCCGTCTCAGTTTTTGAGGGTTAACTTGTAATATTTTAAAACATTCGGAGGCAATAAAAACTATATTAAGGCAATTCTAAGATGGCATTCTATGCATGTGTTGTGTGTTGTCAATCAACATTAGAGCACCACCCTCAGGCTAAATAATGCAAACTCTGCCAAAAATGTTCTGTGTGTGTTCAGCGATTACAAATTTAAAGCTTACAAAATGTTCATCATAAACTGGCACTAAGACTCTGAATCTAAATTTACGGTCAGTAGATTACGGTCAGTTAGTGACTACTACATTAATGTTTGTGCACTTTTACAGAATGCTCAATAAAAGAGGTAGAAACTTCAGTATCTTTTTTCTTAATTGTGAACCAAAGCATGATCATACAGTGTAAATGTATATTTTACTGTCTGTACAATACTTTTACAGTCTGTACTACTGCACTGTATTATATTCCACTTTAAAAAAAACTGTTCAACTTGAAAAAGAAACCTCAAACCTCAGTTTGTTGAGTTGACAGAGTGAACTCTTCAGTCCATCAAACAGAAGCTTCACACCTGAATCCCGCAGGTCATTGTGACTCAGGTTGAGCTCTCTCAGTGAGGAGTTTGAAGATTGTAGACATGAAGACAAACTTTCACAGCACTGACCAGTAAGATTACAGTCAGCAAGTCTATAACACAGGATGAAATAAGGTTCAGTAAATGTGGGTTAGAATATTTCTGTCATGATCACTACTTAATTATCTTGTCATCTTGAAATAGCAACACTTATTTGTCTCAAAATCTAAACTCAAGGTAACAAAAGCCATATAAGTGCAATATAGCATAGAAATATGAAAGCAAAAACAATACTTGTCCCCAAAACATTGCTTGTAAACAGACAGCTGGCCTACTCACACTCAAACCTGCAAGACCATGCTGGTGAACCAGCTTCACCAGCTCCGTTTTGCTTGAGAACAGCATGAATATGCTGGTCCACCAGCTAGACCAGCACTATACCAGCATAAACCAGCCTGGATCAGCATGGAATCCATGCTGGTTTATGCTGGAATTTTCAGCAGGGATTGCTGAAATCACATAAGAATGACCTTTAGTCATTGTTCTTGAACATAACGCAATAAATTACTAGCCCTGATCATTCATCTTCTCAGTTTAATGTAGGCTCTGTCTTTTGCTGCCTTCTCACTATTCAAGTGTTCTGGATTACAGACGTGGATTTTGATTTTCTTTTTTTCTTTTTTTTTTAAATTTGGGAAGTTGTTGCTGTTTTTTTCTGCCTGATTACATTACTAAATTACATTACTGGATAAGCATTTCATGCTAAAGTGGTCATATCATGACAAATCAAATTGTCCTTGATCTTTTAACATAAAAAAGCTTGATGTACTATGAAACAACCTGACTTGCACAACTCAAACTTAATCAGTCCAAAAAGCTGCAAAATAAGCTTGATCTGATGTTGTTGGTTTTGTGAAGGATGAAATTAATAAGGATGAATATGTTAACAAATGACTGCACACAATCACATAAATGAATACTCACTGAGCTTTTCTGCAGTTCAGCACAGCTGGTATCAGTCTCATTCTACCCTCATCTGATGTGTTGTATTTCTTCAGATCAAACTCATCCAGCACCTCTGATATCTGAAGCATGTAGGCTATTGTTGAGCAGTGAGACGGAGAGAGTTTGTGATTCTCTGATTTCAAAAACTCCTGAATCTCTCTGTACAGAGTCTGATCCTTCATTTCCAGTAGAAAGAGTAACAAACTGATGCATCTGTCAGCTGAGAGATCACCCTTGATTTTGTCTTTAATGTGTTGTGTGACTATCTTGATGGTCTTGGAGCTGTTCACTGTGTGTGTCAGTAGATCCTGTAAGAGTCTCTGATTGGACTCCAATGAGATGCCCAGTAGGAAGCGCAGGAAAAGATTCAGGTGTCCATTTTTACTCTGTAAGGATTTATTAACTGCTGCTTTTAGTAGCTCTTGCAGAAGATTGTCTTCCAAGATGTTCCTGTTATATCCATCCAAAAACAAATTCAGGGATGTTGTTGTCTTGACTACATTCAAGTAAAATACAAAGAAAGCAGCTAGAAACTCTTGAAAGCTCAGATGTATGAAGCAATAGATTTTCCTCTGATGAATCCCAGATTCCTCCTTAAACATCCCCGAATACACAGAGGCGTCATTGACGTCTATGCCGCTCTCTCTCAGGTCCTCCTCATAGAATATCACATTGCCCTTCATCAGCTGATTGAAAGCTAGTTCAGCAAGTTTCACAATCACATCTCTGGAATTTAGGAGTTTCTTGGGGTCTCTCTCATCATATTTCTGATTCCTCATGTTGATCTGTGTAAGCAGGAAGTGGATGTACATTTCAGTCAGAGTTTCTGCAGGGATTTCTGCACTGTCATCTTGTTTCAGGAGGTTTTGTAGCACAGTGGCTGAGATCGAGCAGAAGACGGGTATGTGACACATGATGTGGAGGCTTCTTGATCTTCTAATGTGTGAGATGATTCTGCTGGCTTGATGCTCATCCCTGATTCTCTTTCTGAAATATTCCTCCTTCTGAGGCTCATTGAATCCCTGAATTTCTGTCACACGGTTGATGTATTTTGAGGGAATCTGATTTTCTACTGCTGGTCTGGAGGTGATCCAGATGAGAGCAGAGGGAAGCAGCTTTCCTTTGATGAGGTTTGATATCAACACACCTACTGATGCTGACTCATTCACATCACAAACTTGTCTGTCTGAAATTGAAAACAGTGTAATTCTGCTTTCATCTAGACCATCAAGGATTAACACAATTTTACAATCCTCATAAATCTTTGAGTCCAGATCTTGAAGTTGAGGATGAAAGTCCAGCAGAAGTCTGCAAAGACTGTAGTGGTGATCTTTAATCAAGTTCAGCTCTCGAAATGGAAGCACAAACATGAAATCTATATCCTGATTGGCTTTTCCCTCGGTCCAGTCCAGAATGAATTTTTGCACAGAGACAGTTTTTCCAATTCCAGCGATGCCTTTAGTAAGAACAGTCTTGATTTTGTCATTCTCCTCAGATCCTGGTTCATGTACGGGTTTAAAGATGTCATTGCAGTAGATTGGAGTGACTTGTGTTCTGGCTGTTTTCTCCATCTGTGAAACATCATGTTCTTTATTTACCACTTTACTCTCTCCCTCTATGATGTAGAGCTGTGTGTAAATACTGTTCAGGAGGATTTGATTCTCTTCTAGTATTATTTCTTCAGATAAGCTTTCATACTTGTTCTTCATGCTAGTTTTGTGTTGGTCTTTGACTCTATGCAGGACATCATCTACTGGTTGGTAAGAATCATGCTGCAGGTCTGCAGTCTCCTCCAGCAGTGTGAGTGTCCAAAGGGCTGCTTCTGTGTTGTGCCACCCCATGAGGGTCCGGCAGTAAGAGACAAAGCGAGTCAGGTAGTATGTCACAAAACTGATCTCGTCATCTCTATTCACTCTGAAGTAACAGTGATACAAACAGAAAAACATTAAAAAACTTTAAAATAGAGAAAATCATTGAAATGTTCCAGCACACCAAACTCTAAACTCTAATGTGAAATGACACAATAATCACACATAAGTGTCAGTTCAGGCAGCATCATACTAGCTGTCTAGAAACAACTCCATTTTGGTAGAGGACGTCACACATATGAATGTTTTTTTATGTACAATGACACCTTTAGATTCTTGAATAACTTTCGACATTATGCCAACTTTATATTTTGTATAAAGCATGTCTGTAGTCAAAATCCTTGTTTATTACGTTCCATCTCATTTATACTGACTCAGTGTCAGGGGTCACTGCTCTTTCACTGAGAGCGGGGGAACAGGCAAAGATCTGTCACTTTTCACAGAAACACAGCTGGTTTGTGGAGATGCTGCCTTATGTGTGTGAACATCCTCCTCCTCTCTCTTCTCATAGAGACTCATGTTAGAGTCAGTGCTGTAGAAACCAAGGAAAAGTAGAGGAGGACTGTTGACTTGCCATGATATCATAATCTTCACAAAGGTGTGGTATCCGCATTCAAACCGACTATACCAATAATACTGCTGGTTGGACGCTAGGTGGTGCTATGGGGTAATTTTCCTTGCTCAACAGCCTACACCATCACTTTTAAAATCTGGGCTACGTTCCACTTAAATTATTTACACCCTTCCCTTGCTAACATGGACTCAGATGTACATCATTGCCTGGAAGTGCCCACTACTGGCAGAACCTGTGTTTAAAAGGAATACCTTAGCCCTTGTTCCCCTGGAATCCACTATGGACCTGATTTATTATTTACAACTTTTTTTTTCTGTATAAATTATTATATGCACCTTTCTTTAAGTCTATATGTATGCTTAGGCTGCTGAGAATAACTTAAGGGATAGTTCACCCAAAAATGAAAATTATCCCATGATTTACTCACCCTCAAGCCATCCTAGGTGTATATGACTATCTTCTTTCAGATCAACATAATCAGTGATATATTTAAAAATATACTTAGTCCTCCAGGGTGTATAATGGTTGTGAATGGGGGGCCACATTTTTTTAAAACAAAAAAACATGCATACATCTATAATCAAAGTAATCCATATGGCTCCATAGGGTTAGTAAAGGCCTTTCAAAGCAAAGGTGCTTTTTTGTAAGAAAAATATGCATATTTAAAACTTTATAATGGTGGATGACGCCGGATGTAGGAGTAGCATAAGCTTAGACGCCTCTCATGGTTCAAACAAATAGAGCTGTGCAACAAACTCAAGCTCCTCTTCTCTTATATTGAAATCCTCTGACATTTCTCTTTAAAATTTCTCATTTTAGACTTCTAATTCATGACTGGTGTTTTGTTTTGCTCTCTCCTCTGCACCTCCGCATTCGTCATTGCGTCATTGCGCGTGGTCAAAGGTTGCTCTTCTGCCCAAATCAACTTGCGCAGTATGCAGTACGGTCATCCCCCAAAAGCTAGCAATTTGAATTTATAAAGTTTTAAATATGGATATTTTTCTTACAAAAACACATCCCTTCACTCCAAAAGGCCTTTATTAACCCTCTGGAGCCATATGGATTACTTTGATTATGGATGGATGCATTTTTTTGTTTGTTTGTTTTAAAACATGGCCCCCCATTCACAACCATTATAAACCTTAGAGGACTAAGGATATTTTTAAATATATCTCCGATTGTATTCGTCTGAAAGAAGATAGTCATATACGCCTAGGATGGCTCGAGGGTGAGTAAATCATGGGATCATTTTCATTTTTGGGTGAACTATCCCTTTAAACAATTACACAAACAAAACTGATGTTAATACAATTAAATATTAAAAAACAGTTATCTTAATGTAGCTAAATGTACTATGTGATTAAATCTCAAAATAACTCATATATCATACACTAGAGTTGTGTTGGTGGGAGTAAATTAAGCAAGATCTTCTGTGACTTCACAATCGTGTTGCATTGTGGTCTATGGAGCTGCCTGAAGTGTACATATGAGTACATGTGAGATTTGCTCCCTGGGTCAAAATCAAGTGGGGTCAAGGGTCTGTCCACATACATTTCCCTCGTCCACCTGACAAAGTGTAACATACTTCAAGAATTACGCCGAGGGTAAGTGCTTAAGGAAGTGTATGCGTAAAAACTAAGTCCGAAGCCCCGTTCGCCTCAATGGTGCACATTTTGAATTGCACTCCTTTGTCTGACACACCTATTTATTTGTCTATTTCTAATAAATTGATGACCTGAACCAGGTGTGTTTGATAAGGGAGACATACAAAATGTGCACTGTTAAGGAGGCTCCCGGAACAGGTTTGGGAACCACTGGCCTACCTAACAGTGCAAGGCAGTTTGATTTCAAATTTTGAGGTTGGACTGAAAACTTATTTACTTTAAATAAAAATGAAAAACTAAAGAGCAAACAGATTGTGTGTTGTTCACCAAACCTCAACTCGTACATTTTTATGGATATTCTATTCATATTGGATATTCTAAGTAAGTGTCATTTATAAAGTTTCCCCAATATAAAATTTTGCACCAGTATGGTCTGTTGTACCAGCTATTACTGGTATCACTGTATACTCTAGAAATCCTAAAGGAATAATTAAAAAAGAAACATCAAGAAATTGTTCGCTTTGATCTCATGTGGTCAACATCCTTGTTTATCATGTTGCATGTTGTTCATACTCACTCAGGGTCAGAGGTCAGTGCTCCACCACTGAGATCAGGGGGGTTCTTCATGGATCTGTCACTCTTTATAGACTCACAGCTGGGTTCTGAAGATGCTGCTTTATGTGTGCAAACATCCTCATCCTCTTCTCTCTTCTTACAGAGCATCGTATTACATGCAGTTCTGTAGAAAATCAAGAAAGAGAGGGAATAATCAAAAAAAAAAATTATATATATTGGGAATATATATATATATATATATATATAGTACTTATATTATAAGATTACATATAATAATATATGGTTTACTAACATATTATGATTTATGATAAAGCATTTTATCTCTGTTCTTTTGTCTCTAGTTTCTGCTTATTCAGATTATTCACATATAGTTTTCTCTTCTAATGTTGTACAGTCTGAATTTTGCTAAATTCATTTGACTTCTGTCAATAACTGGCCGGACCAATTAATATTATATCTCCATCTAGAAAGGAGCCCCTATAAGATTTTACTGACATTTAACAAGACGCTGCATCCCCTAGAGAGTGCTATTGGGAATGCCTCTGGCATGACCGGTGTCTGAAGCATGAGTCTAGAGGAGAGATGAATTTGTTGAATAAAGCTGTTATTTTGTTTTTGCACACAAAAAGTATTCTCGTCATGTCATAACATTAAGGTTGAACCACTGTAGTCACGTTGACTGTTTTAACAATGTTTTTACTACTTTTCTGGACCTTGAATGTGGTAACTTTGTTGCTTTCTTTTGAGGATAGAAAAAAATCTCTTGGATTTCATCAAAAAATATCTTCATTTGTGTTCCGAAGATGATTTTTGGGTGAACTACCCCTTTAAAAATGTCTCATGACAAGGTTACATTACAGCAATTAAATTATGTTTATACTCACTCAGGGTCAGCGGTCACTGTTCCATCATTGAGATCAGAGGGAATAAGCAAAGATCTGCCACTTTTCATGGACACACTGCTGGGTTCTGGAGATGCTGCTTTATGTGTCTGAACATCATCTTCCTCTCTCTTCCCAATGAGACTCATTTTATAGGCAGTGCTGTTGAAATAGACAATAAAAATATACTGAATTAACTGAAAAACCGTTATGGATTGACCAGAAGATACACAGATTCTACTACCCATGATGTGCTCATTTAATTTAAATGAAATCACTTATCACACTCAGATCAATTATTATATATAGTCCTGGAATATGAAACCAATTTAACACGTTTTACAGGATAGTTAAGCTTCTTTCAGTCATTTTTCTGTGTGACTTCAAAAGGCAGATTGTTATCAGTTTTCTCCATTGATGTAGTTCATGTGCTTCCTTTTACAAACTGAAACAGTTTCACTTGTGTTATAACCTTGATTGAACTGGTTTCTATTTTCTCAAGAAAAAGGGGAGCAGAAAAAACATTGTTGGTCATTTATCAGCAATTCACAGTTAAACAAGTTTTCTTCCTTTCTGCATGTCACGCACACAAAGACAAACATCATAGTTCAGGATCACACAAACATTCAGACTATATCTCACAATTTAACTCTATTTCTCATTATTGCACCTTTATATCTCACCATTGTTGTGCATATTTGCCACCATATATCATAAATATTTACATAAGTAGCACAGATTAGTCCATCTTTTGTTGCGTTTGGCTTGCCATATTTTTGGTTGCATCCATGGATATAAAGTCACAACTGTGAAGTATGAAGTTACAATTTTCTTTTTAAGGAATTTCCATAGTTTAGTGGTAGTTAGAAAATCAAGATTTAGGAACAACAATACACACTAAAAAAAATCTTTGTACGAACATTAGATCTTGAGATTGTGATGTTTACAAGTTCTTAATTTCGAAGGAAAAAGAAATCAATTCAGTCAGTCTGCTGAAATAGTTTTACTTATGTCATAAACTGGCTGAATTGGTTTTGTTTTCTTAAGAAAGAGATGGGCCAAATTCACGAAAATCATCTTAAGAAAAAAGATAAAGTTCTTAAGACACATTCCAAGAACATAAGAATGTTCCTAAGTGCAATTCTTGAAAAATTCTTAATAAGTTCTCAAATATTTTCTTAAAATGTTGTCTTCTTTTTTTCCTTAGGAAAACAACGACAGGCTTTGGTGTTATCTGATTGCATTCAAGTGTTAAGACTGTGACAAAATCTGTATTTTATAAGAAATAGATGGCTAGTAAAAGTGATTGTAAAAAAAGTTTAATTTGTTGTAGGTAATGCTTTATGATACAGCGGGCAATGCGTCATACACTGGTGACTGGTTTAGCTCGGTGTAAAACAAATCCAATAGCAATAAATCAATACCAAAATAACAAATAACCAGCCTCAAAAGATTACTGAAAACAATTTTATTACAATTATTTTATTATTGAAATTCTGCTTTTACAAATGTGTTGCTTCAAGCACAAATACATAAACACCATAAATAGCACTTCTCAGTGCTCCATACTCAAACTAATTTGTATATCAACAAACTGCAAACTGGCACAATAGAATGATAATGTAAAATTGTAAATTGTAAAATTGCATTGTAAAAAGCGCTATATAAATAAAGGTGACTTGACTTGACTAATGTAACAACAACAAAAATCATATGCAAATTAAATCTGCAACAACCATGTTAAGGTTTTTTTTTTTTCACTTCTTTGGAGTTGCGTTCATGTTTCATATTTAGTTCAATGCATCAAGTAATGTTAACATGCTAAACATGTATCAATATATTTAAATATATTTATATTTAATTAATAATTATTATTGAACAAGATTAATAAATGATATAATACTGTTAGGTCAGGTTTCCTAATGAATGTTGACAAATTGTAAAGTGTATTGTAAAGTTATTGTAAAGTGTTATTCAGACATTATTAGTAATATCCATATTATTATTTTAATACTGAAATTAATACTAATCTCTTTATACATTTAAAGGGTTAGTTCACCCAAAAATGAAAATGCTGTCATTAATTACTCACCCTCATGTCGTTCCAAACCCGTAAGACGTTCATGTTTTGTTCATCTTCAGAAAATCTTTTTGATGAAATCTTCTGTCCCTCCATAGACAGCTACACAACTACCACTTTGATGCTTCAAAACGTTCATAAAGAGATTGTAAAACTAATCCATATGAATTGAGTGGACTAGTCCAAATTCTCTGAAGAGAATCAATCACTTTATATGATGAACAGATTGAATTTAGGCTTTTATTCACATATAAACATTGATCAGCGAACATAAACAAAAGCTCAACCGAATCTGATTCACTCGCAAGAACAAACCTCTTCCGGAAGCTGAAACGTGCTGCATAACACACAAGAATTCACACAAAGCTTTCAAGATTTACCACAGTTTAAGTTGGAAAATGGTACAATCCAAGATGGCGGCATGTCTTTTTGCTGTGTTTGTTGATCATGAAGAAATGATGAAGAAATGGCAGGACATATGGGACATGGATAATAGTGAAAGACAATATTATAGTATACAGAAATGTATTAATGCACAGGGTGTGAATGGAAGGAAAAGAAGGGAAGAGTCTGAGGTTTGACCATACAGGGTTAAATAAAACATTGTGGAATGTAAAATCACAGAAAATGCAGAACATATACTGTTGCATTGTAGGAAATATAGGGAAGAGAGGATTAGATTAAAGCAAAAGATGAGTCAGACAGGAAGAAAATGGAACCTTGAAGGTGTTTTGGGAACAACAGGAGAAGGGGTTAAAGATACTCAGGATGCTGTTGTGGAATATCTGAAGGATACAGGGATGTATTATAGGATTTAGATATTTTTTTGTTTTGTTTTGTTTTGTTTTTTAGTGTAAAGTAGATTAATTTAGATGCTGTATACTCCGATACAGTAGGTGGCGGTATGCACCTGATAAGCCATGGTTGTAATCCGCCATAAAATTAACAAGAAGAAGAAGAACAGTCTTCAACTCTGGAAATTCATGAGATACAAATTACCAGTGTTAATGTGATAATTGTGATTAAATCAAAGACGGTTTTTGAATCTTCTGGAGCGTATTTTCCTGGATCCACGATGTGAGGTCTTTTGGCTTTGATGATTACCGCACCTTACTGGATAAAGGAAAGTGCTTTTTACTATCTTCTCTGCGTTAAATAATTTGACGACATTTGCTTTGGTTGGTTCTGAAACTGGTTTATCTGTCTTGCAGTATCATCAGTCTTCAACCTTGGCAATTTCATGAGATACAATTACATCATCATCATTTGAAATTGTTCAGGAGAGTTTTTCTGGGATTATACTGGACTTTTTCACTAATCTTTATTTAAAGACATTTAAAATTTCTAAAACAAACAAACAAAAAAAACATTTTTCAGGGATTTAAATTGAAATTTGTTTTTGTTATTTTTTTAAGAATCAAGTCATGTCTTTCTTTTGAAGCAAAAAAGAGATTGGTAGCAGCTATTTTTTGTTGGATTATCGTGATATTATTTATATGCAGGCACCTAAGCATTGTTTACAAGCGTTGGATACGGTTTATCATGGTGCATTAAGGTTTATCACTAATTCAAGAGCCCTTACACATCATTGTTTACTGCACTCTCGGGTTGGTTGGCCCACGTTGTCATCTCATAGACTCAAGCACTGGTACCTATTTATACTGTATATAAAATCATCTTAGGTTTACTTCCCTCGTATTTACAGCAGAGTATTATTCAGAAAGGTGTAAAGAATTATGGTCTTCGTTCACAAGACTATTATCTTTTAAACATCCCGAAAGTTCACACAAATATAGGTAAATGGGCATTTAGCTATGCTGCTCCATTTGATTTAAAGGTATTTTAAAGGATCTAGTTTCTGAGTCATTTGATTGTAATTGTTTTTGAGTGATTTTGTGTATTTCTGTATATGTAAATTAATGTATTTGTTATATATTCAACTAAATGTGCTGCCTGTCTTGGCCAGGACCCTCTTGTAAAAGAGATTTTAAATCTCAAGAGTTTTATTTCCTGGTTAAATAAAGGTTTAAAAAAAAAAAAAGAAAAAAAAGAATGAACCTCACTGGTTCTCAAAACACATCAAGCAAACATGCTTGAGCTTCCATTTAACACAACTGATGTGTGAGTTGATGAATGTATTTATGTGAATAAAAGGCTAAATTCAAACTGTTCATCATATAAAGCGATCAAGTCTCTTCAGAAAATTTCGACTAAACCGCTCAGTTCATATGGATTAGTTTTACAATCTCTTTATGAACATTTTGAAGCGTAAAAAAGTGGCAGTTGCATAGTTGTCTATGGAGGGACAGAAAGCGCTCAGATTTCATTAAAAGGATCTTCATTTGTGTTCCGAAGATGAATGCAAGTCTTACGGGTTTGGAACAACATGAGGGTGAGTAATTAATGACAGAATTTTCATTTTTGGGTGAACCAACCCTTTAAGCAAATAATAAACTGCTTTTGTGAGAAAATAGCTTATCATTTAATGAATACATGTTTCCCCTAAACTTTAGTTTTGGATTGATCTATTTTTAGAGTTTACACTGACAAAAATGCTGTTTTATAAGAGAAGTCATGGGCAATGGCGTGACAGGTATGTTTCAGTTCACGGCATTTCTCATTCATTTCTCTGCATTTCTCATTCATGGTATCTGCAAACAGTGATTGACTGTCACACAGTGACTTTCAATGACGTCAAGGCTGACTGATTGGTTATCAAGGCACACGTGATCCAAGTTAGCCATTACGCTTTCTCCATGTAGAGCCATGAACCCTCTTATCTCCCAATAATAAGACCATCTCTGCTATAGGTATGTTCGACTTCATGTGGCACTGAGCAGACCGATCGCCGTCTGACTTGAAACGTGCATGCCGGTTTGAAATTTTGTCCGACTTGAAAAAGTGAAAAAGTGCCACTGTTGCGTATGGCAACATATATATATGGCCTATATATATAGAGAGAGAGAGAGAGAGAGAGAGAGACCCACTTTATTGGTATAGGCTTATGTTGAACTTTATTTTTGTCCATATGGCACTGTATTAAGCAGTACATGAAAAGTGTTTCTGTTGCTTCATGAAAACATCTGAAATGTTTGTGTATTTGAGAAATATTGCATCTTATCCACTTCGCCTGTGATAAAGTACGCAAACAACATGCAAGCATCACTATGGGAAACAGAAATTGCCCAACTTGACAACTATTCAATTCCGGTCCCAATTGCAAGCAGCGACCCTCGCAAATTGTCTGTGCAGTGCCACATGACACACTTATTCTAATCTCACAAGCTATTTAGGATGGATAGTATGCACATTTGGATGCAGGGATGGCTAGTCACTTGCTTCGTTCCTGGATGAATCATTCCTTGAATGACTGAATGATTCAGTAACTGATTAAGAGAGCACCTACTGGCGGTTTATTTCATATTGAGAAACATCATTGCATTTCTTCCATCATTTTATATTTGTTTTCTACATTCAAAATTTTATATTTAAAAATTAATCTCATAACATTATTCATGCAGTTGTAATTGCATTGTAAATGGACATCTGAACTGCATTAAACAGTCTTTGTAAACACATAATTCTGTACCACCTCTGCATTGCAAGAATGGATTTTGTTGATACTGATTTCATTTGATTGGTAACAGCCCTATAGTGTCTTATTATTCTTATTAAATGTATTGGTTAAATTTAAGAATTTGACATAAAAGATGGCACATGCATTTAATAAGGTTAGAAAAAAAAGTCCTTATAAAGCTTAAAAATGCCCCTGTAAATCAATTTAAGGGGGCAAATATTGCCGAGAAATGGAAATTTTCATTTCTGTCACTGACGATAAGATATAATTCATACTTAATTGCATTAAGTTTATGTTATTACATGGATTCTATGTGGAGAAATGTGTTTGGACTGTGTTTGGACTAAGAGAGGCTTTTGGGTTTTTGTGCTGAAATCTTTAACCCCTACTGGATTGATTGAAGAGATGGATCTTGCATGTTTTTTGTAATATTTTCTTTTCTTTTATTTATTTGTTTGTTTTTCGTTTTCTTGTTATGTATTTTATTTTTCTTTATCCTTGTCTTTTATTTTTCTTTCTTTTTTTTATATTGGTTTTGGTAATCACTTTCCACCTATTGATTAAGCTCAGCTGGTAACAATTTGTAATTGTGCCTATATAGAAGAGTGTTGTTGCTGTTTGTTCCATGAGCATTGAAGAAAGCATGAGCTGAAACGTCTGCCATCAATAGCTTTGACACAATTTAAACACTGTGTTTAGAGAAGCCTTATTCAGTCTCACTTGTCTCACACATCTTCTCTGCTTCATGTGTATACCACACACCCACAGAGAGAGTAGAGTAGGAAAAGAGATGTGCACACGTCCTGCTGCATTTGATAACACTTCAGTATAGGAAACACATAAATTATTAACTACAACTTTTGCCTCAATTAATTCTTAATTTACTGCTTCTTAATAGTTAGTAAGGTAGTTTTTGTAGCATTTAAATTTAGGTATTGGGTATGATAAAGCGATGTGGAATAAGGTCATGCAGGATAAGGCATTCATATGTGGTTTATCAGTACTAATAAACAACCAATGTACGAGTAATATTCAAGCTAATAATAGTTAAAAGTGAGAACTGACTATATGCACGGTTACTTCCTGGTTGTCAAGCCAGCTTGGGCATTTCCAGTTAGCTGTTTATCTGTACTCGCTGTACATCGACACAAAACCATCAGTGGTTGACTTTTTAATGTTGTATTCATTTTAATGCAGTTATCACATTTACCTAATTTGCCAATAAACCAGTTTTATTGATTGCAATAAAGACAAAGCTTTAGGGGCCGTTTAAGAAATGCCATGCCTGAAATTAGACACGCACACGCATTATTTTTCCAGCGCTTCAAATGTTATTTTTAATACGATGACCACAAACATTACTTGTTCATCCTTCTGAGATTGTCCCTATTGTAAAACCTAACGTTTCAAAATGTAGGAAATTCAACATTTGATAGAAAACACTTATTTAAAAATAAAAAAGACAATAATTACCACTTTAACCAGCAGGTGGTGGCAAAGTAGCATTTATTTGCGCATATAGCCTATCAGCCATTTCCTCTAATCGTTTTTCACTTTTGTTTAGTTTTTGACTAAATTTTAAACATTATAAAATATCTAGGTTTAAAAATACATTTTGTCAATGTAAAGTATGAAGTACTCACAAAATCTTTTCTTGTGAATGAATTACACAGAAAGCAAACACCACACTTTCCCTTTGTAATCACAGCAGCTGTCAGTCAGTGCAGCACAAGATCAATGATTTCAGCACACTTGTGAAAATTTATTCAATTAATCTAACTAAAGTGCACATAAATATTTAATTTTTGACGCTTTTTTTCACATAAAAGTGTGAAAACTGATGGTTGAACTGAATTTAGCCGAGGAGGAACACTGAGGTACGTCTTTATTCATTTATTTTTTATGCCGTCTTGCGTTTGAATAACTAAACTAGTGCTATGCCTGACTATTTAAGTTACTATATTCTGATTATAAACTAAGTATAACACTTTACTGATGCTCAACACACCAGCAAGTGACATCTCACCGGAAGTTCTAAAGAACGCTCCGTGCATATAATTAATTGAACCATAAAATAAAGTGTTACCCTGGATTTTTTTTTCCAATACTGTAGATAAGCAAATTGCAACATACTCTCAACCAGTGATGCACAGCAGCCACGCAAGGACCGCCTTCCTATTTTCTGAGTGCAACGTGGAAATGAGGGAGGCGGCCCTTGCGTAGCTGCAGGCAGTGCATCGCTGGTTGAGAGTAGGGTTGCAATTTGCTTATCTATGGTAAAATAAATACAGAAAATAATAAATAATGGAAAAAAGTAATTATAAAGGTAAAAAAAATAAAATAATAATAATAATTAGGACTAAATTGAAGTAAAGCAAAAAAATTAATTAAATTAAAAAATGAGCTGTATTTATTTTATCAAGTCATTTATTTTCCTATTATTACATTTATTATGCTTATTATGTTACATTTATATATTTATTTTTTTATTTCTGCAGCAAATATAAAATTAAAAACATCATCCCAATTTAAGTTGTTTTTAATCATGTCCAATCTATTTTTCACTTCAGATTACATGTGCACATCCCTAGTAGTATTAATATGTATTATATAGTGTCACGTGGTAATGCTCAACATTTGAAACAACCCAAAGAATTCATAAAAAAGTTGGAGGTCCAATTCGCCTATATTGCATGTCTTTGGATTTTGGGGGAACCCAGAGCAACCGGTGGAAACCCATGTTGACACGGGGAGAACATGCAAACTCCACACAGAAAGGCCTCCTGGCTCAGCCGGGATACCTTCTTGCTGTGAGGCAACAGCGCTACCCACTGAGCCACAAATTATATTTTATCAGCAGGTATTTGGTATGGAAAGCTATTAAGAAAAACTAACTACAGAGAATAAAGCATTTCAAAACAGACTAACAATACAGTAGATTATGACAAATATATACACATGCTATTTAATAATGCATGAGAATGATCCCAGAAATGTGTTTGTTCAAACCTACCTCTGTCTCAACAATAAAGAACATCAAACACAAACTTAATCCAGTTTATAAATCCTGTCTCTTCAAACAGATTTTCTCTTCTGAGGTTGTTCACAAAATAGAGTCGGACTGATTAAATAGTTTCACTTAAACTGGCTGAACCGGTTTCCATTTTCATAAGAAAAATGGGAGCAAAAACACAAAACAAACAAACAAAAAATGTTGTTCTGCATATGTCCACCTCTAATTCAGGCTTGTGACATCATTATATGTTGACTATAGTTAAAGCATATAGGCCTACTATTATCATTAGTGTGTCAACAATGTCCTGTCTAACTGCAGAAGACACAAGCACACACTTACACATACAATATTTTTCCTCTCTCAAATTTACCACAAAATTCCTTTCAAAATAAGCCGGTGCCAAAGTAGCATTGTACTTTGATATCGACCAATGGCACTAAAGTATTACTATATTAATTTACTTCAAGGTACTTCAAAGAATACCATAGTATTACCATGGCATTTGGCATATGCAATGTCACACCATGGTAGCATGCTACTTTTTTAACTTGTATGGTTAGTCTTTTGATCGTAATATACCTGCAGTGCAGAGTCGGTCACAAGCATGCAGGTGTTAAATTTGATACTTCATCGCTATCAGATGCATCTGCAGGTTTGGTTTTAGTGGATTGTAGGTAAGTGTTCACTTCATTAAGTGCTCCTTTAGCCATGTTCACACAGCAGCAGAAAATAGTTTGAAAATATTGAGTGTGTCTTATCTGACACTCTCAGTTCAATTCATGGAGCTCTATCCTAAGATACCGATGATCTGAATCAGGATTGAGAACTGCATTACTGGTTTAGTGAGAAACTGGTTCCTAACAACACTTCAGCTGTTTAAATAATTGAATCGCAAACCAATTCAGTTTTTCTCGTTTAACCAGTTTCACACAAAGAACCGATTAAAAAGAATGATTAATTTAAGAAACAAATTGACTAATTCTGATTCTAAACAGTTAACAAATCCTGAACACATAATAGAATTTTAGATTATTTTGTATGCTTAAATTCTGTCAAGCATCTGTAGTATTGCATGATAAACATCAAGTTTTCTTGAGCTCTGACACCTCCAGCATAGGCAAAAATAGTCTGTGTGTGTGTGTTTTAATTTCTATAATTTTGCCATCTATGAGTTATGATTATGTTTATGATTGCTGACCATCTGGTCTTGGAGCCAAGCTTTACTGGGACTCTTTGAGTGGATTTCAAACAGTGTTTTGCACCCTGTGGGAAGGGGACACTACTTGGGTCATTCCAAACTGAAGTGAAAATTGTAACTCACAAGGCTGCCATCTAAGACAACAGTTTCCTTTCGATACTACACTCGACCTGGAGGGTGAATGTGATTTCACCAAGTAAAACATGTTCCTGGATCAACATCTTTGTTGATCCTGGAACAAACATTCCAATAAACCAATCAGATTTGAGGGACAGGTTTACCATTTATGTCAAGTTTAGGCTTACAACCTGGGTTAGGTGCTTCCACAACAGTGTTATTCAACTATCATTTCCCTCTGATTTTAGGGATAAGTTATGGGTAGGGTTAGGTTTAAGGGTTGGGAAAAGGTTAGGACTAAATTTTCGGAGAGGAATGTTGTTCCAGGATCAACAAAATATGTTGATCCAGGAACATGTCTTACTTGGCAAAATCACGGTGACCCCTACTGGAGCGGGGGAAAACTCCTTTTTCTCAGATTTCTGAAGCCTTTTTCAATCACGCAGTGAAACAGCACGGCCATTGGCCATTGGAGTTGTATGTAAAAGAACCAATGATGGCACAGCGGAGCCGTGCGAGCCAATGGTGAGTGAGCCCGCCAAAATGGGCGGGGTTTCGGGCTATATATATTCTCCTCTGCTCGCCGCTCTCAAAGCAGCCCGCCGCTCACGAGCAGCTCTGATAAGCTCGCCGCTTTGCAGCTCGCTGCTCAGTCCTAGGTACGGTTCTTTTCCGCGAACCAGTTCTTTCAGACAGTTCGATTCAATAAACCGGTTGAAAAAAAGGTTCACCGGTTCTTTTACGCTCCGACGTAATGACGTCATCCACGATGATGTCGTCTATCGCGGGCCGGGATGAAAACACTTAACACATTCAAATATATAAAGTCAGTAATCATAACATCAGTCAACTAAAACATCATTATAATCTGAAACGTTTCTTACAATTTAGTTTTGCATCTAAAGCATCCAAACGCAAACAAAGTTTTACAGTTATAAAGTGAATAAATTAGTCTTCATCAGCGCGGAAACCATCCTCTTACATTACGATTTATTTGTAATTAAATAAACTTACGTTTCGCCAGATTGGCCCCTCATTCGAGTCCTCTCATAGCATCAGTTGTCCTATAGTTAACCGGTGCTGTGACAGTCATTACTGTTCAGCAGCTTCAGATCACACGCTGAATCACGCATGCGCAGCATCATCAGCTCATCGGTTCTCAAATTGGACACGTCCGAAAGAAGCGGTGCTCAGTTGTGTACTGATGATCCGAAAACCATTGCAACCGATTCTACTCGAGAACGAGATTGAGATTCGAGAACTGCGAGAGCGATTCAAAAGGAGTCGCTTGTTTGCTCTCGCTGTAGTTTGAATACGTCATTTTTATCTTTATCACCTTGTTTAGAAATTAAATAAGCTGTCCATAGATTATTTATGAAACAAATAAATGTTTAGTTTGATAGTTTTACAAATAATTAATTGTTTCCAATCTTTTAAAAAAAATTAACTTAAGCATGTGCACAACTTTTACTATAATGCTTTTTAAATAACATTAATATAGAAAAAGAAATTTGTAGAACTATTTCTGAACATTAGTTTGATCTGTGTACAAAATATTATGTTCATGTTGGCATGTAATTTATTATGTGCAGTATTATGTACAATATTTTGTATGCTGTTAATCTGCTATGGTGTATTTGGAAAAGCACAATAAACTTTTTGTATTTTGAATTAAGTCATAAACATATTTCCAGTATGTTTTATATTATCACACTTTCTGATGTTCAACAAAACTTGACTAATGCTACTTTTCGTTTTTGTTTTTTTGAAAAATTACACGCATGCGCAGTATCATCAGCTCATCGATTCTCAAATCGGACATGTCCGAAAAAAGCGGTTCTCGGTTGTGTACTGATGATCCGAAAACCGTTGCAACCGATTCTTGACTCGAGAACGATGACAGGCCGTGTACGTTCGTTCGTGTGCGCCGCGCATGCTCACTCAGTATATCAGCTGCTCTGCTGCTCGTGCTCATCATCATCATCAGTTCTCTCTTTACAGCAGGTCAGTCAGTCAGTGTACTGTTGGAGTAACTGAATAACTCCGTGATGTTGGTTTATTTCGAGAGGTAGTGTCAGGCACGTCAAAAAGTGAGTAACTTTAGTAATTTGTTGATTAGTGTTTGCTTACTGGAGATGCGAACTGTTTGGAACGATTCAGTCAGATTTGGTGAACTGGTTCGACCGATTCACTGAAAAGAACCGGTTAAAAAGAACGATTCGTTCGCGAACCGGACATCACTACTCAGTCCGCCGCTCTCGTGCAAGCTCTGATCAACGCGCCTCTTCATCAGCAGCCAGATCAGTTCGCCGCTCTCAAGCAGCCTGGTCAGCACTTCGCTCCCGAGCCGCCTACAGCATCCTAGAGCACCTGTTTCAGCTCATACAACCTGCCGTCTTCGGTCAGGTGAGCATATAGAGCTTATTTTTATTAAATCTATTCTCACTTGCTTTTGTTTCAAAATGCAGAGCCTCTAGCGCGTCATTTGCCGGCTCGCCCCGCAAGCTGCGTTCACTGAGGAAAGAGCGCTCTTATATGGGGGTAGATTTGTAGCTAATCTCCAAATAAATAGATTATGATCCACAAATAAATGTAAAGATATTCACAAAAATTAATTAAATTCACAAATACATAAAATGAGATTTGCTAATAAAAAACATATTCACAAATATGTTATGTCACAAGCACAACTCTGCCTGCATTTATTTGTGAATCACCACCTGTATATTTGTGAATTGAGTAACCTCAGAGTGCAGCCTGGACGATTGGGGCGGGGCGACACGTGTCGCTCCGCCTACACCCAATTTCATTGGTTTATAATACAGCAGAGCTTATTGGCGTAGACGCTTGGGGCATGAGCATGCGCATTCCTTTTTGTGCAACTTTATGAATGATCTATTTCTACGCTGTTTGACCGTACTACATAAATATTAAGTGCTAACCATGGCGATTTCAGTTACCACCAATTGGCTAATGCTTTGATGAACTTTAGACGAATCAAGTTAGATGAAGTAGTGTAGGCTACTATATGCTTGGTACGGCATCTCCGGGTTCTTCAGGCAGAAAATCGCCGTCTAATACTGCTAAATCTGGGGAAAGAATTCCTAATTCGTGGCCACGATATAGCCTGTATAGAGCTACATCAAGTGAAGTAAAGTCAAATTTATTTGTATAACGCTCAATACACATCGCTTCAAAGTAGCTTTACAAAAAGTCATGTTGTCTGCAAGCTTTAATATTGAGCAGTTTTAGGGCTGGGCGATATTACGAAATACGTTGCTGATATAAATGATACACTGTTTGAGATGTAGCTATATTGTATTTATTATTTTATCCAGCAGATAAGTCAGTGCCACTTTTAGGACTGCATGAAATTATGGCATTGCAAAGGAGAGATATTTTCTATAGGCCGATATATTTTCTAGACTATATTTTCAGCATGTCATGCAGGGCACTGTATTTTTACATCATCCATTTAGGCTTCTTAATATTTCCATTAGGATCGGTGGATGCACAAACTAGGGATTTTACACAAATGATGATAATTCACTGTATTTCAGTAAGACATCGGATAAACCCGAAAGTGCGTTTGATTTTACATTTTAAAGCAAAACCGCGGTGACAAATAAGACAATAGGCTATCAATAGTCCATACACCCTGACCATATTTTTTGTGCGTATAATGCTGAAAAAAAAAATACATCTTTGCATTTATTTTGTATGCAAAGATGTATTTTGATTTTTTTTTTTTTTTTTATTACTAAAACTTATTATTAACGTATTATTTATGTGCTCAAGTATTTAAGCAATGAATGTTCATATCACTTCTCTGCTTGGTATTTTTCAAGTCCTAACGTTATTGCACAGATTTACAGCTGCATGTGATTTTTATATAGGCTACAATAAAACATTACCCAATAAAATACTAAACAGATAATAAGATGCGATTAGAGTTAGCGCTTAATATTTCTGTAAACACAAGATCATTCACAAAATCGTACATAACGGAATGCGCATGCTCAGACTCGTTCGAAGTGTCTACCAATAAGATTTGCTGTATTACAAACCAATGAAATTGGGGTGGGCGGAGCGACACGTGTCGCCCTGCCCACCCCAATTTAAATGGCGGGGAGACACACACCAATGTGTCTCCCCGCCCCATCGTCCAGGCTGCACTCTGGGATACTTGCACGCATTTGTGGATTCTGAAACAATTCTAGCATCACAACTGCAGACAAATCCACTAATAGGTCGACTCCACCCACCGACTACTCAAGCCAGTCAGATAACGGCCACGTTGCGCTGACCAATCGCAGCACACTTTCGCTACAACCAATCACGTTTTGCTTAACAGTCGGGGGCGGGAACGTTCGAATTGAGCTGGGGCCCGTTTCAAAAAGGAGGTTTAACCAACTCTGAGTTGAAACTTGAACTCTGAGTTGACTTACCCTGAAATGGGAAACTCTTCTGTTTCAGAACAGCTGAATTCAGTTAGTTCAATCGACTCTGAGTAGGTTGACTCGGAGTTAAGCGCGTACACCACGGCTATGAAAAGCCATCATCAATGGAGCTCCAATATTATGATTCACCATGGCAACAGCACGTGACAAAATGACGTCCGCATACTTCTGAGTCAATGCAAGTTTAATTCTTATCACTGTTATAATATCAAAGGTGAAAACTGGCAGAACGGTAAGTTATTGAACTAATATTCATTTTCATGGTCGAAAGAAGGCCGAAAGAAACTCTGGGTTTACCGAAGAAAACCTGGTCAGGAGCAGGTTAAGTTCACAGAGTAAGTTACCATGGTAACTGACTCTGAGTAGAAGTTAGTACCTCTCTTTCAGAAATGACTTACCCTGCTTTCTCGGGTTTGACATACCTCCCATTCTGAAACGGAAAACCCAGAGTTTCCCTCATTTCAGGGTTAACATACTCAGAGTTCTCACTTAACCTCCTTTCTGAAACGGGCCCCAGAAGTGCTGTTTGTGTGATTAAAAACACCCCGTTTACAAAATGTAACAGACTTTGTGATTAATCTTTTAATTTGATTTGTACATATTTTTGTGGGTGTAATTATATATAAGGTCTGCATTATTCGTCTTGCAAAAAGGGGGCTCTTATTTTGACGGGTGTTATGGTCTGTGTTACTGATCACTGCAGTAATGAACAAGAGAACGTGTCGTGCACGTTATTACGGTTCATCAGTTTTCTTACGGATAGAAACTTTACCAGATTGTTAAGCAACCCTGAAAAGGCATAAGCTCTTACAGTGATTATCTGGAGTTAAAAACGGCCATTTCATGGTAGCTAATGTACAATAAAACTTAATGAAACTCATCAGTAAAGTTTCGGCCATCATTAGGACGGGGTCCGCTACACAAAAGATTTTTGGAGTATATTCTTTATATTGCCATCAGGATCAGTGAATCGGGATAAAGGCTATGCACGAATTATGACCATTCACAGATCCCGAGCTATAACACCTGTACCTGACGCGAGCGGCACGGCGCGATGCAGCAAATAGAAGGCTTTATAATCATTATAAACAAACGGATTACATTATTAGTGTCTATGTCAATTCAGCTACTGTCTACAAGCGGCACGGTGAGAAACGACGAGTCGGTGGCAGTAAACGGATGTCCCGTTCTACAGTAGCTATAATACCACACTTGAACAATACCATGTGTAATATGAATCAGTGACGTACCAGTATGAGCCTCGGCATCACTGCAGCTATGGTTTTGGATAATGTAAATAAAGAGGTTCCCATGCTGTAAAATTGTATTTATTTTGGATGCTGTAAATAACTGATTCATCTGAAATATTTGCGTGATCAAGTGTTTGACTGCTGGACATTTTACTTTTAAATGAAATGCATAATGTATAGGCTATGTAATTTAATAACCTGTCACATTTAAAAAGTCTATATCTTCTCTACAAACAATGGTAACGTTCAAACGTTTAATTAATGTTTAAAATATTATTTAAGGGCCTGTTAATTTTTAATAGCTGGTTTGCTGCTCATATCCGTCGATGTTTGATTGATAAACTGGGAAATGCTGTTATGTGACGACAGTTTAATCTACTTTGCAAACTCGCATGTTTAACACAAGGTTAAATCCAGTTAGATAAGTTTCTAGCTAATTATTGAGGCTTTCTGTTCAATCTTGAATAGCGTGACGCTTCCATAACGCATCTGTATCCAATATATTTGTTGTTCCCATAACAGAGAGAACTGTTTCTCTGGCATTTTTAAATGGCGCATAAAATATAATAGTTTGGCTTGGCTTGACACACAGTCTAATGGTCTAACAAAATATAAATTTTAAACCTCTTTTTACTGTTTAAGAACCCTCTACTGCCTTTCTAAGTCAATGCAGAACGAGACCGCCCCCGATTGTAAAGCAAAACGTGATTGCTGCGATTGGTCAGCGCAACGTGGCCGTTATCTGATTGGCTTGAGTAGTCGGTGGGTGGAGTCGACCTATTTGTGGATTTGTCTGCAGTCGTGACGCTAGAATTGTTTCAGAATCCACAATTGCATGAGGTGATTCACAAATGCGCAGGAAGAGATCCACAAATGCGTGCAGCGAGCCACAAATGCACAGAAAGCAATTCACAAATGTACAGGTGGTGATTCACAAATAAATGCAGGCAGAGTTGTGCTTGTGACATAAAAACATATTTGTGAATGTTTTTTTTTATTAGCAAATCTCATTTTATTTAACTCTGAGCTCGAGCCGAACTTCGGGCTCGAGCCTCCTGCACAGACAGCAAGCCAAGTTCGTTTTACTACTGTCAAGACTGAATGGGCAGGCGAACTCATGAATTGGAATATTGGAACAAATACCCCCATATTTGTGCAATCAAAATGGAAGATTGCATATTCAAATGAATAATAATCATGCTTCTTCATTCTATACACAAACTGATAAAATATATTCAAACTCTGCAACTATCACTGTGTTTGAAGCACGTTTACTGGGCAAAAACACTGACTTGATCATCAGGGCAAATGACAGAATTTTGAGCGCACAAGATCATTGTTACGGACAGATACTCGGGGAACACAGAGGTACACGTAGAATGACGTTTATTAGACAAACAGCAGGTGATAACAGTAATGCAGGCAAGTGAACTGGAGATGTGAACTTGGTGGAGTGATAAGCCTAAGCTGTCCATATATATACATACATACATACATACAGACACACACACACACACACACACACACACACACACACTGTGCCGCTTGAAAGTTTGTGAACCCCTTGCAGAATCTGCAGAATCAAAATTTTAACAAAATAAGAGATCATACAAAATGCATGCTATTTTTTTATTTAGTACTGTCCTGACTACGATATTTTACATAAAAGATGTTTACATATAATTCCCAAGACAAAAAAAAAATAGCTGAATTTATTAAAATGACATGGGTCACTCTCAGGAGCTCAGTGAATTCAAGCGTGGTACCGTGATAGGTTGCCACCTGTGCAATAAATCCATTCATGAAATTTCCTCACTACTAAATATTCTACGGTCAACTGTTAGTGGTATCATAACAAAGTGGATACTCAGCCATGAAGTGGTAGGCTACGTAAAAAAAAAAATCACAGAGTGGGGTCAGCACATGCTGAGGCACACAGTGCACAGAAGTTGCCAACTACAGACCTCCAAACTTCATGTGGCCTTCAGATTAGCTTAAGAACAGTGCGTAGAGAGCTTCATGGAATGGGTTTCCATGGCCGAGCAGCTGCATCCAAGCCTTGGTGATTTTGGTGTGGAGGAACTTGACTGGCCTGCAGAGAGTCCTGAATTTATTAAAATGACCCCGTTCAAAAGTTTGTGAACCCTTGATTCTTAACACTGTGTGGTTACCTGGATGATCTATGAATGTTTGTTTGTTTTGAGATGGTTGTTCATGAGTCCCTTGTTTGTCCTGAGCAGTTAAACTGAGCTCTGTTCTTCAGAAATCCTCCAGGTCCTGCAGATTCTTCAGATTTCAAGCATTTTTTGCATATTTGAACCCTTTCCAGCAGTGACTGTATGATTTTGAGATCCATCTTTTCACACTGAGGACAATTGAGGGACTCAAACACAACTATTACAAAAGGTTTAAACATTCACTGATGCTCCGGAAGGAAACACGATGCATTAAGAGCCGAAGGGTGAAAACTTTTTGAATTTGAAGAACAAGGTAAATTGTCTCCAGGAAACATGTAGGTATCTTCTGTTGCTTGCAAATTTTAGCGAGTTTGACAAAGGCCAATTGTGATGGCAAGACGACTGGGTCAGAGCATCTCCAAAACTGCAGCTCTAGTTGCCTCTTTTCAAACTATTCTTATCACTTATTGGGGTAGGTCATGAGTGATATTAAGATTGTGTCATCAGACATCAAAGGGGTTAACTATGTAATTAAGAGACAAAAAATAATTTCTTATCTTAAAAGGATATCTTATCTTGAAAGGAAAATTTCTTATCTTAAAAGCTCAGATTGCTTTTCTACAGGAAATCCATTTGACTGAGACAGAAGACATGAAGCTCAGTCGAGGATGGGTTGGTCAGGTTTTCAGTTCTTCTTTTAATTCTCACAGTAGGGGAATAGCAACCTTAATTCATAAAAAGTTTAATTTTAGGTTTGAGGATATGATACTATATTGCCAAAAGTTTTGGGACGTCTTCCTTTACATGCACATGAACTTTAATGACATCCCATTCTTAATCTGTAGGATTTAATATGGAGTTGGCCCACCCTTTGCAGCTATAACAGCTTCAACTCTTCTGGGAAGGCTTTCCACAAGTGTGTTTATGGGAATCTTTGACCATTCTTCTAGAAGCGCATTTGTGAGGCCAGGCACTGATGTTGGCGAGAAGGCCTGGCTCGCAGTCTCCGCTCTAATTCATCCCAAAGGTGTTCTATCGGGTTAAGGTCAGGACTCTCTGCAGGCCAGTCAAGTTCCTCCACACCAAAATCACCAAGGCTTGGATGCAGCTGCTCGGCCATGGAAACCCATTCCATGAAGCTCTCTACGCACTGTTCTTAAGCTAATCTGAAGGCCACATGAAGTTTGGAGGTCTGTAGTTGGCAACTTCTGTGCGCTGTGTGCCTCAGCATGTGCTGACCCCGCTCTGTGATTTATTTATTTTTTTTACGTAGCCTACCACTTCATGGCTGAGTATCCACTTTGTTATGATACCACTAACAGTTGACCGTAGAATATTTAGTAGTGAGGAAATTTCATGAATGGATTTATTGCACAGGTGGCAACCTATCACGGTACCACGCTTGAATTCACTGAGCTCCTGAGAGTGACCCATTCTTTCACAATTGTTTGTAGAAGCAGTCTGCATTCCTAGGTGCTTGATTTTATACACCTGTGGCCATGGAAGTGATTGGAACACTTGAATTCAGTGATTTGGAGGGGTGTCCCAATACTTTTGGCAATATAGTGTATATATATATATAACTTATACTGTGCCTTTTACAAATTAAATTATATAATAGTTATATTTACACATATAATCTATTGCATATTTTTCTATAGCTACTTTTTCTTACTGTACTATACTGCAGTATTTAAAATTTGTTTTTTGTTTTTTTAAATAATATAATCTATTTCATTTTTATTGCTTAATTCCTATGAACTGTATGTCTGTACTTTCTTATCCACTGGAAATAAATATAAATACATTAATACAGATGTAATACAACTATCATTAAAAACATGATGTATACACTCAAGTTTCCATTGTTTTTGTTCCAAAAGTGAGTTTCAACTTTTTTTCTTTTTTTTTTTTTTTTTTTTCATAATCATGAAAAATGAATCTTTCATTAGTCTTTGTCTCCCTCTGCTGGTACAACACAAACATATTCAACCTCTATATTTTCTCTGTAACCAAACTCCAACCTTTTTGAATATTTACTGTGCATTTGTGCAAATAAAATGGTTAATCAATAAATGGAAAAACTGTAATTTTCTGCTCTGAAATAAAAGGTGTTTCACTGCCACCTCATCAAGTCTGTCAGAGGATCATTGAAATCTAAATGTCTTAATTTACAACAATGAAGTCACTCTATCTTCAGTCTCTGTTGATTCTGTTGACCTTGAGTCTCTGTGGATCCTTATTCACAATCAGATGATCATGAGAAGATAAGACTGTCATCTAATACTAAGCCTAAAATAAAACACACAAACAGTCACATATGCAGTATGAGACATTACGTTTGTCATATTTTCATAAGAAAACTTGGCACTAACTAGATAAGGTATATTAATTCATTCTCAAACTGAAAATATAGCTTCTATCTGATGCTTATAGTCACTTTACAAAATCAAAAGGACATGAAAGGTCACTTTCAAACAACAGACAGCTGATACAGAACCAGCAGAAATTATCATTACACTCCACTACAAATTTAATATCAGTTAATAACAAACAACCCAAATCTCATATTATCACGCACAGAGAGACAGTTAAAGGGTAAAAGCTGAAAATAACATTAACCCTTATGTGTTGTTGGGGATGTTTTCATCCACTATAGGGTGATTTTGAGTCTTAATTTGGCCACAACTTTCTCTGTGTTTCAGCAAATGGAATGATATTTGGTGACAAATCTTATTTTGACACATATTTTGGGAAAATGCTTTGAAAATTTTCAAAAACTCAACAATACACTGTGGGCAAATTCACTACCCTTTCGTTATGTTCGTGGATGAAAACATCCACTAAATAAAACTGCTGTAAAAAAGTATCAGATAAATATTTTTTTTCAATTTTTTTTTGCATAAATCTATTAATCAACCTAAGTCCTGATCAAAACTACTAAATGTTTTAAAAAAATCCGGGATTTTTACTCTTTAATTGCGAAGTTCATAAATGATGTCACTGACTTTGGGAAAAAAACACACAAAATGACTCATTTTCAATATAAAATGTAATTGTGGACTGGAATTTTTTTTTTTTTACCTTTTATCACAGTCTTGGACATGTGAAAGATTAGTAATAACATTGGCTTTGATGCATTGTTAGTTTTTGTGCAGCATCAGATTTTAATTTTTTCTCCCTCATTTACTGTTCGTGGCTGTTTTTGCCCCATTGACTTCAAACATGCACACATCCATTGAAAATCAAAACATGCACCTCAGCTCTCAGAACTACATGGAGTAAACAAAAATAAAGTAAGTGTATTTATGCACCTGCTGCCTTTTGATGGTGAGAAGAACAGACTAAACAAAAACAAGGTATGTGGATTTAAACACTTGCATGCCATCCTGCTGGTCATTTGATGGTGAGAAGAGCAGCAAGCAACATGAGAAAGGGCTTATTTACCAAAGTTTTAGAAATGATTATGCAGCCTGACCCCTCCAGCGAGCTGCAGGATGTATTGTCTTCTCCCTCTGACACCACAGACTCAGGAAAGTCAGATCCTGATTTTGTTGTGGCACCCTCATCATCCTCTCCAGCTTCCACTGAAGGCGAGGAGGATTCAGAGGATCCTGGACCTGGGTGGATTGGGAGAAACGGCGAAGTGTGGTTTTCAACCAACGTGGAGACAACTCCCTTTCTTCAGCCTGCCAGAGGCGTGACTCCAGGGCCGACGCGTTATGCCATCGCAAGGGTCCAGGACGTGGATTCTGTGTTCAATTTTTTTTTTTTTTTTTTTACGGAGGAGATGATTGACCTCATTGTCAGCATGACCAACCTCCATGGGCACCGCACAATGAGAAACTGGACCAAGGTGGACTCCAGAGATCTCCGTGCCTACTATGAGCAGCTTGTGCCATTCAAAGGGCGATGCAGCTTTCGGCAGTACATGCCAAAAAAACCAGCCAAATATGGGCTAAAAATTTGGGTGACTGCTGATGTTGCCACATCCTATGCCTGGAGGTGTGACATTTACCTGGGTAAGACAGGTGATGCTGCAGAGGTAGGTCAGGGAAAGCGTGTCGTCATGGAGATGACAGAAGGATTTCACGCATAGGCCGTCTGTACTTCTCACCATCAAAAGGCAGCAGGTGCATAAACACACTTTGTTTTTGTTTGAGCTGAGGTGCATGTTTTGATTTTCTCAGACGCATCAAGGTAAGTGCGCAAAGGTTTCTCTCTCACTCTCTCTCACACACACACACTATAATATGCTGTTATACTCCATATAACTCCATATAAAAGCCAGAAACTAAGCTTTTTTTTGCACAGGCCTATCTAAAGGGTTAATGGTGCCACATGGTGATCAACTGTAAAAATTACAAATTTTACCTCTTGCCAACAGGGAAAACCACAAACAATCAAGAATGCATTATTATATGGTGTCATGGCTTTGCAATCAAAAAATGTCTTTATAATGGAAGTCAATGGGGCAAAAACAGCCACGAACAGTAAATGAGGGAGAAAAAAATAAAATCTGATGCTGCACAAAAACTAACAATGCATCAAAGCCAATGTTATTACTAATCTTTCACATGTCCAAGACTGTGATAAAAGGTAAAAAAAAAAATCCAGTCCACAATTACATTTTATATTGAAATATAAAATATATAAATACATTTTGTGTGTTTTTTTCCCAAAGTCAGTGACATCATTTATGAACTTGGCAATTAAAGAGTAAAGATCCTGGATTTTTTTTAAACATTTAGTAGTTTTGATCAGGACTGAGGTTGATTAACAGATTTATGCAAAAAAATGTGAAAAAAATATTTATCTGATACAATTTTACAGCAGTTTAATTTAGTGGATGTTTTCATCCACGAACATAAGGAAAGGGTATTATTTTCACAATCAGTCACAACACCACGAGCAGAATTAAACTCTATTAAAAATTGTTAAAAACTATTGTTACCATAGTGTCTCCAGAAAGCAGCTTCACTCCAGAGACTGCTAGTTTACTAAATGACAGATCCAGTTCTCTCAGATGTGAGGGGTTTGATCTCAGAGCTGAGGCCAGAGCAGCACAACCGTCATCTGTGACACCACAATCATTCAACCTGTAGAGAGCAATAACACACTCTTCACTCTCTCTGATCAGATCAAAAAGGACTTTCCTATGATCACATTCAAACTAACAATGTGATGATAAGGTGAGAGACAATGAGAAAAAGTGAATCAGTTTAAAGATGAATAAAGTCAGTTTTCTCTGAAATCATATTCTTCTTTTTGCGCCCTGAACACAACATTCAGATGCTGAAACTCTGACATTGTAGAAAATGTGTGTGTCGCACCTATTCATATATGAATGGGAGCTGGATGTTTGGAAATGGACATGGTGAGGGGGTGGAGAATAGGGAAGGTAGAGCGGGTGTTCTGATTCTGTTGAGATCACACATTAAATCGGTTCATCATAAAGTTATCACATGACTCCTCTGTTTTGTGCACATCTACATGGTGTCAGAAGTTGTATCGCTGACAAATCATGGCTCAAAATCTAACCGCTCATGTTTGATGACCACATCACTAACAACTGGCTGAAATTCAAAAGGGAATGGGATGTGTACAGCAAAGCAGGGCTGTCAGACAAATCAAAAAAGGAGCAAGCTTACACTCTCCTCAATTTAGCCGGTTCGGATGCCCTAGATCAGGGTGTCCAATCCTGCTCCTGGAGGGCCACTGTCCTGCAGAGTTTAGCTCCAACCCTAATTAAGCACACCTGAACCAACTAATCAGTGTCTTACTATAGGCTATAAACTTCCAAGCAGGTGTTGAGGCAAGTTGGAGTGAAACTCTGCAGTACAGCAGCCCTCCAGGACCGAGTTTGGACACCCCTCCCCTAGATAAACATGAGTCATTTCACTTTCAAGAGGGTGAGGACAAAGAGGATCCTGACATGTTAATTAAAAAATTTGATGAGATATGCTTGCCAGAACGGAACGTGATAATGGACAGATATGCAATTAATATCACGGTGCAAAAACCTGACAAAGGAATTCAATCTTACATGGGCGGATGGCACCATCTATTGGAACTGCTGAAAAAAACCTACACAGAGTAAATGAAGTGGGAAGTGAGGTCCACCAAGATTATTTTCATTATGAAAGTGTGGACCTGCTTGCAAACAAAGAAGAAATATTCATCACTCTCTCAACAAACTGTAACAAGCAGGTCAAGCTGAAAATAGACACTGGAGCTAAATGCAAATGTTATGTCTTTATCCACATTGCAGTACGTTGACCCCAATGCCCAAATTGATCAGTCAAACAGAGTAAGTCTGATAGCCTATATGGCAGTCAAACAGTCAAACTATTCCACATAGTGGATAGAAATATTAGGAGCCTGTTAGGCCTTCCAGACAGCATGAGGTTAAATCTCATACAACTTAGCCCAGAAGTACATGCTGTGCAACAACAGGCTCCTGAGATGAGTGATTATGAGGACTTGTTTCATACTGACACTGTTGGTAAGCTTCCAGTCATATATCACATGAGCCTGGATGAGTCCTGTACACCATAATAAGGCTCTCCTGTGGCATCATCACCCGTTAAAGACTGTAGATCCAACAGTCTGGCAGAGCGTGGTGTCACTTCTGCAAAACATCTCCTAGAAAAGTGTGCACATGATGGTTCTGACATTTATGCAGCCTTGCTCAACCTGCGCAACAAACCCAGGGATGGCATGCCTTCTCTAGCACAACATTTACTGTACCATCCCAGCTCTCACTGAGAGTTGAGACTAATGTTCAGGTGGCTTTGTTCGGACAAAAAAGAAAGACAAGCCATGACAAATCTGCCAGACACCTTTCTCAGATTCTCGATCTTCGTTCTTCACGTCCTCTGCTAGTTAAAAATCATTACTATGGTCTGCCCATCAAATCCCTTCACTTCCGAAAACCGCTGGACCTGGTGCTGTCTGCCGACTCCATCAAGATGTGGCACAGAGACAATGTAAGTTCAGCTTTGCTGGTGTATTTTTTTTTTCTTTTCATTTAGCATGGATCCTTTATTGGAAAAACATCAAATGCATAACTTTTTTTTTTTTGTCTTGATTTCAGGGAAGAGTATTTTCCTCCATCGAACCGCAGGCCAACATCAATGATGTGTGTCTCTACCCCGGCTCTGGTTAGTTATCACAAATAGAACTGAAGTTTAACCACAATAAGATACTAGTTCATTTCTAACTGACCCCATAAAACCAAAATTGGAGTTTTGTGGCATTTCGTCCTTGTGTGTGAGCTTTAAGGTCATTTATACACTGCTGGAAGCTGCCAACATAAACTTTGTAGAGGAAATATATATTTAAAAGTTAGAGTTTTTCTCTTACTGGAAAGAAGACCAAAATGATTGATCTCAACTTGCTCACATGGGTGTGTCCAAACTTTTATTTTTTTGTCCAATCAGATGTTTTCTAGAATGAGAATTTATCTGTTTGTCTTAAATGAAAGAATCTTAGATATTAAAAACTAATAAAGACCTAATAAAGGTTTTTTTTGTTTTTTTTTAACTAAATGAATACTTTTATTCAGCTAGGACACACGTCAAACTGATCGAAAGTGACAGTAAAGACATTTATAATGTTACAAAAGATTTCTATTTCAAATAAATGCTGCTCTTTTAAACTTTCTATTCAAAAATACCAAGGCTTTCCAGAAAAGGAAAAAAAAAATGAAGCAGCACAACTGTTTTCAACATTGATAATAATAAGAAATGTTTCTTGAGCAGCAAATCATAATATTAGAATGATTTCTGTAGGATCATTTGACACTGAAGACTGTGTAATGATGAGTAATGATGCTGAAAATTCAGCTCTGATCACAGGAATAAATTACATATTAACATTGATTCAAATAGAAAACTCTTATTTTAATTTGTAATAATTATATTCCACAAAATTTTTCACTGTTCTTTTGATCGAATAAATGCAGCCTTGCAGAAGAGATTTCTTTCAAAAACATCTTGCCAGCCTCAACATTTGAACAACTGCAAATTCTATTAATCATTTATATTTTTTATTGCCATTTTATATGCGGCAAAATAACTAAAATATATATAAAATATAACACAATAAATTAAACATCTGACAACATTTCAAAAACTCCTATATAAATTCTTTCATTATAATAATTATAATAATATTTCACAATGTGACTTTTTACTGTATTTTTGATCAAATAAATGTGTCAATGCATTTGATAAAAAAATATGGTGTGCATAAGAGACTTATCCCAAGTTCATTGTGCTTGCCTTATTGGGTGTGCATTATATTTACACAGCTAGAATGATTAGACCTGCTTACACACATCAGGAGATGGTTGACATTGTCATATCTGTGACCATCAGACCATCAACTAACACGTGATGTTGAAGTTGACTCGCGTATAGGGGTTTCATATCCCATGAGAGCTGTTTTTGTTTTCTAATTGCTTCTTTGTGACCCAATTTACAGGTACGCTCTTCACTGCCAATGAAGATCCCAAAATGAACACCTAGCATTCCTGTAAGTACCAGATGGCGTTCTATGAAGTATGATGTAAAAAATGAGCCAATGCTTTGAGCACATTTTTTTCCTCGTACCTTGATTAGTCATGGCACGTTTGTGTACGCCTTGTTCTACCAATTACACTTTCTAAGTAAAAGCATGCCCTCCCAGGGGCTTTATAGTGTTTATAGTTAACAGGGCAGTGGTAGTTAAGGGCAACCGAAACATTTCTGAGAAACTGCATTCTGTTCCAGACCTGCACATTTTATAGCTCTGTGTGTTTTGCAATAAGAGAGCCTTTATTCTGTCTGTGCTTTGGTTGAGTACACACACACACACACACACACACTCACACTCACACACAATTACAGAAATAAGAACTACAAATACACTTGAGATCTCAATAAAATCAGATCAGTTGATAAGGCCTTCATGAAACCAATGTATTCTGCGTTTCAGGATTTAATTCAAATTTTTTAAATCAAAAATGGTGTCTAATGAGATAAATTCATAAAACTTAAATAAATTTAGAATTTTAGATAAATTTATGAATTATGAAAAATTGATAAAAATATAAAAAATGAATTAATCATTTAAAATTTAATCAAATAAAAATAATTTACATGAAATTTAATGAAAAATTCATAAAACTTTAACAATTTAAATAACTTTTTATGTCAAATAAGGCGCTACACAACAGAACTTGTATACTGTATAAATTAAAACATCTTTAAAACTTGCAATTCTTGGTTGTATGGTGTTCTTAATAATAATAAATAATAAATTTTACTATACAATAGTAATAAAATTCTGTCATAATTTTTTCAAGTGAAACCAAAATCTTATCTGGTGATTTGTAGTGAAAAGCAGAGGGTTGTGTCAGGTTTTTTTTTTTTTTTTTTTTTAATTCAGCATAAATTATTGTCAGTTAAAACAAATATTGCCATTATGTATTCTTTTTTCCACTTCACTGGGAATTCTGGAAGAAAATGTGATTTTCATGACAAATAAGTGCAAACTGACACATAAAATGGCCTTTATTTCAGGCAACTTCTTTTGATTTTGCTGTGAAATCTGACCAATTGATCAACTGTTTTCATTAGATTGATCCTTACTTGTTTAAGATCATCTTCATAATGTCTGTACCATGTTTTGTGAAGCTATTCATGATCTACCTCAAAAGGATCCTTACTTGCCATTCACTCACATTTTCTCTGTTGTGTGTTGCTGTCTTTCATGCTCTGGGTCTGGTTCCACGCTGGTGCTCCTTTCTGGATAACCTCACGTGGAGCTTGAGGAGAACGCTGAGAGCAACATCTATGATGACTACAAGTTTGTGACCCGCAAAGACCAGGTGAACCTGCTGGAGAATCTGTCCAAAATTACCAATAAGATACTTGCATTAAAGATCTGCTTCCCAACCCTTGAGTCCAACTCAACCCGAGTTAGATTTTGTCCTGGGTTCTGCTAAGTTTTTCATGCTTGAATTTGTAATTAATGGAAATATAAGTATTATAAATATGTGTTTTATGTAGGGGTGTGCGATTGTGTATCATCTACGATAATATCACTATAATTGTTGTTTTAACGATGCTAATATTAAAATATGTCACTCACTTTTCAAAAACACATCTTCCGAGTGCATGTTTTGATTGTGTGGTGTTTTTGTCTTATTTCTATATGATATTGTTAAGCAGTATCACACAAGCAAGTGTGCACAATTACAAATGTGATTTTGTTGTGAATGTGAACAGTTCAATAAACAAGAAGTTAATATTTTGAGTTACATTTTAGGCAAAATATTGTTAATATTGTGTGATTTTGATCTGTTTCACCAACGAAAATAGTTCCAAACAAAGCCACAGCATAACCTTTGTGCACCTCCGAGCAACACGCAGCTGTGTTTTTTCCTGAATGGATTTTTAATTTATCAATGATTCCGTCATCTATTCATAAAAAGTGATCTATTCATACACATTTTCTTCATTTCTTAATGAATCAGCCATTTGAACAAATCGGTTGAGTGAATGACTCAGTGACTTATTCATTAATATAGTGGTTTGCCACCACCTACTGGTGGTTTTTAGTTTTTATATTTAGAGTATCATTTAGAGTATCACATAGATGCAGCTTCTGTGTAACTTCTGCAGTGCGAAAATGGATTTTATTCATACTGATTTCATTTGTTAACAGCCTGTTTCTTTATTCGAATTGAATATGATTAAAAGGAGGAATTTGACATAAGACGATCCCTACATCTAATAAGTTTAGAAAAATTTGCCCTTATAAATGTAAAAAAAAAAAAAAACCTGGAAAGTTATTTAAAGTGGCAAATATCACCCCTTAATAAAAACGTTTTTTTTTTTTTTTGTCACTGAACTAACCACTGTACTGTAATATGAAGAATATGAACATTTTTATTAGTCAGCTGTTAAAAAGAGGCCTAAACCAGCCAATATACCAGCATGAAAATCCCAGAATCCCAGAAAATATCAATATGATATTTTTTGTTAATATTGCACACCCCTGGTTTTATAAATGTTTTCATTTTAACATAACTCGTTTTGCGTATGACCACATGCACTATTTTATGCAAGTGAGTGGTAGCCTGTGTGTCTTCAGACGAAGAGGTAATCTGGAAATTTGCAGCTTCAGATTCAGTCCAGAACTAGTTATAGTTTTATCATTGAGAAGCACGTTATGACACGCTACATGCAAAGTTTGGGTATTTACTATGAGAACATTTCAGTAGTTGCGAAAGTCAGTCACAGCTGTGATTACAGGCGTTGACCCTCAAAACTTCGATCTGCTAAAACTCTAACAGAGACAAATATGGCAGATATGTTAGTCGCTACACTGGATGGAGTCAGGCCTACAGCAGTGATAAGATCCAGTTCAGTGGGTCGAAGATGGGAAAACAGCTCAGGAATGCCACCATCAGCAGAAAGCGGATCATATGATGTGGAGGGGCAGGCGCTTCAGCATGCTTGCAGAATAGCAGGATTATATAACAGGAGAGTAAGTCTAGTGAACAGTTTTCTGGCCGTGACACCACAATATCTTGTGCACCATCACAGGCAATAGTTGTGGGAACTGAAACTTTCCCTCATTTACCAAATTTAGAAAACATTGATGAAGAAATTCAAATGCTATTTGACATTTTGACAGATAACTTAAAAAAAAAAAAAAACGCTGGTGGGGAAAGAGTTAATGGATGGACAAGAATGATGAGAGAATATAAAAAAGATCTAATTTTGAGTTCTGAAGATGAACGAAAGTCTTATGGGTTTGGGACGATATGAGGGTGACTAAATGATGACAGGATCATCATTTTTGGCTGAATTGTCACTTTAATGTTTCTAGATTAAATTAACAAATTAACAACTCTGGAATACAGACCTAAGGTTGGTTTCCTTTTAAAGAAGACACTCAGCAGAAGTAGCTTCAAAATGAAAGTGTAAAAAAAAGTTATAGAAGTTTAAGTTTTCTATAAAGCAAATGTACTGAACTAAACTTTTTTTTATTCTATACAAAATATATATTTTACAAGATATTTTGAAAAGCCATATATATAAGTTGTGTTCCAAATTTGAAGTTGATATCACAAAAATTGAGCCCGCTAAACGGTTTTAATGTACTGTTTCAATGTAACGCAATGTCCAATTTCAAAACAGTCACAAGATAAATTGTTATTATTTATGCTTTCCAATAATACCTAATTTACGACGAATACTAAAAGATGTGATGGGAGCGGGGCAAATAAAAAAGCGTGCCAGGTGTCCCGCTACCAGGACACTGACAGTTAACAGGCTAATAAATAAATTGATTAAATTATATTAAAAATTGTTCATTGTAAGTTCAAGATGCCCAATTCATGAAAAATGATAACATATGGATATTTTGTTATTTAATGTGATGTGTTACTGTTAATTTATTGGGTGCACCATGTTTTGATTGGATGGAAGGCAAGATTTTAATTGGAAAAGGGTCTACAATTTTGTTTCTCACATGGCTTTAGAGGACTCAAATAGTGCACCAGTATTTACACTTTTATGGTGTTTTTTACCCTTGACATCAAGGTTAGCCAATCTCTTTTGTTGAATGGGGAAGAAGTAGTTCATCAAAAGTGGGTGAAATTTGAAGGGTTTTAACATGAAATGGAGATAAAATAGACCATGATGGAAACTTTGCTTTCTGGTTAGAATTCATCAGAGAGACATATTTGCTGGAGAGGTACTGTGGGTCAGGATTTGTTCAGACACTACATGTGTTTTGTGATTAACTGATGTGTGTTTTATCAATAGTGTAATTGGTGAGCATCAGCCCTTTTTGCTGATATCAGTAACTGTTTTTAAAGTGTAATCTATGGAATAGCTCATCCCTGCTCAATACAGACAAAGCTCAGCTGAATTTTTGAAATGCTTTAAAATGTCTTCATTGAACCTTGCAATTTTAAAATCAATGAAAAAAAACACTCTAAAAAATGCTGGGCAATTTTGGACAAATTTGGACAAACCCAACCGTTGGTTTAAAATTTTTGTATCAAATTTTTAAACCAACGAATGGGTTTGTCCAAATTTGACCCAAACATGGGTTAAAACAACCCAGCATTTTTTAGAGTGAATGAAAATACAATATAAGCCCCAAAAACTTTGTCCTGCGGACTGTTGTATATGGCAGTGGGTTCAGGGTGCTCAAAGTTCAATAGTGTCTCTGAAGGTTTAGGTGGTGACCATGGTGCAGGAGATTATACTGCATATAAACTTATGTGCATTCTTATGGACTACAGTGGCTTAAATCACCTTTTTTCCTCCCCTTCTGTAGCCTGATGAGTTTGGGTTCCTTGCCACTGTAGCCTCTGGCTTTGCTCAGTTGGGGTTTAAACAGTGTTGGGAAGGTTACTTTGGAAATGTAATAGGTTACAGATTACAAGTTACCCTATTTAAAATGTAATAAGTAACTATTTCAATTACTTTATTAAAGTAACTGATTACATTTGACTACTTTTTGATCACATTTCTAAATTTCTAACGAATATTTTCAACTGTTAATCATTTTTTTCAAACATTTAAACCAAGCAGGGTTAACCTTAGTACTGAACACTGATTACTGTCAGACATTCAAAATCACTTTAATTAAAAATAATGTAATAATTTATTTTTAAAGCACAGCCACAAAATCAGACTTAACCTCTTTTTTGCTTTGAGATCATTCTGAGGTTAAATACAGATTTCTACATTAAATGATTTTTAAATTTCCAGCACTGGAACATATTTTTATCACTCGCCATGGTGGCAACTACAGGTTGTATAGCCTAAAGCTTTCAGAGGCAATGTGGATTGATGTAAATGGCTGATGTGGTGTGTTTTGCTAAATGGCCTTTAAATGGCAGGAGGCATTACGCACATCAAAAACAGGCAAAGCAACAAAATAATATTATTCAAGTGCTGTCAGTCAATTAAAAAAAAAAAAAAAAAAATTAAATCACACATTTTTTTTCTGTAATTAATCACAATTAATCACACCCAACATTAAAGTTTTTTAATACATATATATTTTATTGTAATTATATCACATTTAATCTCCAAATTGATGTAGAAACAACATAAAGACAGCATATTAAATATTTTATCTAAGGTAGGACATATACAGAAATTAAATAGGCTATATTTTTCAAACACTTCAGTCTTCACTGCATAAATTATAAATTAAATATAGATTAATCCTTACTATTGCTACAAAAATTCAGTCAAGAGCAGTGAGTGATTTTCTCGTTGTTTTTTGCAGCGGGTTTATTAGGCTGCTGTCACTTTAAGACCTGTCGCACATGACGCGGATCTGGCATACTTCCGATGTCCTCACAACTCTTTGCGGTCATTTAAGACTTTATTTAACTCATTTGAGACTCTGCTTACGAGGATACTCGACAAAGCGGACATTTTAGCATACTTTTGTGTGTTTTTGTCCGTTCAAGGCATGAAAGTGACAGTGCGGCCACAAGCTGTATGTATGCATGAGTGTGTGTGTGTGTGTGTGTGTGTGTCATACAGACAGGAGATTTCACAGACGCGCGACAGTACAGATTTTAAGTTCTCATTTTTGCGTCTTTTCGCGCTTGAATGCTTTAATAGCCATGAATGAATGATAGCGTGATCATATACTACATCCTAGCTTTTTCCAGAAAATATTCAGATGTAACCCCCTTTGTAATCGTTAACATAATAACTTTAATTTACTTACACATTTTTTCTCAGTAACTAACGAATTACAGTTACATTTATTTTGTAATTAAATTACGTAACACTGTTACATCTAGCTAGTTACTCCCCAACACTGGTTTTAAAAGGTACTTAATATTCAGTCAATTTTATTGAACTGACACTACTGAATCAGAATTGTAATTGTCTGAATGTCAGTGCATTCAAATATTAAACCAATTTTGCTCAAGTTTTTCTCAACTTCATAATTTTTGCTAAATGACCTTTAATTAACTGATGTCGAGGTGATTTTTAGTGGATGCATGAGTCCGTTCTGCTGAACTTTACACAGAAAGCAGAGTAACCACAAGTGGAGTTCATCACATTATCTATTAATGTTCCACTAACCACAAACAAACGCAAAGTGGCACAATACTTATCTTCATTTTGAACAATAAATCTTTTGTCCACTTCTTCTGATAGTTTATATAATACTTTAAGATTTGTGCATTAAATCTGGCTTAAGTGTCCATATCAATAAACATATAGTGGATTGGGACCAACTGAGCAGGTTATATTTGCGCTATACTTGTAATTCATGAACTCCTGGCATTTTGCTTATTTTTGATTGATGTCTTTTAAATGGTTAAATGATGATACATTTTTGCTTGCTGTACATTTCTGTAGGTAAAGACCATGGTGAACCTGTTCGCCTATGAAGTGGACCGTAAGGACAGAATCTGACAGAAGATCGAGGAGTCGAGAGCTCAGAGAGTCCAGCTCAAGGTAATGCTTGTTGCCACATTCACCTTGTCTGCATGTTTAACAGTGTGCTTGCTATGAGAAAACATGGCAGATCAAGAATGACAGAATGTTTGGAAAGAAAGAAATCTTGTTACAGAAAAGGTAACACTTTATTTTATAGTGTCCTTGTTACACATTACACATAATTACTAAATTATGCATAATTGCTTGCAACTAACCCTTAACCAAGTACCAAAGTACATGTAGTTAATTGATATTACTCAGTACTTAACTTTATAATTATACTGTAACAAGGATACCACCTTAAAATAAGAAGTAATCCAGAAAATCACTGTTTCACTAAACACTTTTTCTTTAGTAAAAGTACACATTTTCATGTCAAATTTTTAGACATGTTTAGTTAGCTGGGGTTATGAAATTCATTTTATTAATTTTTTTACAAATCGTTTCCCATTTTTCTGGATTCCATTTTAATGGTCAAAATAATATTAGTAATCAGAAATATTGCCTAATTAACTGAAATAATGAAACAATTTAAGAATGTTTTTTATTTTTTTACATTTTTACAATAATAGGGCTATACAATAGAGCTGTATGAAATATTTTATATTTTCAGAAATTCTTTGTTTTTTCTGGATTTATGATTTAATACAAATTTATTAGTTAAAAAAGTGGTAATCAAATTGAGGCATAAAATTATCAATTTAATAATTTTTTATTCAAACGAAAATGTAACGATTCCTTTTAAATTTGTCTATGTAGATTCATGACTTTCTAAAACATCCAGGTTATAAATTGTTCAAACAAACTCTTTATTTAAAAATCACTGGACTAAATAAAAAGAAACAACAAGACGTTTCGGTGTTCATCTAAACACCATCTTCAGCATACTATGTGGACAACTTTGTAGTCATGTGACTACATGTATGTGGACCATGTGACTTGTGGATATTTCCTGCGTTTTTACAACTGAAGATGATGTTTGGATAAACACCGAAACATCTTGTAGCTTCTTTTTATGTAATCCAGTGATTTTTAAATAAAGAGTTCCCTTTCGAAAGGGAACTTGCTTTGCGTTTGAAACGCTATGGGGTACGTCACACGTGAGCCGGTGTCTGAAAGCCAAGTATCAAAAAACTCCAATCCTATTGGCCGGCGACAGCCTATGACGTCATATGGCGCGACCCAGAAGTATATAAGGAGCACCTGGAGAAACAGTCAGTATCTGTTCGTCTTTCGGGACTGTTCTGTCTGATCGCTATTGTATCGACTCCGGTAAGGGAATCTATATTTTGCCTTACAAACGTTCAAGAGAGTGTGTTCATCTGTGTCCCTGGTTTGACACTTGATATGCACATTTCTGGGCGTTTTCTGTCTGGGAGAGGAGCGCGCATAGTGCTTGAGGGCGCTGTCTGTGTGCATTTCTGTTATTTACTGTGAGCGTCTCCTTATTGGGACGCTCCGTTCTCGTTCAGCACTCTTCTCGAGGGAAGAGGTGTCCGCATCTGTGCCTGGTGATTCTGGCCCCGTATGGCTGAGGCAAAACGGTGGCTGCAATCATGAGGCTTGCAGGTGGGCTCGTTGGGAAGTTTGAGAGAGTTGTATTCTCTCTCGGCTTCCCCGGGGCTAACGAGGATGAGTTGTTGGATGGCGATGACGTCTGTGTTTGACGTCATCGCATCTGGCAGCGAACCCTCCTCTGGCTGCTGTATATATGCGGAGCTGCTGGTGTTTTTTGGGACGCGCTCTTGGCAGGCTGCGGCTGCCGCAAGGGCACGTTAGGAAAGGGGCCGCACGCGGACGGCTCGACGAGCGGTTCCTTTCTGTCCATAAAACGCTGCAGCTCCCATAAGTTTTCCATTCCTTTCTGATCTCTACGTTTGAGATCGGGAGGGCATGGAAAAAACCCCTAGCCATTCAGATTTGTATCTGAGATTTGTATTTGTATTTTTCTGTCAGCCCACTTTTCCGGTTTGATGATGAGAGGATCTTTTAGGCTTAAAAGAACCCTAGATTCTATCCTTTCATGTAGAGAAAAAGGAGTATGAGGAATCTTCGGTCTTTGAGCCGCAGGAACGTAAGCTGGGTCTATATTTTATGTTTTAAAATGGGACCTTGTTTTTTCCTGTATAGTTTTTCTGAGCATGTAGTTAGTCAGGAGGCTGGTCCATCTTGAGCTGAGGCTCAGAGTCGGGCCAGAAGTCCAGTATAGCCGCTCGGGCGCCTCCTCCCTTTTTCGGAGCGAGGCGCAGAGACGGCTGGACTCGAGGAGGGAGAAGCAGGTTTTAAAGGAGGTGATCGATCACATACGCCAGTAGCGTCGGTGATCGATTCCCTCTCGTTGCGAGGGCGACTTTACATCTGCCCTCGCCTCTTCTTCCTCCGCCTCCTGGGGTCTTTGGTTTCATGCTCAGGTGCTTCTTTAACAGTCAGGCTGACGGCTGGGCCTTTGATAATATTTTCTAAGGGCCCGCCTTCTGGCTTGATAGTGAAGAAGCTCTTTTAGGCCTAAAAGAACTCTAGATTTTCCTTCTATCTGGAGAAATTATGAAGGAAGAGTCTTCGTTCTGCAGGCCACAGGAAGGTAAGCTTGGTCTATATTTATGTTTTAAAATATGCAGACCATGTTTTTCCTGTATAGTTTTCCTGAGCATATAGTCAGCATAGTGTAAGGGGTTTTTTGGGCATTACTGGAGTGTTTATAGGTTGGCTAGAACGATACTTATTGTGCGGGCCACAAAATGGCCGCCTCTGGGCCACCTGTTGTTTGAGTAGCTTCTCATTTACTGTTTGCTAAGAGTAGTTTGAGTTAGCACTCTTTACTTCAGTGAGCATATGTGTTTAGGTTGGCCTTCCTCGGCCGCCTGACTTTGGTTGCTATTTTGCTGTGTCTTTTGGCCTTGTGGCCCACAGCTAGCGGCTTAGGCTAGGACTAGTTTAGGTGTGTTTTTATCACCCCCTTTTATTACTATCCCTTTTCAGGTTGTATAGTTACTAGTTCTGGCCTCATCCTGAGGGTGTTGTAGGCCGTATGCCCATTTCCCCCTTTTTATATGTTAGGTGCAATGGCTGAGTTTAACAGCTAAGGTTGTAAGCTGTTATTTCAGCCTCCCTGGTGCTGTTTCTCAGGTGGTAGGCCCTTATCTTCTTTAGATAAGTTTAGGCAGTGTATGCTAGGCCCCACTGTTCAGAACTTCTTCATGCTATGATTTTGTTCTCCCTGAGCCCCTTGAATTCCATTCAAGTTTGAGCTACAGTGCTAGCTTTTTAGCTCCCGTCCTCTAGGGCTCAGTTCAGATCTATGGTTCTGTTTAGTGATGAACATTTATCCTTTATGGATGGCATGTATATGCAAAGCTTGTTGTTTTGGGTTCTGAGCTATTGCCCTACATGTATGTGAGCTTTACTCTAGTGCTGCCACAGGTTGTATAGTAGGCTGTTTTTGGCCTCTATTTAAGAACGTGGTGTTTTTTGTACTCCCCTGTTAGGGTTTATGTGTTTCTCTGAGTGCATCACCTGTTGGATCACACACTCAGGTTGAGTATAAAGAGTCATGCTTTTGCTACCTCTGTTAGCTCCCTTTTTATCATTGCCATAGTAGCTATATTTCATATATCTGTTGAAGTTGTTGGCTCTTTATTCTTTAGCCTCCTTCTATCTTGCATTTATGGCGCTGTTGGTTTATGGTCATGAGTTTTGCTCACGTATGTTAGCACTGCCACAGGTTTATGCTCGTGTCTGTTTTAGGTTTTAGGCTTTGTGGGCCTTCCTTAAGACCATGGTAGCATCTTACGGTACCCTGTTATTATTTGAGTTTCTGGTACATTGCCTGTTGGAATGTGTAGACTTAGCTCAGGTTGTGTATAGCTAGTTGCCCACAACTGTTTCTGGGTCTAGAGCTGGTCCCCTGTAGCTTGGTCCCCTTTATGACCATTAGCTGGCGCTACATGTTGCTGAAAGTAGTAGGCCGCTCCAGGCCTCCTTTTTAGTTTACATGTTGGCACACTTGTTTTGGTCTTCTTTGTTAGAGCTATCACTAGCTGACGCCATGTGCTCTTGAGTTGAAGGCCTCTCCAGGCCAATTTTCAGGTTGCATGTTGGCACAGCTTTGTGTGGTGGTTCTTTATATGACTCATCTCCATGGGTAAGTCGTTATTTATTCTATGACCCCTTTCTGCTATTGGCCACGCCCACCTCTGCTAAGAGTAGGCCTTAGATGAGGCCTCTCGTAGAGTACTGTGGCAGAGCTGTACTCCTCTTTTAGAGTTAAGGTGGTTTTACTGAGTACCTGGCCTGCTGGCTGATCTGGTCATTAAACTTTCACTGGCTGGTGCCATGTGCTTTTGGAGTTGTAGGCCCCGTCTGGGCCTCCTTTCAAATGGCATGTTGGCGCAGTTTTGTGTTGGTTTTTACATGACTCATCACCATGGATGGGTCTGGATTGCCACTAGCTGATGCCTCGTGTTTACAAGTCGTAGGCCTTTTTAGGCCTCCTATGTGTCATGTTGGAGTTCGGCTTTGTACTCCTCTCACTCTGAGAGTAAAAGTGCTTTTATTGAGTACGCTTTTGAGTGGCTTGCCTCTCAGGGTTAACTTTTGTGTAATAAACCGCACTGTTGTTTAGTTTTTCTGCATTTGCTGCCTTGAGTTTGGTTTTTCCTTTAGCTCTAGTTGAGCTAAGTAGTTACCTCGTAAGTAACTTGGTTCTATTTTGCTCCTAGAACTTTAGTGGCCGCTAGTCTCGCGCCGCTTGTTGATAGGTAGGCCCTCGGGGCCTTGGTTAATATGCTGGTGTTTGTTCTTGTATACTCCTCTCGCTGAGAGAGTTGGAGGTGCTTTACTGAGTATACTGCTGGTTGGCCAGGGCCCCAGGTGACTTATTAACCTCCTTTGTAGTTCAGTTATTTGTTCTCCTCGGAGCTTGAAACACTGCCATGGGCTGATGCCACGTGTTTGACTGAGGTTATAGGCCCTGTTCGGGGCCTTTTTTAGTGCATGTTGTACTCCTCTTGCTTAAAGAGTAAAAGGTTCTTTTACCGAGTACACTGCTCGTTGGATTGTGTTGGATGGACTGCTACGTGGGCACTCACATCGGCTTTATATGCTGCTACTAGGTCAAGTGGCTTCTTGCTTCCAGCAAGGTTTTTAAGGTCAAGATGTATGGCCTTGTCAGGCCGCTCTTGGACTCCACTATGTGACTAGTATTCTGGTGTGATATGTAGTTCTTTCAGAACTTTTTGTCATGTTGCAGGCCTCCTTCCGGCCTCCATGATTTTGTGCCTACAATATGGTCTATCTGTTAGGTTGAGCTTCGTACTCCCCTTTTGGGTTGTTTGTGTAATTGTGCTTAGCTCCCTAAGCTGATCATTGGTTGAAGACTTCTATGAAGCCTCCCGTTGAGATCAGCCCCCAGGCTGGTTTGTGCTCCCCTGTATCAGGGCTTCTTAGCGCACAGCCTCCTCAGTGCGATTGTCAGGCACTGAGTAGATCCTAGGATTGAGCAGAGTATACTCCCCTCAATACGAGGGTTCATAGCACTCAGCTGAGTTCTGCTCTCCAGGATGCCCGTCTCTACGCGTGGGTTTGAGTTGCTTACTGCCTTCTTGCAGTCGCTCTTACCTGCTCTCTTCTCTGAAGTATGTGTTTTGAGATTCTGTATTCAGACAGGGTTGGCCACGACTAGGTTTGTCCTCCGTCAGACCAGGTCGGCCTCCCTGGTGGCATTGGGGGTGACTTTGTTCCCCTCTAGTGACTGGCCGGGGCTCCTTTCGGTTCCCTGGCCACATTCCCTTTAAGGGACCACTTTTCCTCGTAAAAGTTGGTCCCAGAAGCCTTGAGCGGCCTTGGTAGGCTTTCTACGGAAGGCCTCTTTGAGGCTCAGCTTGGGCTGTTGGCCATAGGGAATGCTGTCACTGACAGCCTTGTGTGACCTGAGGGTGAGTTGCTGGCGTTTCCTTCGAAACTGCTTGACGTTTGTCTCAGCCATATTTTTTGGCATGCACTCTCCTTAAGCATGACGGCGTGGGTATATCATTCCCCATAGCGTTTCAAACGCAGAGCGAGTTCCCTTTCGAAAGGGAACGTCTCAGGTTACGTATGTAACCATGGTTCCCTGAGAACAGGGAACGAGACTCTGCGTTTCCATGCCATGCTTCGGGCTGCCTGCTGAACAGTCCCTCAAGATGATAAGATACTGACTGTTTCTCCAGGTGCTCCTTATATACTTCCGGGTCGCGCCATATGACGTCATAGGCTGTCGCCGGCCAATAGGATTGGAGTTTTTTGATACTTGGCTTTCAGACACCGGCTCACATGTGACTTTCCTCATAGCGTTTCAAACGCAGAGTCTCGTTCCCTGTTCTCAGGGAACCATGGTTACATACGTAACCTGAGACGTTTGTTTGAATCCTTTTAAATTTGTGATATTCTTTTAACACGCTTGAGTATATGTAGTAGACGAATCTTTGCTGCTCGTTCACACAGAGACATTCAGATTTCATATTTATTCATCCAAAATTAGCCAAATTCTGTGACATTACGTGTTATACTGTAAATTCCATTTTTATGAATGGATTCCTCATCACTAAAATCATAGAGCCCTAGGTTGAGTGAATGCAGTGGTGGATGAAGTACACAAATCAAGTACAGATACCCTAACAAAATATAACTCTAGTAAAAATATTAAGTATTCCTTTTCAATTTTACTTGAGTAAAAATACAAAAGTACTTGATTTTTAATGTAACTTAGTATTAAAAGTAAAAAGTACTGTGTAAATGTACGTTCCCATTCAGTCAGTCACGTTCGACGTTATGTCGATACTGACGTAATGGGGTCTCAACTGGGAGCCCAATCACCTCCAAGTGCTACAAAACGAGCCAATGGGTGTGATGGCAGGTGTGATGGCGCATTCCAGCGGTGTTTGCATCCAGCTTGCTGTAATGATGGCAGCTCTAGCTGTTAAGCCTCATGGTGCTGCTGGACAGACTGCCTCCTTTTTGCATGCTATGGTCATCCTGCTGGCCAAGGCAGTGCACGAGGGTTCTGATAGTTGACACTATCACTTCGGCTAGAGCCCCCTCTACGAGGCGTGCTTATGCCATGAAGTGGAGTCTGTTCGCTGAGTGATGTTCTTCCCTCCGGAAAGACCCCCGAAAATGCCCAGACAGAGCTGTGCTTTCCTTCCTTCAAGATGGCTTGGAGCGGAGGCTGTCCCCCTCCACCTTGAAAGTCTATGTGGCTGCCATCACAGCACATCATGATGTGGTCAGTGGCAGGTCACTATGAACGCACGACCTGATCATCAGGTTCCTTTGCCATCTGATGTCACCTGTTGGAGTTTGGGTTCCTTGCCGCTGTCGCCTTTGGCTTGCTTAGTTGGGGACACTTGACATTTGATATTCAACAGTGCTTTGATCTGCCGACATTGACACTATTCTTTAAGAGCTGCTGTGCAGCCAAAATTATATACCAGTTATCAATGTAAAGCTGCTTTGACACAATCTGCATTGTAAAAAGCTATATAAATAAAGGTGACTTGACTTGACTTGACTCTGAGGCGCCAGGAGGGTTTATCCTCCTGGGCTTCGCCTCGTTCCCTCTTGGGATCTCTCTGTCGCCCTGGCGGGCCTACAGAGTGCTCCCTTCGAAAACTAAGGGGCCAAGCCCAACCCCTGAAAAACAACCTGTGACGAGCAGGGCGGGCGAGAGCCGTGAGGGAACGGCGCGAGCATAAAAGGGGAGCGGCGACAGTGAAAGACGAGAGGACCAGGCCTGGACTTCTCGTCTTTCACTGTCGTCGCTCCCCTTTTATGCTTCCGGAGCTCCTCCGTGAGAGATTCAAGGCCGGTGCAAAGCGTTATCACTCGCGTCACTCGCGTCACCGGCCTCGCGCCGTTCCCTCACGGCTCTCGCCCGCCCTGCTCGTCACACAACCCCACACCATAATCCCCCCTCCACCAAACATTACACTTGGCACAATGCAGTCAGGCAAGTACCGTTCTCCTAGCAACCGCCAAACCCAGAGTCGTCCATCAGATTGCCAGACAGAGAAGCGTGATTTGTCACTCCAGAGAACACGTCTCCACTGCTCTAGAGTCCAGTGGCGGTGTGCTTTACACCACTACATCCGATGCTTTGCATTGCACTTGGTGATGTAAGACTTGGATGCAGCTGCTCGGCCATGGAAACCCATTCCATGAAACTCTCTACGCACTGTTCTTGAGCTAATCTGAAGGCCACACAAAGTTTGGAGGTCTGTAGCTATTGACTCTGCAGAAAGTTGCCGACTTTTGCGCACTGTGTGCCTCAGCATGTGCTGACCCCGCTCTGTGATTTTACGTGGCCTACCACTACATGGCTGAGTTGCTGTTGTTCCCAATTTCTTCCACTTTGTTATGAAACCACTAACAGTTGACCATGGAATATTGAGTAGTGAGGTAATTTCATGAATGGACTTATTGCACAGGTGGCAACCTATCACAGTACCACGTATGAATTCACTGAGCTCCTGAGAGTGACCCATTCTTTCACAAATGTTTGTAGAAGCAGTCTGCATGCCTCTGTGCTTGATTTTATACACCTGTGGCCATGGAAGTGATTGGAACACCTGAATTCAATTATTTGGAGGGGTGTCCCAATACTTTTGGCAATATAGTGTAGGTCCTACCTCAGAGATTTCCATATGCGTTACTGCCCCATGGGTCAGTCCATATGTGGCTTCCACACGCCACCTCCCTTCGGGCAGGGTGTGGTCTCCGTAGCTTTCCCCTCCATTGGACTGGGAACGCTTTCCTGGTGAATGGGAACGTCTAGGTTACTACTGTAACCCCCATTCCCTGAAGGAGGGAACGGAGACGTTACGTCTCCTTGCCATAGCCCCGAATCACCGCTGAATGGCCGGGTGCCCTGGCTCGGCTCCTCAGCAAAATATGAATGGAAGTGAGTATGCCGGTCCTATTTATACCCGGATGCTGGGGGTGTGGCCCGGCATGTAATTCTCACTGGCCAATTCCCATTGGCTCGTTTTGTACCACTAGGAGGTGATTGGGCTCCCAGGCAAAACCCCATTACGTCAGTATCGACATAACGTCTCCGTTCCCTCCTTCAGGGAACGAGGGTTACAATAGTAACCTAGACGTTTTTGACCATTGTTTTCTACTTTTGATGGCATTTCTAGCGAGAAATTACTTAAATATTCGCTTAGTTAGCACCAAAGCTTGCACTATTTTGCTGCAGATCATTAAACCGTTACGCTATCTCAAAAGTATGTCTGAAATCAGTTTCGTGAGGTGCCTTCGTGCACAAACACTGCCTGCAGAGTCATTGCCTGATAAGGCAGCAAGGCAACGATTCAGCTGCCTAAGTTTTTGGATACAGCCGTTGATTCGAGAACATGCATACTAATGAATTGTTCAGTGCGATTTGTGAACTGATTAAACAGGTTAACTAAAGTTTTAAAAGGTAGGCATCATAATGCTGCCTTATAGATATAAGATCATTTTCGCCAAATTCAGTATCGCATGTATCCAGCATAGAGAAGACAGTCACAGTGGGAAAAAAATACCTGAATAATATTTTAATTAATGATAACAATCATAAATATATACTGAAAAGTGTAGATTGAAATAGTTATGTCATGTTAAAATTAGGACTGCAGTTAACTATTATTTTAATTATTATTATTATTATTATCTGAGCGGTTAATCAATTTGAATGATAAATCAACAGACAATTAGGCACGTACTAACTAACATTTAACACAAGATCTTTTGAAAATGCCTTTTAATGACCTTCCTTGAAATACAGGTGATAAGTACGGTTGCTTTTATGAAAAATTAAATTCACTTAAATAATACACTTACCTTCTCTCACTTTTTTTTTTTGCGTTCACTTGATTTTGCTTAAAGTTTTTTTTGCTGTATTTCACAAAAAGCAAACTCACACTTACTGATAGAGCTGGGTATCTGCAAGTATCTCACGATAAGTTATGCAAAATGATTATTATAAGTTACCTGTTCTCATAGATACGTTGTAAAACCATTTATAGCACCAAAGTTTGGAAAATTAAGTGCACCTTGGGCTTAAAGTGGACTTATTATGCTTTTTTTAATGTTCATCTTTCTTTAGTGTGTAATGTTGCTGTTTGAGCATAAAAAAGTTATTAAGCACAAAGTCCCTCCAGCGGGAGTTATTGTCTGTATCAGTGTCACTGTTTCTGAACTCCCTGAAACACCTCCATTGTAGTCTTGAGTTTTCTTCTGGTTATGGTAAGGAATGGGACATTTCCCAAACACGCTCTAAGCACTTGACCAATCACAACGCACTGGTCCAGCTGACCAATCAGAGCACATTATGTTTTCAGGAGGAGGGGTAGAGCGTTACTGACTGACTGGGAAGAGAGGAGCTGCAACAATGTCAAATATGGGAAAAATTAATAGATAATGTGTTTTTTGAACATTCAAGCATGAGAACCTATTCTAGTAGATACCAAAAACAAAATCAAGATTTTGTAAAAGGGCATAATAGCTCGCCTTTAAAGATGGATTGCTCAAATAGAAGGGAATATTGTTGTCAAAAATATCAATTGTTCAATGCATATCGATTCTGAATTTTGAAAGTTTTTATTTATTAGGGGTGTAACAATACACTGATGTCATGATTCAATTCACAATACTGATCTCACAATACAATACTATCACAGTACTTTAAACAAAGCCAAAACAAAGTTGAAATAGTAAGTTTTTATTTTAGTTTTTACTTCTAAGAAATGTGTACATGCTGTAATGAAACTATACTAAAGAACTATACTAGCACTCAGTGTCAGTCAGTAATGTCAGTCCTAACCTCGTTTGACACCCAGTGGGTGGTTTATTGACAGGTAACACATGTTGACTCTGGGCCACATATAAATGAGCGTGCCAAATAAAGCGAGCATGTCCTTCTGAACTTCCTAATGGGTTTTAAAGTGCTAGACAATTGTATAATGCTCCCAGACTTGGTTTTACGTGGTTAACCATTTACACTTAATCTAGCAGGGTTTTGACATATTACAGTCAAAATGAAATCAAAATTGAATCTTTTTGCATTATTTATATATGTCCGTGGTCTTATTGTGAATAATTCTTAAATACACATTATTATAAAGATAAAGAGTAGATTGACTTGACAGTAGGTAATCACAATGTTATAACTTTCCTTTTCCATTTGATGTCATCTGGGCCGCTTAGGCTTGTGTAAACATTAATACTTTCACTTATTCTTCAGTTATTGAAAAACTGTTGAGTTGACCTTGAACTCGACTGAAAATCATTAACAAGACCTTTGTCTCAAAATATATTTGCTACATAAATGTAAAACATAAAAATAAAATAAAAATTTTAGTGCAGAATCAACTTTGCGTTGCTGAGCTGTGGTGAGTTTTTGTGCCATCTAGTGGTTTAGAGGAGAGCAAAATCAAACATGCCTCTTACCCAGGACGCCTTTAGTTGTGCCCTATTATAAGTCGTTCTTGATTTGTTGGTCATTTCTATGTTTTGCTCAATCGCTGTGCATTTAGACTAGGGTTGGGAATAGTAAGAAATTAGGTTCATTAGCTAACTACATTAACACACACTAATAGTGAACTGCATTTCTACAGCATTTATTAATCTTTGTTAATCTTAATTTAAACATTTACTAATACATTATTAAAATCAAGACTTGTAAACTAACATGAACAAACTATGAACAGCTATTTTTAGGTTAAAAAAGATTAACAAATACAGTAACAAATGTATTGCTCATGGTTAGTTCATGTTAGTTAATATATTAACTAATGTTAAAGGTGCAGTATGTAGGATTTCTGTCCGCTAGAGGTCGCTAGAGGCCTAATTAAAACAAAGGTGTAGCTTGATGACGCCAAGTTTGAGCGCGGAATCTTGGGACATGTGATCTTTACCTCAACGGCCGGTGCAAAAGAATAGGGATAGGACTCGGGAAGAAATCATGTTCATGGATGCGATTATTAACGTTACTGTAGTATGAAGCAGAGCAGGACCGAGTGTTGAGGGAGCTGAACGAGGCCGCTGGAGTGATTGCGCAACAAACGCCTCACGAGCAGCGGAACTTTTATTATGCCACAGTCGCCGGCGCCGCTTCCGCTTTTCCGGTCATGAGTATGAGGTAACGCAGCTCTGTTTATCATATTAGATACATTTGAGTGTGTTGAAAATTATGTTATAACGTTACTCTGTGCGTTCGCTCTGTGGCTGCTGTGAGACACTTGTTTGAGACACAATGCAGTAAGCTCGATCGATTTTAGAATATCATTAAATACTGGATGGCTTGTGTTGATAAATGGCATGCAATTCATTTTAAAATGTATTGTATGATGGAGAAAATGCTGTATTACTGTTACTTAAAATAAAGCTGCATCTGATTATGCTATGTTAGCTACTTGACAAAATAGTGTTTTTCTCTGAGGCATGGTAAAGCATGGTACTCGCAAAAAAAGAAAATTAGATTTAAACAATGAGACTAAATGTGTTGAGCTATATAACAACAATTAGTTTTCTGTCTATAAATATATCAAAACAGTTGTTCCCTTGTCTATTAAAACGTGTAATATATTAACATCTTTGGTGTTTCCATGGTTTCTACAAAATAAAACCGGAAACCGAGGGTAACGCGGGTATGACGCAATTGACAGGCGACTCCTCACACGTCCTTGGTAAAAATTGCAGTTTTCTTACGATTTACAAATAGTTGGAAACATTTGGGATATTGTAAGTACTCAAGTGAACAAAATATATAACACTGGCCTAGTGGTTTTTGGATATTTTACTGTAAAAATCTTACATATTGCACCTTTAACAGATAAACCTTATTGTAAAGTGTTTTCACAAATTCATCACAAATAAAATGCTTAAACACACATGTAAGATCCAGAGAGGTGAAACAGAATATTTTTGTAAGTTGGATTCATAAAGACTTCACTTGTTTCTGAAAGAATGATTCAGTGATAGATACATGTTTAACAGGAATTTGTTGCCACCTAGTAGCGTAACAATGCAATCAAAACAGTCGTTATTTGAATCACCCAATTACTATTTCAAAAGGTGATTTTTTTTTCTATTTTGATCGGTAACGTAGACATCAGCGTTTATATCTGAATAATAAACTTTTGTATACTTCTGTGATAATTGGAATTTTGTAACAGAAATAATGATACTTTGTGTTTAAAAAGATTGTTTGTTCTAGATCAGTGGCAGCACAAACGCATTTTGAATGTCACGATTTTATTTTTGTCAAAGGTTTAATATACATGGGTGAATCGTTGTCTTTTTAGGAATTAGATGTAGGTGATGAAATCGAGAATGCAATCTTTTAAAGATTAATCATGCAGCTTTGTGCATCTCTCTCTCTCTCTCTCTGCATTGATATCTGACGTACTGTGAGGGCTTTTCAGTGTATTCATTGCTATAATATTCATGATATTCACACCAGAACCATTTTCGGAACTGAAACATAGAAATTTTGCATGGTTCCAGTACTTTTCAAAAAACACTATCGGTTCTGGATAAGAACCGGTTCTCGGTTCCCAACCCTAATTTAGACATGTTAGATGAAACTTGAACATCATGTTTGACGTCACACAGGACATCTCTGGAGGAACGACTCCAGTGGGAGGAAAGGTCAGGGATGCTAAACCTCAGTGACACAGCAGTTGGAAGCAAACAGCTCATTTTCACTCTCAAGAAGGTAAGCATGATGATGGAAACCTATCCCAGCTGCCACCTGTGCAGACTGAAGCTTTATTACACTCACATGTGCAGAACTTTCTAGTTTCGGATTTTAACCCGTGTTTACATGTCATCTCAATCAGATTATAAAAGGTTTAAACCACCTCTTACAATCCAAATGAAATTTTAATCAGATTTGGTCAATTCATTCTGATTGATGTGGTTACGTGTGACTTTTTTTATTCCGACTGTGCTAGTATTCCAATTACAATTGGATTATTAGGGTCCATGTAAATCCAGCTACTGAATAGGTGTTAATATGTAAATGTGGGTGATCGTATACATTGAATGTTCTTTAATGAGCTCACAGTTGTGATGTTGTAATCCTAGACATTTTTGAATGAGTAAAAACAGATGACTGATTTATTCAAACCATCACTTACAGGTTTGCTAAAAACCTTTTCATTTAACCCGGCCCTAGTCATGTTTGTTTCTCACTCTTCCTCCATCTTCACTTCTCCCTCTTTGGTTAAATGAAGATGATAGTGTGGTAAAACTGGGTCAAACACATTCCCAGCTCAGATTTCTGCTGACTCACTCCAAAGACTGAAGAATGGCTTCAGTATGCCCTGAAATTCTCACCTTTGTTTTCTGTCCTTTGACCTCTCGCACGCCTATTTAATTCTCATACTCCTCCTGTCTGTTGTACACTTCATTCAGTGAAGTCACTGAAATATTTGGAAATATTTTAGTAACTGCATAGTTTGAGGTCATCTAATCCTTCCAAAATCTAAACATATGCATGAATGTTATTTGCATTAAAGGAATGAATAAATGAAAATTATGTAAAACTTTACTCACAGACCAATAAATTTTCCAATCAATGGAACCCCAAAAAAAGTATCTTCACACAGATCTTTTCCATAGAATGACAGGTATAGTAAGCACAGCCTGTCAAGCACCATTTAAAATAAAGTAGTTCATATGACTCATACACTATATACACTATAATGCAAGTCTTCTGAAGTCATGTAATAGCTTTCTGTAATTGTTCAGTGATTATCTACACCTTCTCTAGCTCTCAAAGTAATATCACACGGTTATACATTACCATTCAAAGTTTGGGGTCAGAGAGATTTTTTTTTAAAAGAAATATATACTTTCATCCAGCAAAGAAGCTTTAAATTGATCAAAAGCGACCATAAAAAAAAACATTATTTAGAAAAGATTTCTTTTGAACTTCCTATTCTTTAAAGAATCTTGAGAAAAATATATCATGGTTTTGGCAAAAACATTGAAACACAACTGTTTTCAACATTGATTATAAGAAATGTTTCTTTGAAGGATCATGTGACACTGAAGACTGGAATAATGATGCTGAAAATTCAGCTTGGATCACAGGAATAAATTACATTTTACAATATATTCACATAGAAAACATCTATTTTAAACTAACCATATTTTACAATATTAGTTTTTATTGTATTTTTGATCAAATAAATGCAGCCTTGGTGAGCAGAAGAGACTTCTTTCAGAAGCATTAAAAATCTTTCAAACTTTTGAACGGTATAAAACATCATCTATTCTTGACCATCTCAACCAAGCGACAGTAAAGGAGAGTTAAAACACTGGACTGTTGTGATTTGTTTGGACTCTAGTTCTACCTCTATGACAAGTTTAAGCAGTAGTTGTTTTTCTGTCAGTTTTAATTAGGTTTAACTTTAATAAACTTGAACAGATAAATGCCACTAAATACAGCTTACATAACTAGAAAAGAGTAAAATTATACTGATTGACAGCAGCACTTATTTAAAGACTGTATTTCACTATAAATAATGTAAAATGCCATGCAGGGACCTTTCTTTGAATTGTTTCTTTCCATGAACAGTCTGAACAAACCAATGAATGACTAAAGAAAGCTGATGAATCACTAAAATGAATCAAGCTTCCCAGTGCCCATTAAGAGAGAGAGAACGAACAAGCACATCTGATTACAGCCGAGTGAGTTTTGTCACTGATCTTTTTTGAAAAGGTTGCATGTTAGTGGAGGGGGAAAAAAAGGTATTGTTGTGCTACTGAACACTGGAGTTAAGTCTGTTGTGTCACAGCTTTTAGTTCATCACAACCCAATATTGCTAAGATTTATCAGAGTAGTAACCTTTTGGAACAAATTGTAATATTCCATTTGACAACACTAACTCTGTCCATACTTGCACAGACAGAGAAGCAGCGATTTCAACAGCAGGCTGAACATGACCATCACGAAGAGAGGAGGAAGATCAGACGGGCAGTTGGACTCTTGCATTCTCACGGAAAGAACCCTTTTTAAACTCAGGACTGATTGTGGTCACTAGATGTTGACATACAGGACTTTTAATACTGCCTTAAAATGTGTCTGATCAGACATCTGCAGAAATCGCTGTTGTTTTCAAGAGACTGTTCCATTATGCCATCACTGACTCACATTAAGAGACTATATATCTGTGTGTTTATGTGTCAGTCCTCTCTTTTTCCACAACATCTCTCAGTACAGTCTAAACAGAACCTTGTGTTTTGTGAAGAACCATAAAACATTTTTATCAAATTCTGCTCTTTCCTGTTCTGTTCTCTTATATTTATACACACAAACTAATTCCCATTCAGCATCAATTTACTTTTACCGCGGATCATTGTAAAAGTGAAATGCTTTTGAATCTTTATACTACTTTACAACCAAGTCATGGTTTTACTCCACAAAACTAACCAATGTACAGAGTGGCAGACCAAAACATGGCTATGTGCTGTTTCACGTACTTCTACTGTGTAGTGTGTACTAAATATATGCACCTTATGATAGGATGTGGTCTTTTATAGGGTGTGTCTCAATCAGCTCCCTTGCTCCCTAGCTCACGAATCAGTATATCGTGTACAAGAATTCAGGCACTGGTAAGGACAGTAAAGGACGCTGTCTCACTACACATTGGGACACTTATGACTCTGTTTCTGGCGACGTGACAACATCCTCCTTGTACACCATCACTACTGGTATTTACAGTGGTGGTCAGAATTATTGGCACCCTTGGTAAATATGATCAAAGATGACTGTAAAAATAAATCTGCATTGTTAATCCTTTTGATCTTTAATTCATAAAATTAGCAAAAATCTAACCTTTCATTGAAGGAAAAGAATTGAAAGTGGGGGGAAAATCACATTATGAAATAAATGTTTTTCTCCAAAACACGTTGGCCACAATTATTGGCACCCTTTTATTCAATACTTTTTGCAACCTCCTTTTGCCAAGTTAACAGATCTGAGTCTTCACCTATAATGCCTGATGAGTTTGGAGAACACCTGACAAGATATCAGAGACCATTCCTCCATACAGATTCTCTACAGATCCTTCAGATTCCCAGATCCATGTTGGTGCTTCTTCTCTTCAGTTCACTCCACTCATTTTCTTTAGGGTTCAGGTCAGGGGAATGGGACGGCCATGGCAGAAGCTTCATTTTGTGCTCAGTGACACATTTTTGTGTTGGATTTAATGTTTGTTTTGGATCATTGTCCTGATGGAAGATCCAACCATGGCCCATTATTGGATTTCTAGCAGAAGCGGTCAGGTTTTGATTTTTATCTGTTAGTATTTGATAGAATCCATGATACCATGTATCTGAACAAGATGTCCAGGACCTCCAGCAGAAAAATAGGCCTACAACATTAAAGATCCAGCAGTATATTTAACCGTGGGCATGGGGTACTTTTTATCCATGTGTGCACCAAACCCATCTGGTGGGTTTGCTGCCAAAAAGCTTTTTTTTTAGTTTCATCTGATCATAGAAGCCGATCCCGTTTGAAGTTCCAGTCTTGTCTGACAACTGAATATGCTGGAGATTGTTTCTGGATGAGAGCAGGGGATCTTTCTTGAAACCCTCCTGAACAACTTGTGGGGATGTAGGTGCTGTTTGATAATTTTTTTTAGGCTTTCTGAGACTCAAGACTCAACTAATCTCTGCAATTCTCCAGCTGTGATCTTTGGAGAGTCTTTGGCCACTCAAACTTTCTTCCTCACTTCACATTAGGACGATTTAGACACACGTCCTCTTCCAGGCAGATTTGTAACATCTTTAGTTGATTGGAACTTCTTAATTATTGCCCTGATGGTGGAAATGGGGATTTTCAATGCTTTAGCTATTTTCTTACAGCCACTTTCTGCACATCAGAACTATATTCTTTAGTTTTTCTCATTGTGATGAATGATTAAGGGAATTTGGCCTTTGTGTTTCCTCATGTTTATATTCCTGTGAAACAGGAAGTCACGGCTGGACAATTTCATGTTCATGATCACCCTGGTGTGCTAAAAAATGTAAATATGAATGGGAATATACTTCAGAGATATTTTACTCATAAAAAATTTTAGGGGTGCCAATAATTGTGGCCCAAGTGTTTTGGAGAAAAACATTTATTTCATAATGTGATTTTTCCCCCCACTTTCAATTCTTTTCCTTCAATGAAAGGTTAGATTTTTGCTAATTTTATTAATTAAAGATCAAAAGGATAAACAATGCAGATTTATTTTTACAGTCATCTTTGATCATATTTACCAAGGGTGCCAATAATTCTGACCACCACTGTATGAACAACAGCAGAGCTGATATCTTTCTGACATTATTTGTAATGTTGTTTAAAGTACATTATGATAAATTATTTGCTTGTTACATATACGTGCAACATTTCACCCGTAAATAAATTATAAATGTTAGCTAAATTATGCTCATTACCTGTCAAGCAATGTATGTTTATGCTGAAATATAATTTTAAAAAAAATGGTTTGTATTTTTAAAATCATCTATCAAGGTGCATTGTGGGACTTTTTAGGGAGTGAACGTTTCAGTGCCCTGGAAGAATTCTGTGATTGAGACAGCCCTTAAATGGCCGACTCCCTGATCAGTGCCCTGACTACTGAACTAGGGAGCTGATTGAGACACACCCATAGAGAAGGTGAAGCTGACGTCACGCCATGTTGAGTTCTGGGTAACTGCCATACTGAGAGGATCGATTTCTTCAAGTGAGTTCAGGGCAGTATTTTGATTTTCTGTCATGACTGTGAAAAATGTCACCATTGTAGGTCATTCATGCTGCATCGAGAATTGCCGTAATAACTCACATCATCGTTCAAGGAGAAAAGTGGACAATGGAATACGTTTTTTCGCCTATCCTACTAAAAACACCAAGGCAGCAGGTTGAGGAGGTGACGGGAAGACGCTGGATAGCAAATCTAATTTCACTGATTAAACCCACTGCCTATCACTCAATAATCACATTGCTGAGTATTTTTGAAAGTTTTGTATTTTGTTTGGTTTAATAATTAGGGGTTCAAGCACGTAGTGCTAAAACCCTATTGTAATTGTAAGGATTTTTATTATTTTTCTTGTGCCGTAAAATGAATCGTGCAGACCAAACCGTAAGGCCTAGAGACTTGAGACTTGGCCAGATGATAGTCATCAATTTGGGGAGAACCTCACAAGAGATGACCCCAATCGGCCAATAGGTGGCGCTACAGCGATCAAAAGTCCAAAATCGCTCATAACTCATAGACCATTTGTCGCAGACTCAAGTGTCTTATATCATTGTAATCCGGTTTCATTTCCGCATGGAAAAATTCTGCGATTTAGAATTTTGTCCAAAACCTACTTTTGCAAACTAGTCCTAGGTTTTTCTCCTAATCGGAACTAAACCAGTGCAGAAATGTTCTCTGGAGTCTGAATATCAACAATTATCAAAAAAAAGTTGAAATTTTGATTCACGGTCACTAAGGGGCAGCAAAATGTACGATAAGGGCGGAGCCACTTTTACTAAAATGGCTATAACTCGAGAACGAAATGAGAAGTTTGCACCAAACTCGGTACACATGTGTAGGGGCTCAATCTTTGGTCACAATAAAAATATTGCGTTGATTGGACACTAGATGGTGCTATAACTTGAAAAAACATGAAAACACCTGTAACTATGCAATCGTTAGTCCGATAGACTTGAAATTTGGCATGCAGTGTCTTGGTCCAAGGGGGCATGATAGTCTATGGGGACATTGGCGCATCTCAAAAAACATGCCCGCCATCGGCCAATGAATTTTGAGCACCTATTAGACAAGGTTAACGGAGGCCGATCGGAGCAAAACTCGGTGAGCATGTTCAACTCATGGTCCTAGAGGTCTGTAAGAATTTTGAAAGAAACTGGCCACTAGTTGGCGCTAACGTGTTTTACGCCTCTGTAATCACTGTAATCAATGTGGTGTTTCACAGATCCACACAATATGCATATCATTGGATAGATCTCCACATTCTGAAAGAACCAATGCTGTCAATCAAATCGTTAACACCAAAATTAACATGCATATGTATGGGCACACCCTGGGGACACCCAAAAAAAGCAATAGGTGGAGCTATAACTGTCAAAAAACCTTTAAAAAACATTTTTCCTTACTAAATTGCCTGTATTGGCTGTTAATGGTCTTTCCCATCTATGATCTAAGTGCTTACATGCTTGCTAAATAAAATATAATACCTTTTTATATGCTTAAAGGCCTTAAATGCTTGAACCCTGATAAATGCTGCTTGCAGCTTTAATTAACATTACATTTGCAAGTATGACTCTCACTCGGCTTTTGAATTAGCAGAACTTGCACACAGCCACTGCAAAATTGTTCACAAGCTTCTATGGATTTGATTTTGCTTGTCATTTGTTGAAATAAATACAAAAAATACAGTGTCGGTGTCTGTCCGCTGAATGTGACCCTCCGTGGCCATATGGGAAAGCGAATATTTACAATTACAACAATAAAACTTCAGTTACATTTACAGGTTTCCAACAAAGAAATGGATCGACTTCTGTCAGCTGGTTGAACACAATTTTTTATTTGGACATTTTCTACCATATGATAGATGAAGCACTAGCAAGCACCCAGCACGTGACACTGTTTTCATGGCAGATCAACAAACTTCACTGAAAACATCAAATCATCATGCAGTGTGATAAAATAGCTTCTCTTCCCTGCAAACGATATACCACGAAGAATGTGAATATTTAACTTAAAGTCAAAAATTAAACAAAAGGTAAGCAGGTATCCGTATTCATTTCAGTATAGCCTAAGTATCAGAGGGCGATCCTCTCATAATGGCACCGGCCCAAAATGCAATGCGGAATTGGGCTACTTTTTAAGTTGTAAAAATGTTTTACGCGGGTTGATTTCCTCCCCTGTACATACGATTTTGGCGTTCCAACACCCCCAAAACACAACCCCCCAGACTATTTTGGCTACATTTCAATTGGGCTTTAGAGCGTGCACTAGTACCGAAATGGCTCTTCTTAAGGTACAGTATGTAATGATATATTGGTTTCTACAAATTCTGGAAACTCTGTGGTTTTGGACCTAACAGCAGCTTTTGATACAGTTAATCACTCCACTCTTATTTCTTGCTTAGAGCACTATTTGGGCCTACAGGGCAATGTTCTTAAATGGTTTACATCCTATTTGTCTAACATATGCTATACAGTTAATATTGTAAACTGTAACTCATCCGTAGCCAAGCTTACCTGTGGTGTCCCACAATGCTCCATTCTTGCTCCCATTTTATTTTCCCTCTATATGCTCCCATGGGTAATATTTTCAGAAAACATGGAGCTTCACTCCATCGTTTTGCAGACGATATCCAAATTTACATTAAAAAAAGGAGACACAAGCGGTTTTGAGACATTGGTGAGCCTGTTTGCAAGACCTATCGAACTGGATGTCTCTAAATTTCCTGCTTCTTAATGAATCGAAGACGTGTACACGTAAGCAGGAGCATATTACACCTATACTTGCTTCTCTTTACTGGTTGCCTGTAAGATATAGAATTGATTACAAGGTACTCACACTAGTCTATAAATCCATTAATAAGCTTGCTCCCTCATATCTCTCTGACCTCATTTCAATTCATCAGCCCCCTAGATCACTTAGCTCAGGGAATCAAATTCGACTAAAGTTGCCAAGAACCAGACTGAAACTTAGGGGCGATAGAGCGTTTGAGGCAGCTGGTCCCAATCTTTGGATAGTTTACCACTACACATCAGATCAGCACATACTCTGTCTATATTTTTTTCTTTTTTGGCTATTTGAACTTTGTTTTATCTCTGTATTTAGTTTTACCTATGACTGTAAAGACAGTGTACATTGTAATTATATGGTGCTATATAAATAAAATGACAAATGACCTTTCTTATATTTTTGCAAATGTACTATGATTTTGGAGACACAGTCCTAATATTGCTTGATATTTAGGCCAGATGCAAATTGGGACACAGACATTCAAGACACAGAGCATCACAGACTTGCAAACATGTAACAGTCCAAGCAAATACGCTCCGTCCTCTGATGTTTCCATTCTCTTGATCTTAAATAACCTCACATTAAATAAACTAGCACCCTCGGTAAAAACTATATTTAGCCATCACTGAGCCTTTTTAGTTTGTTTGAAGTAAGAACATCAAAATAATCACAAATTCACAAGGTTTTCTAAACAAATAAGATTTCTGCTTTTTTTTACCACACTATCTGCTTTAATGGAACATGAAACTATAAGTTGCTAATATTTGAATATTGAGACTAATATAGAGAAGTGAAAGTACCAGAATGCCCATCTGATGTGAGATTTGCTATTAGTCACTTCCTCCTGCCCTCAGTGTCAGATTTCCTTTGACTTCTTGTCCTTAGAAACAATGTATTCTGTTAATAACCATGATACCAGATCACTAAAGCATCTCACCACTCTCGCAGTAATATTTTTATTTTTGGGTACTGTTACTTGAAATAAAATAAACATTATCTGAAATAAATTATTTTAATTTTTTTTTTTTTTTTTAATTTTCATTTAGTTTAACTTGATATACTAAAATAAATTTAACCAAATTAAAAATAAAAATAAAATAAAACTAGACCTATTTAAAAACACAACAAAATGAATAAAACTTTAACTAAAATTAAAATAAAATAAAATATAAAATAAAAACTATTTCAAAATATTAATAAAACTATGATAGTATTTCAATAATAAAATAACACTGATTCAGATCTTCTTTTCCTCATCAGTTCCTTATAAAACAAGCCACATGAGGTTTTAGTTGGTTTGGTGTCTTTAATCCTGAAAAGCAATAATTAGAAGAGCTTTAGAAATGTGCTCTGGTTCTACTTTTTCTTAGGAAAATGCTTCAGCATGTCTGTTTTAGAAGCAGCGTGACATCATCACTGCACAAACCACATGCTGTAGTTGCCAAAACATTCTTGCCCAGCAAATGTTTGTTTTAATTTCCTTATTTTAACAATGAATTTTAACATGAAATCATTCTATATATACATTCTGAGTACTGTTACAGCTAAAGCTATTATTAGGAACTACATCCTTGAATGCCTGTTAAAGGGAACCCTTGGTGTTAAGACTTGTATGACTTAATATAATGTAAATGATGTCTCTTACTGAAATATGTAGTAGAAAACCCATGAAAGATTTACGTTATTTACGTTATAAAAATCCATGATATATTTGGACCGATTTGGACAATGGGCAGCGCCATTTTGTTTGCGTTCTATGTCGGTGACGTCAAATGGTTGCACTCACTGAGCTACTGACACTGTCCTATTGCCATTTTTAACGCAACACAACTCGGAATACAATATACGATGCCACATTGTGCAGCTTTTGGTTGTATTTTTCAGTCGATGAGCCACAAGAGAAGCAATGTAAGTCTTTACTGCTTTTCTAGCGATAAGAGGAGAAAAGAATTGGAAGTTGTGAAGAATGTGGACAAATAAAACTTCCTAAAGATCCGCGTTTTTGTTCTCTTCACAAGCCCTGGTGCCTTTGAGGCTTTTGAAGACCACAGCTGAAAGAGCTTACAGTTGCTGATGGATATAAGTGTATGCTTTAACCAAATGTCGCGCCTGTCGTGGAGACTGACGAAGGTAAGCCTATAACACATCTCGATTGAGACAGACTACCTCAAAGCTCACGTGCGCTGTGATGCACAAGATATCTGTGATAGCAAAAAAAAAAAAAAACAGCAGCTTCTTCTCAGCATATTTAACTGTGTGTAATGCATTCAGGTGATCAGAAGATTTTAACACGTCAATCATACAACAGTAGTTCGAATAGCCACTGAGACATTGCACATCTTCAATGCTTTCATCCTCACTAATTTTGCGCTCTGGTTCATATTGAAAAGGCTGATCGTGTTTTAAAAGAAACCCCATGGATATTAAGACCTGTATGCATTACTAGATTACCACTGCACCAAAACATCCTCAGTCATCAAGGTTAAAGTGAAGGTAACAAAGACACGGATCTTTAGGAAGTTTTATTCGTCCACATATATTATATTCTGAGTTGTGTTGCTTTAAAAATAGCAATAGGGCAGTGTCAGTAGCTCAGTGAGTGCAACCATTTGACGTCACCGACATAGAATGCAAACAAAATGGCGCCGCCCATTGTCCAAATATGCCATGGATTTTTTTAAATAACGTAAATCTTTCATGGGTTTTCTACTACATATTTCAGTAAGAGACATCATTTATGTTATGTTAAGCCATACAAGTCTTAACACCAGGGGTTCCCTTTAACTTAAAAATATTAAGGACACAAAGTTTATTTAAATCATTGTTTTATTAATCAAACTACACTGGGGGGAAAATGGTGTAGGAATTACAATTTTCACTCTGAAATGACTAATTTTGCAAACAAATACAAAGAAAAGAAACTTAAAATAATCAAATTTGTTACAGTGTAAACTAAGGTTAGGTCTCTATATGGGAGCCATGCAGTTACATACATAGTAGTTGCTGAGTAGCCATTTTACTGACCTCACCAAGTGGCTTAAATGTTGCAATTATGACATATTTCCCATTTATCTGCAGCAACAGAGCACTTTACTGCTGGAGCTCTTTCATGAGAAGATGCTTTTACAGTAATTGTGACTGATAAGAGGCTTGTGTACAGTGATCATAAAACACAAAGGGCAGCAGGCAATGGACCCTTTTCACAGACTGTAATGACGTCTTTTAACGGTCATCAAGTCAAGTCACCTTTATTTATATAGCGCTTTTTACAATGCAGATTGTGTCAAAGCAGCTTTACATTGATAACTGGTATATAATTTTGGCTGCACAGCAGCTCTTAAAGAATAGTGTCAATGCTGGCAGATCAAAGCACTGTTGAATATCAAATGTCAAGTCAAATGTCAAGTGTCCCCAACTAAGCAAGCCAAAGGTGACAGCGGCAAGGAACCCAAACTCCAACAGGTGACATCAGATGGAAAACAGGTGGCAAACAGACTTCTGTGTTAAAATGGAGAAAAAAACCTTGGGAGAAACCAGGCTTAGTCGGGGGGCCAGTTCTCCTCTGCCGAACAGTGCTTTGTTACGATTCAGGTTGCTATCTTATGTCCGATAGGATCGCAACATTCAAAGTATTTATTCCAGTTCAGTCCAGTTGAGGATCGTATTCATCACACCGGTATGGACGGTTTGTTGAGGAACTGTGCCACTCGTCGTGTAAGTGTCGTAAATCCTGTAAAGTTTTTTATTTGTTCATTTTTTTTAAAAAAAAATATATATATGTACGTTTATAACACTATACTTTGTATTATATTACCTTTGCATCAAACTACAAAATACTTAACGCTGCTGTGAGGGTGTTTCTAATACAGCGGCTGAGGGAGTGTCCATAAAATTGACATAAGGCTATTTCTGTCTTCTGACTGCCATTATCAATCTCTCTCTATTTTTTCCCTCTTTTTGAAAGTTGTAAAAAAACACTATTGTGGAGTTTTTCTTTTGCTATTTTAGCAAATGGGAACACACAAAATATATATATATATATATTTATTGTAGTCTCTCATTCACCACTATAGGCCTAGAAGTTTACCCAACTATGATGACTTTCACTTCTGAGAAACACAGAAAATGTGAAAAGGGTCGATTAAGCGATCATTTCAGGTTTTGTGCTGCTTAGGTAATCAGTAGAGTTTTATGACCCTTATAAAGAGCTGATGCAATGATAGAATGATGCTGATGCGCTCAGATTTTCTTCCTAGTATACTGTTCCCTCGTGCAAAAGTATATCCAAGATGCCCACTTAGACGTTTAAAAATGTACCAATATCATTGAATTAAAATGTTGCATTTATTGCAAAGAAAAGCACAAGCACGCTTTTCCAAGCAAAACATTTCACACAAAAGATTGTTAGGTTTGACATGGGATTAATGAAGAAGTCCATATTGTGTGACTGTGTTTGTAAAGCATTAGTTCAATATGTTCATATAAACTTAGCAAAAAAAAAAAACATAATTTCACTTTGAACTGCTTTTATTTCCATCAAATGTCTTAAAGGGGACCTATTTTGCCCCTTTTCACAAGATGTAAGTCTCTGTTGTCCCCAGAATGTGTCTGTGACGTTTCAGCTAAAAATACCCCACAGATCATTTATTATAGCTTGTCAAATTTGTCCCTATTTGAGTGTGAGCAAAAACACAAAAACATTTTTGTGTGTGTCCCTTTAAATGCAAATGAGCTGCTGCTCCTGGCCGCTTTCCAGAAGAGCTTTAACAGTTCGCGCTTCAGTTGTTCAACAACAACAAAGCTGGAGAATCTCACGCAGCCAAAATGATGATTGTCAGTAACGGTGTTCAGCCTTACATTGTTCAAACCAGAGTCGGACACTGATGGAGAGACTCAGGAAGAAGTTACAACTTTTAGAATGAAACTGGACCTTTCTGAATGGTTAGTGGATGAATTTATGTAGTTGCTGTGGAGTTGATTCAGCTCATCGTGTAGCATACCAAAGAGAACCATATGCACCAGGATAATGTTTGTGATTGCTATCAAATGCTGTGAATGGTCTAATATCTTTTCCAAAATATCACTCAGACAGAAACGTTCCTTTCCCTTTCGAAGGGAACTTCAACTCTGCATTCAATCATGCATTGGGGAACGTCACATGTGAGCTGATGTCTGAAAGCCAAGTATCAAAAACTCCAATCATATTGGCCGGCGACAGCCTATGACATTATCATAGCGCGACCCGGAAGTATATAAGGAGCACCTAGAGAACCAGTCAGTATCTTTTTCGTCTTTCGGAACTGTTCTGTCTGATTGCAATTGTATCGACTCCGGTAAGGGTATCTATATTATGCCTTACAAACGTTCAAGAGAGTGTGTTCATCCGTGTCCCAGGTTTTGACACTTGATATACACATTTCTGGTCGTTTTCTGTCTGGGAGAGGAGCGCGCATAAACAGTGCTTGAGGGCGCTGTCGGTGTGTTTGTCTGTTGTTTACTGTGAGCGTCTCCCTATTGGGACGCTCCGTTCTCGTTCGGCACTCTCCTCGAGGGAAGAGGTGTCCGCATCTGTGCCTGGTGATTCTGGCCCCGTTTGTGCTGAGGCAAAACGGCGGCTGCAATCATAGGGCTCGCAGGTGAGCTCGTTGGGAAGTTTGAGAGAGTTGTATTCTCTCTCAGCTTCCCCGGGGGTGATGAGGATGAGTTGTTGGATGACGACGACGTCCGTTTTTGACGTCATCGCGTCCGGCAGCGCGCGCTCCTCTGCCTGCTGTGTATGCGGAGCTGCTGGTGTTTTTCGGGACGCACTTCTGGCAGGCTGCAGCTGCTGTTTGAGCGCGTTAAGAAAGGGGCCGCGCGCAGATGGCTCGACGAGCAGTTCCTTTCTGTCCATGAACGCTGCAGCTCCCACAAACTTTTCATTCCTTCCTGATCTCCGCGTTTGAGATCAGGAGGACATGGAAAAACCCCTAGCCGTTCAGATTTGTATCTAAGCCCAGACAGACGGGAGGAGGAAGAAGCGAGAGTGAGATGGGTGATCGATTGTAAACACCGCTGCGTTTGTAATCGATCCCCAGCTACATAAGGACGATTTTTATCTACCCTCTCCTCTTCTTCTTTCACCTCCTGTATATATTTTATGGAAAATAAAAAGTAAGGGGTTTTGGGCAAACTGAAGTTGATAGGTTAGCTAGAACGAAATATATTGTGCAGGCCACAAAATGGCCGCCTCTTAGCCACCTGTTGTTTAGAGTAGCTTCTCATCTGCTGTTTTCTAGAGTAGTTTGAGTTAGCACTCGTCACTTCAGTTAATATTTATGTTTAGGTCGGCCTTAATCAGCCGCCTGACATTGTTTGCTTGTGAGCTTCGCTTTCTTTCTCTTATCCATGAGATTTGGAGGTGAAGCCCAGGCTTCACTAGGCTTGTGGCCCTGTAAGAAGGCCTGTAGCTTAGTGGCCAGGCTAGAGCTAGGTTAGGTGTGTTATATGTTAACCCTATGTATACTATCCCTTGTCAGGTGGTATAGTTCCTAGTTCTGGCCTCCTCCCGAGGGAGTTGTTAGGCCGTATGCCCATTGTCCCCTTGTTTATGTAGGTGCAATTGGTGAGCTTAACAGCTAGGTTGTAGACTGTTTTAGACTCCCTGATGCTGTTTTTTCACAGGTGGTAGGCACTTATCTTTGCGTAGGTAAGTTATGCAGGTGTATGCTAGGCCCCACTTTATAAAACTTTTCATGCTATGAAAAAATGTTTTTCCTCTGAGCCACTTGATTTCTTAATCAAGTTTGAGTTGACGGTGCTAGCTTTTAGCCTTCGTCCTCTAGGGCTTTTTTTTGTGAGAAATTGAGAGATTGAGAATCTGTGTGGAGAAAATGTTTTTCCTCATTGGAAACAGCATGTATGTCAAAGCATTATGTTTGCTTTGAGTTCTAGACTTTTGCCCTACATATATATGTGAGCTTACTTATGCTGCCACAGGTTAGCACCTGTTCTCATAATAGCAGGCTCTTTGATGTTAGCCACTATTGGAGAGATTGGTGACTATTATATTCCCCAGTTGAGGTTTATTTGTGTCACTGAGTTCATCACCTGTTGGATTGCATACTCAGGGTAGTATAGAACCACTTTTTGAGGAAAGCTGGTTTCTATTAGCTCCCTTTTATGGTCGTGTTAACAGCTATATTACATACAGCTTTGATTGTAGGCTCTTATGGTTAATTAGCCTCCTTCTAGTTAGCAATTGTATTTCTAACAAGTGCTGTTAGTTGATCATAGTTTGCTCACATAGTTTACACTGCCACAGGCTTTTGCTACGTATCCGTTTGAGGTTGTAGGCCATATAGGCCTCCCTTAGACCATGTTGGCATTGTTTGGTTCCCTTTAGTCACATATGATTTAGGGTACATTGCTTGTTGGAATTTGTAGCTCAGGTTGCAGTTAGCTTCCCACAGCTATTGTTGGGTTAGAGCTGGTCCCCTGTAGCTTGGTCCCCTTAGTTTCACGAGCTGAAGCCACGTGTCATTGGAATGGTAGGCCCCAACAGGCCTCCTTTCTAGTTCACATGTTGGCACAGTTTGTGTTTTATTCTGCAAACAGGCTGAACGCCACTTGTTGCTGAGATTGTAGGCCCCACAAGGCCTCCTTTTTTAGCTGACTTGTTGGCAGGATGCCTGGGAATCCGAGGACCCGTACCACCATCGGCCACGCCCTACCTCTGTTGAGTAGAACTTAAGCAGGCCTCTCGTGGAGTATGGCGGCGCAATATGCATTCCTTCTCTCAGTAGTGTGTGAAAGGTTTTCCACTGAATGCATGGCCTGATGGTTAATATGGTCTTCGACTGGCTGATGCCACGTGTTTACTAGGGTAGGCCCTAATAAGGCCTCCTTTTAGTTTACATGTTGGCACAGTTTATGGACAAACGGGCTGAACGCCACTTGTTGCTGAACTTGGAGGCCCCATAAGGCCTCCTTTTTAGCTGACATGCTGGCAGGATGCTTGTGAATCCAATCCAATACGAGCTGAAACCACGTGTCATTGAATCGGTAGGCCCCTTCAGGCCTTCTTTTTAGTTCACATGTTGGCACAGTTTGTGTTTTTATTCTGCAAACAGGCTGAACCGCTTGTTGCTGAAATGGTAGGCCTCTCAAGGCCTCCTTTTTAGCTGACTTGCTAGCAGGATGCCTGGGAAGCCATACCACCATCGGCCACGCCCTATCGCTGACGGACAGGCCCTAAACAGGCCTGTTCACGATGTATGGCAGCGTTTTATGTATTCCCTCTTTGGAAAAATCTCTGAATACATGGCCTACTGGTTGGTATGGTTATGGTAGCCACTTGCTGATGCCACGTGTTTACTAAGGTAGGCCTACTTCGGCCTCCGGTGTAGCATGTGGAGTTCAATTATGTACTCCTCTCGCTGTGAGATTAATAGGGTGCTTTTACCGAGTACTTTTGAGTGGCTGGCCCCTCAGGGTGAATGTTGTGGTGAAACCTTACTGAGGTTTGGTTTAAACTACATCTGCCTCCCTGAGTCTGATTCCTACTCTAGTTGAGCTGAATAGCCACCTAGCGCCTAGGGTGGATCTATTGTGCTCCTAGAAATGGCCACTAGACTTACGTCGTATGTCTTAGAGGTTGCTAGGCCTTATGGGCCGCCCTTTTTGAACATACTGGTGTATGTTTGTGTCTATTTCTCTTTGAGAATTATCTATATACACTTCTGGTTGGCCAGAGGCCCAGGTGATAAATCTAACCTCCTATGGTTCGGTTATTTATCGGTCTTGGGCCTAAAACACTGCCACGAGCTGATGCCACGTGTCTGTTAAGGTTATAGGCCCATCCAGGCCTTCCTTAATACGTGTTGGCGTATTCTGTACTCCTCTTGCTTTAAAGAGTAAAAAGGTGCTTTTACTGAGTACACTGCTTGTTGGATTGTGTTAGGTGGATTGTCATGCGGGCACATTTGCAGCCTCTTTTGCTGCCATTGAAGTTGTCTGTCTGCCCCAGCAAGACAGGTGTTCAGGGTGGCCCCTCCTTTCTGAATATACTTCTGTTTCACATATAGCTACTATCATGCTAGGCCCCTCTTCGGCCTCCATGATTATGTGCCCATTGCATGGTCTACCTGTTAAGTGAGCTTTGTACTTCCCTATTAGGGTTATGTTTGTAATAGTGCTTAGCTCCCTAAGCTGATCATGGTGGTAGGCCTTAATCAGGCCTCCTCCTAAGATTCAGCCCTAGGCTGGTTTGTGCTCCCCTGCATAAACAGGCGTTTAGCGCATAGCCTCCTCAGTGCATTAATTAAGCGCTGAGTAGATCCTAGGATGAGAGGATTATACTCCCCTCAATACGAGGGTTCATAGCACTCAGCTGAGTTCTGCTCTCCAGGATGCCCATCTCTACGCGTGGGTCTGAGTTGCTCCTGCCTTTCTGCAGTCACTCTTACCTGCTCTCTTCTATGAAGAATGCGTTATGGAGATTCTGTACTCAGACAGGGTTGGCCAAGACTAAGTTTGTCCTATAACAGACCAGGTCGGCCTCCCTGGTGGCATTGAGGGTGACTTCGTTCCCCTTTAGTGACTGGCCGGGGTTCCTTTCGGTTCTCTGGCCACATTCCCTTAAAGGGACCACTTTCTCTTCGGAAAAGTTGGTTCCAGATGCCTTTAGCGGCCTTGGTAGGCCTTCTGGCTCAGCTTGGGCTGTTGGCCTTAGGGAATGCTGTCACTGACAGCCTTTGTGTGACCTGAGGGTGAGTTGCTATCTGGCGTTTCATTCGAAACTCCATCTTTTGGCATGCACTCTCCTTTAGCATGGCGGCGTGGGTATATCGTTCCCCAATGTGTGATTGAACGCAGAGTTGAAGTTCCCTTCGAAAGGGAATGTCTCAGGTTACGTATGTAACCATAGTTCCCTGAGAACAGGGAACGAGACTCTGCGTTGCCCTGCCATGCTTCGGGGCTGCCTGCTGAACAGTCCCTCAAGACAAAAAGATACTGACTGGTTCTCTAGGCGCTCCTTATATACTTCCGGGTCGCGCTATGATGATGTCATAGGCTGTCGCCGGCCAATATGATTGGAGTTTTTGATACTTGGCTTTCAGACATCAGCTCACGTGTGACGTTCCCCAATGCGTGATTGAACACAGAGTCTCGTTCCCTGTTCTCAGGGAACTATGGTTACATACGTAACCTGAGATGTTTTTAGCAATCGAGCTTGGCAGGGTCAACTTGCAGGTTATCCAAGCTAACGAGACTCTAAATAGTGTTCAGTGCTCATCTGTGCAGCCAACGACAGAACAGTTAGCATGCTTTGCTCAAACTTTTGCGATGGTGTTAGAACTGGTACACCATTTCGTTTGCAAAAACAAAATGACAGCGCCATGGGTGGAAACGTGCAGATTAAGGGGCAGTAATATTGTAATAAGATCCCCTTCCGACGTCACAAGGCGAGTGAAATATCATTTATTCACATGCTTGCAGAGAAAGGCTTGCCAAAACAAAGTTACTGGGTTGTCCTTTTTCATGTTTTCTGGGTTGGTAGATGGACCGGGGACCCGATTATAGCACTTAAACACAGAAAAAGTCAGATTTTCATGATACCAAGACACTTGCAAGTTCTAGAACACATCTGGTGGTCATATGGTAACATGTGGTTTGGCACTGCAAGGACGATCAGCTGTAACACTGTCTTAGGCTTCTTACATAGTTTATTGCTCTGTTCACATCTGCAGTTCTCATGTCTCTCTGCAGCAGGACTATGGCATGTTCACGTAGGTGATCAGGGACCATTTTCTCCTGGTGTTTTTCAGAGTCAGTAGAAAGCTCTCTTTAGTGTCCTAAGTTATTGTAACTGTGACCTTAATTGTCTACCGCCTGTAAACTGTTAGTGTCTTAACATCCCTCTATGATGCCAGTAAATCACTCACATATACGATCACATTTCATGAGAGGCAACTAAAAAATGGCTTTAATTAGCCAATGGCTACACTGTAAAAAATTGCTGTAAAATTACAGCCAATTTCCAACAGTAAAATACTGTTATTTCAATTAACAGTTAAATCATGTAAATTTACAGCTAATGGTTGTTAAATTAAGCACTTGCAGTAAATTTACAGCATTTAACAACCTAAAAAAAACGGTTTCGTGCTGTAAAAAGCAGGACATGGGGCGGGGCATCTTCAACATGATCCCTCTTCGTCTCCAGAGTGAAGAAAGGAAGCAGTAAACGGAATCTCTTCAAAACTCTTACCGTCTGCGTCTGCTAAAGAAGAAAACTGCTCAAGGTAAGTTTATTTCTTTGTTGTTATTTTACTATCTTGCACTCAACTTGTAAAATCGCCTTTTTCGTGAGATATTTTTGACTGTAGGCTAACGTTACTACTTGGCGCGAATCGCGTGTTGCGGCCAGACAGACCTCAACGGGTGGTGAGGCATTTCACTAGTCAGTGTTCTCCAAACTCCGAGTATAATGCTAGGTTCGCTAGGTTTGAGAATAATTGACGATGGGCCGCTGAATTATTTGAAAAATAATGCATGAATTATTTGAAAAATAATGCATCCGAGGTTGTAATGCAGCCACGACTCGAAGCGCAATTCAACGGCCCGTCGTCAGGTATTCCTCCTCGGTTACCACACCTCAAGACATTGTTCAGATGTTGTCTTTTAAGACATTTGTCAGGTTTTTGTCCTTAAAACGATCTTGTGTGTAATTATTTCTTACACATCTGATACCAAGCCTCCATTGCTAATTCAAAACATAATTTTAGAGCTAGTAATGGAGAAGTGCTTCAAGAACAAACACATTACTACATCGCAACTGAGAAATGACACAAAGGTTTTTAATTGCAAAACTATTTTATTGATAAAGTTTCAATGTATGTTCACGTCCACATGTGAGCATGTGTCTGCACTATATGTGTGTGCGTTTGTATGGATAAAGAGCAGGAGAATGAGAGTATGCGTTCCATAGATAATAAAACATGAAAAAAGTTTGTCATTTTTATCCTGTTTGCTATATTTTTGCTATATTTGCTTGATCAATTTCTTTGTGGGTGTTGGCTCTTTTGCTGTTGTAGGTTCTAAGGACGTTTGAGATAACTGAAATGGTTTGGCAAAGTGATATGGAACTGTAATGCGGTCAAATCCTCAAGATGCCTGGAACTACTTGGACCTGTCTGGAAAAGCTGTAGTATAAAGAGGTAATATTGTGAAAATCATTTGGTTTTCTTTTATAGGAACCCTTAAATTGATTTACATGTATTTACACACGGCTAAACTGTTTGTGCATGTCTTGGCCCCTGCTTCTTTTAAGATAATATTTTGTCTTGTTTTCTCTACTGTAACAAACTTACACCCTCATTTATTTACTTTATAAGTTAAGTTTAAGTTTCTAATTACATTCATCTACTAAACAGTTAATTTTCTGTTTAATTTAAAAGTGTGTCCAGACTGTATATGATGACTATCTTTTGCCATGTGTTCCAAAGTTGGTGTGATGTATTGGCCTTTTTTTTTTTAAGGTTTAATCACACACTAGTTCCTCTCATTGGACAGTGCAATTTACACTTTTCTCTTTGACATTGTTTTTTCCTCCTAAAACTATTATCATACTGTTTAAATATAGAGCAGTATAGTTTCAAAAATAAGCATTCTCATTATCATTATTCATTTTCATGGTATGCATCTACAGATCTCAAATTTCTTTTAAAAACATTTGTGTTCTGCTGAAGAAAGGCAGTTGTACACATCTGGGATAGCATCATGGTAAATGAATAGTGAGAATTTAGTTTTTGAAATTCTTAAAATTTTTCTTATTTTTGTTGGTTAAAGCAAGTGCTATTTTCTTTTTTCTTAACTTACCGTTTGTGTTTATGCTGAGATTCAGTTTGGGTCAGTTTCAACCAATTTGTCAGTGCCCATTCTGCCTGTGTTTTAATAAATAGCAAAAGATGTAGCATAATCTACTTCTTCTTTATTTATTTATTCTCCATCTAGTTAAAATATAGTTTGACATGTCTACACATTATATACTGTACTAAAGATTTTAATTATATATTGTTTATGTAATGTATTATTTTTCATCATGAAAGTTTATCAATTGCACATGTTTTTAAGCCTTGCCAATTTAAACATTCAAGCGCAAGAAGATGCAAAAGATAACTTGCGCGCGCCGTGTGAGAAGTTTTGTGTGCGCGTCTGACAACACGTGAATACTGAATTGAGCTCTTTCACGTGTTCTTGCGCTTTTTCAATTTCATACAAAATTATGTCAGAATGCCTGTCTTGGTGAGTATCCTAGTAAACATAATCAGTTATGTGTTAAGTGAATGTAAACAGTCAAGAAATAAAATGCGTGTGTACAGTATCAGTACATTGGATCCGTGCATTATATCCTAAAGTGACAGCAGCCTAATATTCCTGTTGCAGTCTGTTTTTAATGTAAATCCAAAAACACTCACTGCAAAAAAAAAAAAAAACACTCAATGTTCTTGACTAAATAACTTTTGTAACTTTAATAAGGATTCATCTATATTTAATTTTATAGAGTGAAGACTATGCAGTGTTAATGTACATTTGATTACTCTATTTAATTTCTGTACATAATCTGCCTAATTTGTATTTAACTAACGTTAGGTCTACCTGAAAAACTGTTTACAGATAATCGTTTATAACACCTTAATGATCATCAGGACTCTCAAAGTGACAGTAGCCATTGACTTGCAGTATATGAATCACTAAGGCCCACAGTTTCAGCTAAAAATCTTCTTTACTTTTCTACTGAAGAAAAAAGACACCTTCATCTTGGATTGCCTGAGTAAATTTACAGCAAATTTTCATTTTTGGTGAACTATCCCTTTAATTGTTTTACTTCAGTGTGAGTTTTCTTTCGTGTCCAGAGGATGGATGAGATGGAAGAAGAAAGGAGATTTGGTTAGGTTTCACACAGCCAGATAAAAGAGGGTCTGCTTATTCAGAGTAATCCCCCCCTCAGTGGTCCAGGTCAAAAAGCCGCCCCTCTACACGTCACTGTCTGAGCCTGGGACAGTCTGGGATTTACAGGCTGAATGCTGGAGAGACCAGAGGGAAGTTAGGAATTTTTAGGAAAAGGAGATGCACTTCTCTTCACTTATTCACAATTTCATATTTGTCACAGGTTGTGTACTGACAAATCAAACAATGCCAGAGAACAGTAGCACTTACTAAAGTCTACATACAATCAAAGCTGACCCTATTTACTTTCTTATTGTGAGGCATCGGTGCATGTTATTTCAAAGGGAAAAAAAAGTGTTTCACAATCTCTCAACAAAATCTTTTTCAGAGTACATTACAAATCTCTTATTTCTCACCCCCTCAACTCCATAGCCGAATCCAATCTGGTATATAATGTCCAATCTTAACCCTGTAAACCTTAATGAAAAATAAGTATACTTACAGTTCATTTTATTAAGTATACTTAAGTAAAGTTCATGTATATTTTTAAGTGTACTTTATGTAGTAATTACACTATTATCAGTGTACTAGTAGTATACTTGTCCCACTTTTTAGTGTATAAAAGTATACTTTTAAAGTGTAAACTTTGAGAACACAACTAGTTTACAACTACGTTCCCTTTTGAGGGAACTCACGCTGCATTGGAAGTAGTGAAGCTATAGGAACACCTCTGCATGATTGCGTCTTGAAGTGCAAGTGAAATCTGTCCAATGGCATGGAGGGACGTCAGCCCATAGCATGTGACGTCACGACCAGGAAGTTATAGCACACCCAGACCAAACAATGTCAGCTTCTGTGCCTTCAGTAAGCACTCTCTGTGAACTGTCTGTCTTCATTGTTCGTTTGTCCCGTAGTTACAAAGAAACACTTAGTTCATGGCGAGTAAACAGCAATTTAGATTGTGTGTTCCTCGCTGCCCACGCTACATCACGGGTGGGGATACACACAATTTATGTGCTGTTTGTATGGGAGTGGAGCACGCACGGTCATCTCTCGAGGGGGATGACTGTGCTCATTGTGAACAGTAGACACTCAGCTCCCACCTGACGCTCTTTGAGGGGGGCGCTGAGGCACGCATTCCTCGCGATTGGGGTCCCCTGCTTCCAAAGGGGAATGTGGGGATCGCAGATAAATTTAGTGGAGGTGTTAGAGACAGGCACTGCCTTTTCTCTGCCCTCACCTGCTAGATCCAGTGCCTTCTCTCAGGTGTTGGAAGCACGCTCTGCAGTTTCTTCCGGCCCGAGTTAGGGCCCGCCGCTGCTCTGTAGAGGGGGATGTGCTCAGCATCGAGGCAGGAGAGATTGAGAACTCGCCACCGCACTCTCCTGCTTATGAGGAGTTGGTGGAGGTTGTCACTCACGCCATGGCCAAATTAAACATTGACTATCTGGCAGAGAGGCAGGATGCTCATCCTTAAAGCAAACTCGACAAGCTTTTTCTGCCCAGCATAGTACAACCTCCACGTCAGGGTCTACTGTTTTTCTACCACGGAAGAAAAGGTTTTCTACCCATCTCTTCAGTCCCCAAGTCAACCAACCAAGTATTCATATATTATGGGGTTGAAAGAACATGGATATGGGGCAATGACACGGCATCATCCCTGAAGGCCCCGACACTAACCACCATGCCATTGTAGAACAACTTCGACCTTGGTGAGTAAAGTGTATATGGCAGCAGGTCTGAGAGATGAACAAATAAACATTCCTCAGAAGCCTGATGATCATATTTGATACATTTGGCTTTTGATTGATCAACATCTAAAAAAATGTTCTAAAAAATGGACAGATAATCAAGTAAACCTAAGTTGCTTCAGTCCAGTAAGTCTTCATCTTGAAATATTACTAACAATATTAAAGTTATTCTATGTTTACTTTATAAAAATCATTAAAGATTTCACAGCAAAAAGACACATGAAGCTGAAGGAGGACTTTGTAAATTTATACTAAAAGGCCTTTTACATGCTAAAAAAAGTCTAAACTATCAATCAGATGACAGATGGAGTAAATTGTGTTGCAAGTTTTGATCATGTTGCTAATTTAGAGGACTTAGAATTATGTGTATCGAATATGATATATTCGACCTTATATAATGATCCAATCACTTTCCCTAAATGGATATGGTGATGAAAAATATGAAATGGGAAGAAAAAATATATTTCAATGCTTTTGCGTTTGCTCACGAAACTTTTGTGTTCTTTGGGAGCGAGCGCAAAGTTTCTCAGAGGAAAGCAAAACATTTGTGAGAGAACACAAAAGCATTAACATATAATTTTTCCTCCCATCTCATATTTTTTGAGTCCCTTTAGGAGCTCTGTACTATTGAAACTTGTATGTGATGTATTTTAAAATAAATGTTGGGTAAATTTAATTTGACATTATTACAAAGTGGCGTTTTATTTCTTTAATATTATCTTCAATTTTTTTAAAAATATACTTTTAAGATCTGAAGTACACTACAAGTACACATTGAATAAAGTTAAGTACACTTCTTTTTCACAAGGGCATGAGCCCATTTCTGCTGGCTTTTTGTCATTCTCTATAAATGTCCATCCATGTGTGTAAAAAAGTTGTCTCAATCATGGCAAGCTTCCCTTTGACTTCTCTTTTTTGCACTCTGTCTGCCCTCATTTATCTCCTTTTGATCATGCCGTCATTTACGCTTTCCTTCTGATCTCCCTCTTTTGTCTCCCTCGTTTTCTGCGGTAGAAATTGAAAAGAGAAATGTGCTGACTCGAGTGCTGCGGCCAGAGAAAGAGACTTCAGCACACTGGGTCTTGGCATTGGTCCTGTCTGTTGGTCTAGTGTAAGAGCACCTGACAGTCATAAATGACATTTATTGAGATCATCGCCATCTCTTTGTTGCAAAAGTCATGCGGGGAGCTTTTGAAATAAATAAACTTTGGGGTCAGCGCTCACCTGCTAAAGCCATAGCCCAGATAGATCAAAAGCAGGGAAATATATCTTTTAATGCATTTTGTCTAGAACTGGGGCTTAAATACGACAGCAGAAGAGTGTGGTCACAAACCTCTTGAGACATGATGTAACAGAGAGAAAAGCCATGCAAATCCCTCCACTTTGGTTCTCTTTAACTTAAAAAGCTGATTGTTAAAGTCATTACGCTTTTAACTCATTAAACAAGTTGCCAAAACAGAGCAGGCTAGTCATCAAAGATGGAATTATTTTAGAATAGCCAGTGTTAAATTATATGCTTCTACTTCTTAAATGAGAAGTTAAACAGTAGACGTTATTGTACTTATTAATAGTTTATATAAACACCAGCTCCAGAACAGTTTTAAAACATCAAATGTATTTTTTATCAGGTACATTTTTAAAACATTAAGTACTCATGCTCACCAAAAAGATAATCAAAAAGACTCAGTTTTGATGACAGAAATCCCAGTTTGTGACTTTCATTTTTAATACATGAGCACTACAAATAAAGTTAAAAATGTATTTTCCCCTGATCCTGTCATGGTATGTGACCACAGGTGGAAGGAAGCAGGAGAAGTAGGTTTTCGAAGAGCTCAAAAGGTTTAATAACTCAAAACATAGGCAATACACATCCAAGACATAATAGTGACAGGACAAAGAGTGAACAAACCAAGGAGTACTTATACAAGAACTAATGAGGGAACTAATGAGCTAATAAACAAGACACACCTGAAACGAGGACACTAATCAAATTAGAAACCATGACAATTAACTAAAGGCGGGAAACAAAGGAGAACATGGCGCAAAAACAGACAGACATGTGACAGATCCATTTAGGGCAACTTTTAGAGCAACTTAATGGCAACATCAAGCCAAATAACAACTTCTTCATTCACATGTTCTAACATGACCTTGAAATATTTTACAGGTTCACATTCCCACAGCCAACAGAAGCACAAAGAAAGAAAGAACATGTGAAAGAAAGAAAGAAAGAAAGAAAGAACATGTGAAAGAAAGAAAATGTGAAAGAAAGAAAGAAACGTGAAAGAAAGAAAACAAGAACATGTGAAAGAAAGAAAACGAACATGTAAAAGAAAGAAAGAAATGTGAAAGAAAGAAAACAAGAACATATGAAAGAAAGAAAGAAAGAAAGAACATGTGAAAGAAAGAAAGAAAGAAAGAACATGTGAAAGAAAGAAAGAAACGTGAAAGAAAGAAAACAAGAACATGTGAAAGAAAGAAAACGAACATGTAAAAGAAAGAAAGAAATGTGAAAGAAAACAAGAACATGTGAAAGAAAGAAAGAAAGAAAGAACATGTGAAAGAAAGAAAGAAAGAAAGAAAGAACATGTGAAAGAAAGAAAGAAAGAAAGAAAGAAAGAAAGAACATGTGAAAGAAAGAAAGAAACGTGAAAGAAAGAAAACAAGAACATGTGAAAGAAAGAAAACGAACATGTAAAAGAAAGAAAGAAATGTGAAAGAAAGAAAACAAGAACATATGAAAGAAAGAAAGAAAGAAAGAACATGTGAAAGAAAGAAAGAAAGAAAGAACATGTGAAAGAAAGAAAGAAACGTGAAAGAAAGAAAACAAGAACATGTGAAAGAAAGAAAACGAACATGTAAAAGAAAGAAAGAAATGTGAAAGAAAGAAAACAAGAACATGTGAAAGAAAGAAAGAAAGAAAGAACATGTGAAAGAAAGAAAGAAAGAAAGAAAGAAAGAAAGAAAGAAAGAAAGAAAGAAAGAAAGAAAGAACATGTGAAAGAAAGAAAGAAACGTGAAAGAAAGAAAACAAGAACATGTGAAAGAAAGAAAACGAACATGTAAAAGAAAGAAAGAAATGTGAAAGAAAGAAAACAAGAACATGTGAAAGAAAGAAAACAAGAACATGTGAAAGAAAGAAAGAAAGAAAGAAAGAAAGAACATGTGAAAGAAAGAAAGAAAGAACATGTGAAAGAAAGAAAGAAACGTGAAAGAAAGAAAGAAAGAAAGAAAGAAAGAAAGAAAGAAAGAAAGAAAGAACATGTGAAAGAAAGAAACGTGAAAGAAAGAAAACAAGAACATGTGAAAGAAAGAAAACAAAAACATGTGAAAGAAAGAACATGTGAAAGAAAGAAAGAAACGTGAAAGAAAGAAAACGAGAACATGTGAAAGAAAGAAAGAAAGAACATGTGAAAGAAAGAAAGAAAGAAAGAAAGAAAGAAAGAAAGAACATGTGAAAGAAAGAAAGAAACATGAAAGAAAGAAAGAACGTGAAAGAAAGAAAGAAAAAAAGAAAGAACATGTGAAAGAAAGAAAGAACATGTGAAAGAAAGAAAGAAACGTGAAAGAAAGAAAACAAGAACATGTGAAAGAAAGAAACGTGAAAGAAAGAAAGAAAGAAACCAGTCTGTGAGGAAGATGCATGATTGTGAACGTGATTTCACCAAGTACAATCAACCTTTGTTGATCCTGGAACAACATTGCATTCAACCAATCAGATTTGAAGGACAAGTTTACAGTTTGTCAAGTTTAGGCTTACATCCAGGGTTAGGTGCTTCTACATCAGTGTTATTCACCTATCATTTCCCTCTGATTTTATGTATAAGTTATGCGTAGGGTTGGGTTTAGGGGTAGGGATGGGTTAGGATAAAAATTTTGGGCAGGAATTTTGTTCCAGGATTAACAAAATACGTTGATCCAGGAACATGTCTTACTTGGCAAAATCACAGTGACCCTGCGGTGATGTCATCAGCTGAGGTCTGAACAGCCTTCAGCCAGTAAGAAGAGGTTTGTGCTTGTTTCCTAAACAACATTGTCCAGATTCATTCAAGTGTAAACTATGACTGATTATATCATCTCTCCTTTACTGGCAGCATGTGATAATGCAGAAAATTATTATTATTATTATTAATGTTTAATAATTATTAGTTTTTTGTTACAAAAGATTTGTTTCAAATAAGTACTGTTTTTTTTTTTTTGTTTGTTTTGTTTTTTTTTACTTTCTATTCAAGAAAGAACCCTGAAAAAAAAAAAGATCAGTTTCCACAAAAAAAAATGAAGCAGCACAGCTTTTATCAACATCAATAATAACCATAAATGTTTCTTGTGAAGCAAATCATCATATTAAAATGATTTCTGAAGAATCATGTGACACTGAAGACTGGAGTAATGATGCTGAAAATTCAGTTGTGATCACAGGAATAAAATACATTTTACAATATATTCACATAGAAAACAGTTACTGTATTTTTGATCAAATAAATGCAGCCCTGAAGATCATGGGAGACTTCTTTCATCTTAGCACCCCCAAACTTTTGAACGGTATGTGGGCCAAACGATTTTTTTGTTTGTTTGATTGTTTTGAGGAAGTCAAATAAGTGGATTCAAGTCACTGTGAACTTTTCTTAATTTCAGCATTGAGTGAGTATTGAGACATATCTCTATGAGGCAATATTACCCAGCCTACGCCATACATGTTTGCACACATCCATGTACGCCTGTTATGTAAACTTGTGATGCTGATAGTCTAGAAAGTTTGCTCTTAAGAACATTTTTTGTTTCATGAGACATAACAGCACACGTGTATATGAATTTGTTGTAAACAAAATATATGTGTTTGTTGTAAACAGGGTTATTATTAATTAAAACTAAAACTATTAAAAGCATTTCTGTTTATTGAAGTAAAGCTGAAATAAAATAAAATACAAATATTAGTAGAAAAACATAAAATAAGCTAAAATTAGAAATGTTGCCTTGGCAGTTTAAGTTGAAGCACTAAAATTGTTAACTGGAAACAAATAAAAACTAACTAAAACTGAAATTTAAAAAAAAAAATGAAACCTAGATAGCAATATTTAAAAAAAGAAAAAAAACTAATATAATGACAAAAGCACATAACAAAATTACAAAAAAATACTCTAAATTAACATGAAAAGTAAAAATATAAAAATAAAAGCTAATTCAAAATATGATTAATAATAAATATTAATAAAACTAAAATAACACTAGTTGTAAGTCTAGAGTAATTCCACAATCTCAAGCTGCCTCCCAATTCAGAGGCCGCATCCTTCGAAGGACACGGATATCAATGGTCTCGCCTTTGAAGTCTGTGAAGGTTGAACCGATCGTTGTTAAACGTTGACAAACGTTTTTTTGTTTGTTTGTTTGTTTGTTTTTTTTAAGTTATATTCAACCGTCTGAAAACAAAGAGGGTTCACAACTTATCTAAATATTTTCACCTTGTTCCATTTATGTACATAAAGAGTATAATCCATTTAAAATTGCATCTTAGTAAGATGTCAACATTTGAACTTTTAACTTGAAGCTAATAATATTAAAATAATAAAATATGTTGTTGTTGTTGTTTGTATCGTTAAATATTTGAGTAAGTTGAAACCCAGAACTTAAATGAAAAATTCCTGTCATCACCGGTGCTCAGTAAATCTAGGGATAGGCTGGGCTATAAAGGAACAACTTGTTTTATCCTTCATGGCCTGCATTTGTAGTCTGGATTGGAAGGAGCCTTTGAATTGCCCTCTGAATGCAGCCTTCGAAGGATGCAACCTCTGTATTGATACAGCGATGCACTCTCCCATGTGATGGAAGGAGAAACTGAAACAACTGAAATCAAGTTCCCTGTAATTTTCCAAGTCATTTTATGTGCTTGGCTGAATTTGTGACCTGTGGCTGTTTTTATTTCGTCATACAAAGAAATTGCATTTCACAATTTCAAGTCACCTTTATTTATATAGCGCTTTTAACAATGCAGATTGTGTCAAAGCAGCTTTACGGTGATAAATGGCAAATAGTTTTGGCTGTATAGCAGCTCTTAAAGAAAATGGTGTCATTATCCATCTTAAGTAAATTCAGTATTGATTCATTCCATTGTAAGAAAGAATCAATAGTTATTTAGTTAATTTATCTATATCAGCACTGGAGTGAACAGTGATGTCATCATCCAGCTCAGTTCAGTTCGCATACAAGGGTTTTGATGCAGGCAGATCAAAACACTGTTGAATATCAAATATCAAGTGTCCCCAACTAAGCAAGCCAAAGGCAACAGCGGCAAGGAACCCAAACTCCAACAGGTGACATCAGGTGGCAAACAGGTGTTTTTCAAAGGTTTAATAGACAAAAATCACCCAAAATTGATAATGTGTTACGTGTATGCCAGGTTAAAGAGATGCGTTTTTAGTCTAGATTTAAACTGACAGAGTGTGTCTGTTTCCTGAACAATGCCAGGAAGATTGTTCCAGAGTTTAGGTGCCCAATAGGAGAAGGATCTACCGCCTGCGGTTGATTTTGATATTCTAGGTATTATCAATTGGCCCGAATTCTGAGATCGCAATAGACGTGAAGGACTATAATGCTTTAAGAGCTCGCTCAGGTACTGGGGAGCTAAACCATTTAGCGCTTTGTACTCTAAACAAAAAGTGGTTCTTTGGCTCGTAATCATAGGGGAACCTTTTTTGGTGCTATATAGCACCTATTCTTAAAGCTTTCTAGCACATTTGTCAAATTAGAGGTGCCATATATTGTTGTTTTTGAGCTAGCAGGGCCCATTATCATGCTAGATACTACTATAGATGAGTCAATATGCTTCTAAATGACACTTTTATGAATGATAATTAATAATTTTTTACCAAATCATGACTTTAAAGATTCAAAATCATGTACTAAATGCTTACTGAGAAACAAAATACATTACACTTTCAAAACCTTTTAATTTATTTCTTTCAGCAGCAAATAAACTCAGTGCTGACAAGTCAGGGAATATACATGTACAACATCACATTATACTCCCCTTTTATACACATACAAAATAATGCAACAAGCTTGAAATATGTACATTTTTGAAGAAGACAATAGTCCTGTTTTTACATACTGAGTTATACTCTGAAGTCCTGCAGTATCTTTCACTGTCAATAGCGCACTAACATTTTTGTAAGTCCTTAAGGATTTCAAAAACAATATAGAAACTGGAACTAAAACTGGAAGAAAGGGAGCAAGAGAGAATATGGACTCCGAAAGTCTACTCACAGATTGAGTTGTACACTCATTTTTACAGTGACAGGAAGTCCGACTGCATCCAATTACAATTCCAATTATCCAATACAATTTCAAAACACACTCCAAAAAAGTCAGTGTCTTTTTCAGTCCTTTAGGATACTGGATTGGATTCGATTCCACACGCAAAATATACACACAGAAGGAGGCCCAGTGCCATTGAGATGTCCTCGCTCTCCTCTGTGATTAACTGGCCATCCAACGTGAACACAATGTGGTAATACTGCATGGGATGACCCTCCCCGCAGCCTTTAGGCACCATCTTAGGTGTTGGGATGTCAGGAGGGCTGGTCTGAGCATGGCCCTGGAGGAGAGGGGATAACAGCATTAACCATCTTCACATATTTATTTGAAAAGCAAACCTTAAGTTAAATTAATTTTAACTACTGTCATACAACTGCTCAAATACTTTGGGCTATTAACTGAAAATGAATGTAATTTTCTCTTCACATTGATAGAATAGTTTGTGTAGACCAACAACAACAAAAATGTTTGCACTGAAATCATTTGCATAACAAAATGTGCAATAAGTGTAGTGCTTTGATTAGATTGTGCTTCACACACTGTAGTCAACTGTTCATGGCTCACCTCAACTACAAACAGCAACCCCGGGTCCACCTTGAACAGTGCAGGCAAGAGCAGAATTGCTGCTTCCAACTGTAGGCCTTTAAACAAAATAACATCATTAGGGTAACATAACATGGGGGATGCTTTTACCCAATACTTTTTTTTGTTTTTTAAACATTCATTACTGTGTGTAAAGCCCAAAGTATTCTTCGTATTTTATGCATATGCTTTTTCTGAACTCAACACAAATTAAGATCTTTTTGATGAAGTCTGAGAGGTTTCTGTCCCTTCATTGAGATCCAACGCAACTACCACTCCAAGGTCCAGAAAGGTAGGAATGACATCATTAAAGTACTCCATGTGATTCCAGTGGTTTAACCTCAATTTTATGAAGCGACGCGAGTGCTTTGTTTGCGCAAAAAAACAAACATAATTTACCACTTTACTTACAAAAATATTCATCTGCAACAAGCGTTCACGAGAGCATGCACGTTGTGTTCAGACTTGCGCTTCAACAAAGCACATGCACGAGTGTTCACGAGAGCACCACAATGCATGCGTGTTGTGTTCATGCAAGAGCTGACATTGTTGCGTGAACACGCTTTGAATAATATTTTATAAATAAAGTAGTAAATTATGTTTTTTTACGCAAACAAAGCACTCGCATCGCTTCATAAAACTGAGGTTAAACCACTGGAGTCACAAGGATTACTTTAATGATGTCTTTCCTACCATTCTGGACCTTGAAAGTGGTAGTTGCGTTGGATCTCTATGGAGGGACAGAAACCTTTCAGACTTCATCAAAAAGATCTTAATTTGTGTTCTGAAGATGAACGAAGGTCTTACGGGTGTGGAACGACATGAGGGTGAGTAATAAATGACAATTTTCATTTTTGGGTGAACTAACCCTTTAAAGCTGATTACCCTAGCACAAATCAAAGCAATTCTCAAACAACACAACTGGACATTCATACAACTACACATTCGTACTAGACATACACTAGAACTGCACGATTCTGGATAAAAAAAGATTTTTGGTTTCAAATAGAGATCGCAATTCTCCCATGATTCTGAATAGACAACTAAACAAAATAACATTTAATTTACTAGAGGTTCTGACAAAATATTAATTGCTGGACTCTAATTTCCAGAAAATGTTTAATTTATTTGAATGAATTATTTCAAAAAATGGTTTTGAATATATTAATGGCTCATTAATAAATACTTGTTTCACTACTGGATGATTCAGGGTTTAACCTTAACAAATCTTTTGAATGAATGATTCAATGACAAAGTCACTTGTTGCCACCTAGTGGCTTAACAAGGTAATTTATATATACAACAGTTATTTGAAGCGCCACATTAGTTTCGATTTGCTCTATTTTGATCGCTATCTGATGTCCAGTGTTTATATCCTAACTGTAAACTTTTATCTTAGTACTTCTGTGATAATTTGAATATTTGTAACAGAAATCAAAGAACCAAAGTCCTTGAAATAACTACTGTGTGGTTCAAAACTGCGCTCTCTGGATCAGCGGCAGCACGAACACCGAATGTTCCGGTAGGATTTTTGTCAAAGGTTTAATAGACAAAAATCACCCAAAAATGAAAACTAGCTGTTAATTTACTCACCCTCAGGCAGTGTTGGGAAGTTACTCAAAAAAAGTAATCCACTACAAATTACAAATTACTACATTGAAATTGTAATTTGATTACATTACTGATTACTACATGTAAAAAAAGTAATCAGATTACTAATTACTTTACATTCAGGTTACTTTGAAAACCTATAAAACGTACAAAAATACACCACAAACTGAAACTCATCGTTCTTTCCGTAATTTAATATTGACTGAAAAATATTACAGAAGTATGAAAACAGCAACTTGACTTAAAAATATTCGTTAATCATCTGTAGGTAGCTTATTCATTCTAATATAATCATAACGGTCGCCTGAGGGTGCTCAACGACCATGTAATCTGTGAGGGTGAGATTCTAACAAACTAAAAATAACTTTATTAAATAAATGTATTTTTTTATAGTATTTAATAATTATGAACACATAGGCCTATTAAGAATGACAAACCAATTATACAATCGATGAAACTACAAACTACAAAGGCACGTATGGTATGTATGATTACAAAATAAAGTCATTAAGATTGTTATTAATATTATTTTATAAGTAACATGAAGGATAAAAATTGTTTTATCACGTGTTGAGCCGTTTCTGTGACAGCTCCAGCTCTCCGACGCACGTACCCTACGCCAGCGTCCGAATTCACTCACTTCATTTCGTTCACTCCTTGCAGATATAGTGCACTCAAATGACATACACTATATATGGGATTAGTGAATCAGTGAACGAGTGAGCGGTTTAACATTTGAAAACATTATTGTTCAGACGTTACCTTCCCTCCCAATCCTGAACAAAAATCCAATCTAGCTTGTTTAGGCGAGGTTGGACCGCTCTCGTCTTGGGCGCGGGTATCCTCCTCCACGCGTTCTCCGGTGATTCATAATGACGCATCCGGGAGGGGGGAGCAGCATTTATAAATTGAAAAAAAAAAACTTGTTTACTGCAGTTCAAGAAATTAGTTAGTTGTGTAAATACTCTACCATTTCTACTAAAAAAAAAAAAAAAAAAATCATGATAAAAAAAATAAATAAATAACATTTTCCCTGGACGAAGCAAAACACCTCGAGCTAGGCAAATGAAGTAAGCCTTAAGTATGTCTTTACTCACAGACTTTCTTCGTCATTTTGGTCGAACAAATAGATGAATAAATCAGAGCTAACGTGACAAAGACAAATAAAAGAACAGACAAACATTACTTTAAAAACTAAAGTCAATAATTGTAATGTGAGGATCCCCTCAGCCTGGACTCGAGCGTCTCTCCCGCTCCTCGCGCACTTCCTGCCCGCAGCATATTTTAAATAGCACGCGCTGCATACACGGTAAAGGAGACGTTTATTTTAAAATTATTTATAAACATACTTACAGGGTCCAAACTGAATACATTTCTATAGAACAAACGAGTAAATGCAACATCTTGTATAGAAAATATTCAGTTAGTGCTAACGTTACTGCAAACGTAGGCCGCACAAATTCAAAAACTCGGTTAGTTACGATTTCGTTAGTATTCATGTTCACAAACAACGATAATTAACTCATAAACAGCTAAAACACATGTTCAACCTTTGCATTATCGAGTATATTAATGAAAACAAATTTCCAACCTACCTTAATTCATCCGAGTCCAGGGAAAAGAAAATGGCGGCCGAGCAGAAAGTTCGAGAAATGCATCATGACGTCAGAAAAAAACGTCCTTAAAGAGAAATTATACTTTGGCTGAAAGTGAGAAATTTGAGTAGTTTTCAATTAGAGTGTACTATTCGCAGAAAGACGAAGTAATTAGACTCAAATAATTATAGCAATCCAACTTGCACCCATATTCACTTTTAACAGTGTAGGGGAGCCTTGGGGACAAAAAGGTTGATAACCAGGTTATCTTCAGAAAATACACTGTATTTTAATGTTGTTTTTTCCTTTCCCCAACTAAACTAAGAGAATAATAGAGTTAGAGAACCTTTAAAGAACTATACAAAGGCTTAACGGGTTCTTTGTACGGCAGTGGTGCTATATAACACCTTAACCACAGCAAAGCACCGCTGAAGAACCGCTGAAGAACCATACAGGGGCTTTACTGGTTCTTTATACAGTAGTGGTGCTATATAGCACCTTAACCACTCCAAAGAACCGCTGAAGAAACAATTTTTTTTTTTAGAGTATAAGTAATTAGCAAGATTTTAAAATCTATACAATGTTTAACAGGAAGCCAATGCAGTGTTGACAGAACCGGGCTAATATGGTCATACTTCCTAGTTCTAGTAAGAACTCTAGCTGCTGCATTTTGTACGAGCTGTAGTTTATTTATCAAGTGAGCAGGGAAACCACCCAGTAGAGCGTTACAGTAATCTAGCCTTGAGGTCATGAACACATGAACTAACTGTTCTGCATTTGTCATTGAGAGCATATGTCGTAGTTTAGATATATTTTAAGATGGAAGAATGCAGTTTTACAGATGCTAGAAACATGGCCTTCAAATGAAATATTGGTATCAAAGAGCAGACCCAGGTTATGGGAACGTTCCCTGTTAGATGGGTATAAGCTGTTGCAAAGCATCCATTGATAAAGTGTATAGTTTGAATATACTGTAAGTTGCTTTGGGAAAAAGCATGTTTGCCAGATAAATCATGTAAATGTATTGGCTAACAGGCATCTCATGCATGAAGTGAGTATGCCCATTGCACAAGGGTGTGTAAGTATGTGAGTTGTGACAGGATGAAGAACAAGTTTAATCCAGACTCTGCTGGCTTAAAGAGGAAATTAGCAATGTTTACACATTGTGAGGATTAAAAGACTGCAGTCTAAACTACATCATGACCTGTGCTGACACTATATTTAGGCCTAAATTTAGGATTTATGTATTCGAATTGCACATAAAATGTCCATCTGTTTGGATTACACAGTTTTAACATAAACAAACTCAATGTGATGCATATTTGTCAGTAATAAATAAATAAAACAGGTAAGATTTTGTACCGCTGATGCAATAAAGTGCACAATCACGAGGAACAGAAAAACAGTCTTTAATTATAAATGAACCATGCAGGAGAAAACCACGGTATAACTCACAACAAAACGTTAAGGACGTGAAACACAGAACTGTGGAAACTAAGAACTTAAATGCTTAAATACAGAGAAATCAAGGGAAAACAGTACAGGTGTAGAGGTGAAACCAAAGGGACTAACAAGGAACACAGATGGGCAGGCAGACAGGGAAACCCAAAACTCAATGACAATAAAACAGAACATATGTTATTTTAAATTATTATGATGGTGGAAGGAGCCAAGAGCAGAAGGAACCAGGCAGGGACCCAGACCACTTTCAAGGGGAAGACTGATGGAGACGAGGCAGATGGAAGTGGAGCCCTAGACGCAGACGAGGAGCCAGCAAGACCGGGCGACACCAATGGTCCTGGAGGCCGAGGTCGAGCTGCATGTGGCTACCCAGATGGAGCCAGAGGACAGCCTGTGTGACTGAGAATCAAGGCGGGGCCGGGGGGAAGGCAGAGCCTGACAGAGCCGAAGGGGTGGAGGGACGAAGCGTAGCTGAAGGCCTGTAAGTCCGCAACTTCTTACCAAGGTGGAGTTGGAGGCACGAGGGAGCCCGGTGGAGTCATAAGGAAAATGGTCCCAGGTGGAGCCAAAGGAGGAAGGAGCCAAGACGGAGCCAGCAGATCAATGGGCCAAGGTGGAGTGATGGAATCAATGGCTGGAGTTGGAGCTCTTGACCGGGCGGAGCTGGAGATCCACACAATAGAGTGGTGTCATACGCATGCGTCGTGCTGCTCACGTGAACAGCGTTGGCCAATACAGAGCTGGCGTTCTGAAGTAGAACCCGGAAGCGCTGCACTGTGACTGACATGAAAGAGAAGAAACTGTTAAATAAAGTTGTTATTTTTGTTTTGTTTTTGCACACAAATTCTTGTCTTTCCATAACATTAAGGTAGAACCATTGCAGTCACATTCACTGTTTTAATGATGTCTTTGCACCTTTCAAGGCCCAGAACGGTAGTAATGACGTTGCTGCCTATATGTGTGGTTCAGAAACCTCTCGGATTTCATCAAAAATATCTTAATTTGTGTTCTGAAGATGAACGAAGGTCTTACGCGTTTGGAACGATATGAGGGTGAGTAATTAATGATAGAAATTTCATTTTTGGGTGAACTAACCTTTTAAAAGTCTCTCCTGGACAGTGTTATTTTAGTTTTATTATCATTTTATTAATATTTTGAATTATCTTTTATTTTTTATATTTTTTAGTTTTCATGTTAATTTTTTCAACTAATATTTTATTTTAGCTTTATTTTTTTTAATATTTTTTAGTTTTCATGTTAATTTTAGTTTAGTTTTTTTTTTTTTTTGTCATGTGCTTTTTTCATTTTATTATTATTATTATTTTAAATATTTCGATTTAGGTTTAATTTATTTTTCACTTTATTTCTGTTTTAGTTTTCATTTATTTCAAGTTAATAATTTAAATACTTCAACATAAATTTATTTCAGTTTATTGCCAAGGCAACATTTCAACTAATATTTATATTTTATTTTAGCTTTATTTTAATGAACAGAGATGCTTTTAATAGTTTTAGTTTTAGTTAACGATAATAACCCTGCTCCTGGATCTCTGTGTGTGTGTGTGTGTGTGACACACATAAAGTGTCTTAATGCTCTTAGGTCTGTTTCCATCACAGATGCTGCCCCTGAAAAACAGTCACCTGGTCAGTCTTGGTAAATACAGCAGGCTTATATGTGACATAGAAACCTCCTTCCTCTAATCACTGTCTCGCTGTCATTATACATTATACACTATCTCAGAGAAAATGTACAAAAATAGTACCTTTAGGGGCACAACAGCTTGTCTCTAGCTATGTTTCCTTCTAAAGTTGCAAAATAAACATTTTGAGACCCATTTCCATCTCATGTGTTCAAGAGAACAAAATATTAACTTCCTGGGAACTTGGAACAATATATCAGTAATAAAATAATAAATTGTTTCAGCCACCAGGGAAGCCTGTGACTTTTTTATGTAATAACTGAAATTACGTAATAACAAATGGTTTATACCAAATACTCACTTTATTACTTCAATCACTCACCAAATTACTTCAATCACATGATCTTCTGAGGCAAAGTCACGTGAGTTTTTTCTTACACAACCAAGAATTTATTTGGTAAATGTGTTTCCATCGTAGTTTATGCACATCTTCTTCTCATATAAAAATATCCTCCTCAACTGAGCACATCCGTTTTACATGTACATTTTAAGATTTTGTGCGCATCTTGCGTTTTTTTTTCTTTTAATTGTATTTTTTTATGCGATATCCCAAAAATTGCATTAAAATATGTGGATGTAAACATGTTTGTACCTTATAGTAGTATCTTATATTACTACTGTAATTGTTTTTTATTTGTTTTTTGTTTTTGTTTTTTTAGCTCTCTTGGGATGCTTTCTATCTGTGATTATTTTGATAAGTGAAACAAAAACTCATACCAATTATTTACCCAGCATGTTCTCAGTGTTTATGTCAAGTGTTTGGGTTTGATGAAATAAGGAATATCCTTCAAACTGCTTTGACTCAAAACTACCCGTGTTGCTAGAAATAAAGCTTTTGAGGTTGTTAGTTCAAGACTGTATATACTGTACACAGAACAGCCTGCGTCGTGTTATCCTATTTCAGAAACTATGATATTGTGCACGTGCCATTTTTATTCTGTCCAAATGAACACACAGCTGTAAACATCAGTGTATAACAAGAATTATCAACTGCACATCCAACATAAACCCAGTATGAATACTTCAAATGTTCACTAAGGCCACAGGCAGATGTATATAGAGCGAAAGAACCATATTAAAACCTTATTCTTTCCATGATGACTCTTCATTAACTTCCAAGGAAAGTGCATGATTGACAGATTAGGAAAACTGATTTAGAGCTCAGCATCTTGATAAGGGTGGAAAATGTTGCCACATGAAAAGTGTTGCCTGGTGCCTTGGGGAAAAACTGACATAGGAAACTTCTTTCCCATTAAATACAGTATTATTGCATTCATGAGAAAGTGATGTGGTTTGTGGTGTTTGATGATAGTAATAAACAATGACCTCATGTTCTAGTTGACCTCTGAAGGAAAAATCATGGTTCTGTCTGGATTCTGGAAACACACCGACTGACGGCAAGACGATGAATTACAAAAGGTCTGGGCTCATTTGCATCTGGAAAACGTATTCCTGACCACAGCAATGTAGTCTTCATGGATCATAGAGTTTCTCGAGTTAAAGGGAGCAGTGCAAAAGCCACAGCGAGGATGTGAGGGTACAGATGGATATCCAGAGGCGTATGGCTTTTTCCAGTAATAATGATTTTTAAGCATTTGTAAATAAATTTAAGTGCAATTCTGTCTGAATTCACAACGTGATATGTGTATTTTTAGGGCCTGAGCACCAAAAGGTGTAAGGACCCTTTTGGAATTGCTCCGTTTTGTATTACTATTATTATTATTCTTTTCCAAAATGAATCGCATTTTTGAGGGCCTAAACATGCTCGAAAACTCACAAAACTTTGCACATGCATCAGGACTAGCGAAAATGTACATCTGATATGGGTTTCAGAATTGGGAGGGGCAAAATGGCTCGATAGCGCCACCTATATAATTTCAACAAAGCATGAAATTCGGTACATATATGTAATGTCCCAATACCTACCAAAAAGTCTCTTAGAGCAAAGCCCTAAACGCAACAGGAAGTCAGCTATTTTGAATTTCCTCAGCGATTTTTGTGCAGTTTTTGCCATTTTCAAGCCTCGTAATTTAACAAACTCCTTCCACAGTTTTAATCTGATCATCTTCAAATTTGGTGAGTGTAATTATAAGACCTTATGATAAGAGTCCTGGTCTGAAGACATCTACATGCCAAAATTTAGTTATAGGCATATAGTATATAGGCCATCAGCTGGCAGCAGAAACAGTGGCAATTGGCAAATACAAATGACTTTGACATAGTCCTCCTATATTTACCTACTTAAATGCATTTTGCCCACCATGCTCTGTTTTCCTAAAGCCACCGGGTGGTGGCGGCACTGGTGCAAGGGCCTTTCATCACTGTTTGCAGCTTTAATTTTTATTATTAATTGATTGAAGTGACTGACAGTAATTCAGGTTGGTCAGTGTTTGCAACAAATACAAAAATATAAATGCATTTATATTTATTTACATGAATTTACATTTTGTTTCATGTGAACTTTCAAAAGATTCATATGAGACTTCCTTTTGCATATGTTCAGGTAATTGCCAATGTTATTGTCAATGCAAAGTTATTTGACTACATCGTAATTGCGGTGATATGCAGTAGTAAAGATAATTGCAGTGGTTTGAAGACAATTGAAGGACCGATTCAAAGATAACAGTTGTCTGATAACCGGCTGTTAAGATCAAATCATTCAACGTCTCTGTTATAAAGTTAGAATGTGATGGCAACAAACATGACAAGTAGCCTATCTACAAGGGCCTATATGGTGAACACTGTATGAAATACTGCACTTGTAATGCAGTCATATCTATGTTAAGATGCTCCTGAGCCTTAATGGATCTAATTTTCTTCTTAAGTATTGTGTGTTTTAAAAAGAATAAGGGAAATTTAGTTTGTGCAGTGCCTTTCTGGTACCAGGTGCTCAGGATATAACCATGATTAGTCTACTTGATTATAGGGAGATTTAGGATTGATATATTTAGTGTCCACTCCTAATTTCACCACATCTGGCAGGATGACAACAAAGTCTGCAGAACAAAGATAAAAGACGGAAGGGAATGTTTGTGCAAAAGGTGAGGAAACATCCATTTTGGCAACTTCTGCAAGGTCTTGCAGCATGTTGACTGAAAGCTGCTGTCATGAAAGTGAGGTTTAACTGGAACCAGATGGCACAGTTATGAGGAAAGAAAAGTTACAAAGGCACAGAAACTCTCCTCCACATGATATCATCTGCACCGGCCCAATCCTAACACTCCAATTCAGAAAAAGAACTGCAAATCTAACAACTGTTTTCCCCTAATGCATTTATATTTAAAGGTTTAGTTCACCCAAAAATTTAATTTCTGTCAATAATTACTCACCCTCATGTCGTTCCACACCTGTAAGACCTTCGTTCATCTTCAGAGCACAAATTAAGATATTTTGATGAAATCCGATTGCCATCAAGATAATTAATACTTTCAGATGCCCAGAAAGGTATTAAAAACATATTTAAAACAGTTCATGTGAGCACAGTTTTTCAACCTAAATATTATAAAGCGTCAAGAATACTTTAAAGCTTCGAAGCTTTACGAATCTTTTGTTTCAAATCACTGGTTTGGATCGCGTATCAAACTGCCAAAGTCACGTGAACTATTGAAATTCCGAAACACTTATGACGTAACACAAGGCCGTAACCATGTCTTGAACACTGGGGGGGACTTTTTTTTTTTTTTTTTATAAAGCATTAAGAAACAAAACAGTGAACAAAATTGCTACTAATACAATGCTATATAATATATGTACAATAACAATTGTAGAAAAAAAATGACATTACATGTCCAGAAATCAATTTTAATTTGATTGGCCATCTCAATCATTTTAGGTGTGTTCGACATCGGCTTCAGAGACATTTTCATTCAATACTTTATGTACTGCTTATAGCGTCTGTTTTTACAAGAATAAGTTCAACATAAGCATATATTATTTAAATACCAATGTAGTGGGGTCTACATTTTTTATCAGTTTTATTTTGATAAACATGACACATATAACATCGCGACTACATGAAAAGAGCTTTAACTGTTATAAAAACAGATTTGTGAACTGAAGGCGTGACAATAAATACGAAACACACGTGATCGTTGTCATGCGGTGAATCCGGCCAATCATGAAACAGCTGTGTCGTCATCAGCACTCGTGCAGCTCCTCTTGAGAAACTGCGCTGGCTGACTCAGGCAGCTGATCTTGAATCACTCTCGCGGTACTTTGAAGCCACACGTCACAGTCACATGGCGTCGGAGCTGTCTCAATTCGGACAAAATTTCTTACCGCATGCACTGCTTCAAGTCAGCCGCCGATCGGTCTGTACGGCACTGCATCAAGTCGAACAAGCCTGAAGCCTCGTTTACTAAAATTACGTGACTTTGGCTCTCCGAACCACTGATTTGAAACAAAAGATCCGTAAAACTTCATGAAGCAGTGTTTAGAAAATTGCCCATCACTAGATATTGTTGAAAAGTAGTTATTTTCTTTTTTTTTTTGGTGCACGAAAAGTTTTCTCTTCGCTTCATAACATTCACTGTACTCACATGAACTGTTTTAAATATGTCTTTAGTAGCTTTCTGGGCATCTGAAAGTGTTAATTATATTGCTGGCAAAAGAAGCCTCACTGAGCCATTGGATTTTATCAAAAATATCTTAATTTGTGTTCTGAAGATGAACGAAGGTCTTACGGGTGTGGAACAACATGAAGTAATTAATGACAGAATTTTCATTTTTGGGTGAACTAACCCTTTAAAGTTAACAGAGGTATTTAACCAAAGTGACTTAAGCCAAATAGTTTAAAAGAAAGGGAAATATATTAGCTTTTACCTTTATATTTTAAGTTTTAGTAATTTTATGTGCTTTTAAGTTGTTCATCTAATATTTCATATTCACAACTTCATATTTTACTTTCATCTTCATATCAGTCACAGAACATTTTTAATAGTTATAATTTTAGTTATCAATAACAACACTGATAGGCATAAATCATTCTTATTTTACAATTCAAACTTTGCTTTGCACACAGAGAATACTTAAAATGTGTTTGTATGTATATTCAAACTTCTCTACAAATATAAACTTTTCCAATAACAGTTCAATTGGCAGTTTGTGTTTAGGAAACCACAAGGAAAAAAAAAAAAAAGATTACAGCTGTTATATAATACATTTAACCTTTTGTTTTTTTAGGGGATTCTGTATCATTAACAGGTATTATTATTATAATTATGAATCATTTACAAAATGAGAAAGTAATTTTGCATCATTCGGACGCGGGAAATCTGTAACTAGTTCTTTATTCAGCTCCTCCATAAACTCACGCTTGAAGCCCCTAACAAGAACAAACCGGTTCGGTCTTTTGGAGGAAGCCGGTTTCAGCTAGTGCGTCACCTTGGAAACCACGTCACTATATATAGGGCTGAGAGAGAGCGCCGGCTTTTACTCCGACAACGCGCCAGTACATCATCACATCCGCTTGTGTGCAAGGAGAACAACGTTTTTATTTCCAGCTGTCTGAACTAATGGGAAAACTCTTTGTAAATGCGTTTTAAGGTGAGTTATATGATATTATTGCGTGAAATTTAGCGTCATTATAACCGTTGTGTTGGGATAAACTTTCATTATGTTACAGTCTAATCATAAATTAAGAAAGTGTTCGATCTGTCGCTATTTACATCGTTAGAAATGTTTCTCGGACCAGTTTAATATCAAGGATTGTGACTTGTGTAGTTGTGTGGAAAGATGTTATGACATTATGGCCTTCTGTAGTGAGTCAACGTGGCCGGTGTGTCACGCTTTCCTGCGTAACTTTTAACTTCTGTTTTATTAAATGGTTTAACAAATATCTTTATTGTCGTAACCAGCTGTGTTATCAAGCGCGGAGTTTCTAAAATACTCTGTACATCTTAATAATTTGGTGAACGCTAAGGGTTATTCTCAAGATCAAGATCAATGAATGAAGTCCGTCAGGAGTATCACGCTGCAGAGCCTCACTAGCTTGAATGAGTGCATTCTATTGGCTGAGCTGAAATCGGAAGCCGGCTGGATTTGATCAGTGATTGGCTGAATGGAATGCCTGTTATAGTTTGTCCAAACAGAGCTTTTCCTTATTGGGTAACTGGTGTAGTCGCGCTCTTCGAAAGGGAGGGACAAATTTTTTTTTTTACCCGTCTTTGCGTAAATGTCCGGCATCCTATGTGTCCAAAAATGTGTGCAGCTTCCAGTTACATTGAGAAATTTTTTCCTAATCTTGCTTGATATGGGCTGTTACGATAAACTACAAATTGTGTTGTAACTTTAATACATGCAATGAAAGTTTCACACACAATTTGACTTATCAGAAACTTCAGAGTATATTGGACTGATTTAGTTACATGCACTGTGACTTTAGGCTTTTAGAGACATGGTTGGACGTAGTAATTTTCTTGTCATTTTAATCCTTTCAGAATTCTTGCTTGAGAGAAGTACACACTGGCCCTGGCCTTGAGGCTTATCTGAAAGGATTCAACTTCACTGGTGAACCTCCGTGGCTGTCTGACATCTGTTAGCCACCTTATTCCATCTCTTCCATTCATCTGGTAAGTCATTATGACTTTTGAGAGCTTGTGACTCAAAAACTAATTCAAATGGAAATTAATAGAATCTTAAGTCATGGATGTTTTTGAATGTGTATACTTTTAGTAATGTTTAGTTCTAAATGAGTAAAATTAGTTGCTGTAACTGCTGGGTTTTTAACTATTACTAAATCTACATCCTGCATTAATGTTTTTCTCTAGATTTAAATTTAAGAATTTGCACATTTTAATTAAGTTGAAAAAAGTATTACATTTGAAATGTGAACATCCTAAAAGCTTCAAAAATGTCATATACGAGTGCTTTCCTTAAACTTGTGGTTATTATAGTAACTAAAACCATTTACATGCTTTTCAAAATAAATTTAAATGCTAATAAAATTAATGCTAGTTGCAAAGAAAAAAATTCTCATTTTAAATAAAAGTGACACGATAGAATTACAGAGACTTTAAAATTAAAAAGACAGTGGAAAATGTTAAAATACAAACTAACTCTCATACTATTGATAACTTGAATGGTATCTCAATGGTATTAAAATACTTCTGATTAGTGGAGGCTGTAACCGCACAGTAGCTGTGGTTTCCTGTGATAGTTGTCAGAGCGCTGCCCTTGTACAGTGTCTAAACTGTCATTGGAGCAAAGATAAGGTGCACTGACAGTCTTTTCTTGTGTTCAGCAGCCACTGAGTAAAGTCTGTTATCTTAGAGGTCACATTTTATAACACCCCTGTCATTTTTTTCAACAGTTTCTTTTGCAATCAACTCTTGAACAAACACGATGACCACTTTGACTGGATCAGACTTTGACTTCAGCTTCCTGGAGGAAGGATTCTGTGCACGTGATATCGTGGAACAGAAGATCAACGAGTCATCCTTATCAGTAAGTTAACCCTTTGTTTATACCTGCATACCTACCTGTCCGCTTAAAAGAAAACATACAGAGTACACTCTTAAGAGTTTTTGTTGCACTTCATATATTTGTCTGTAGATTTATATTACAATACATGCCATTTTATCAAAATGAGTTTTTTCTCCTGCACTGAGCCAGAAATCTCCATTTCAGTAAAATGTATGTACACCAAATTTTTATATATATATATATATTATATATAATATTTTCATATTCATATTCTGAAGGTTTTTACATAGTGGCGTTGCACATCAGATATCTTTTTTTTTCTGGCTGTTGACAGTGTTGTCTGATTTATGGAGTGATTTTGTCAAAAAAAAACATGATTTTCGAACTTTGCTTTAACTAATGTTCAGATTTCTATTCTGGAAATGTATGTAAATTAGTGCATTTTTAATTAGTTAATGCTAAAACTTGTAATGTAAGGAATGTTTGCAATTCTTAATGTACTAGGAAGTATGGTGATTTAGTTAAAAGTTTTTTTTTTTTTTTTTTTCCCCACATGTGATGTCTTGATTTGATTGTTTAAAAAAAAATGTTAATGCAAAAATTTTTCCTTTTCTTTATTTAAAGGGCTTTTTATTTTGTGATGAAATGTGACATGGTCATGTTTTCGTGAGATTTATGTATTCATTTTAATGTAATATGCATATCCAGTCAACCATTCTGATCACATCTCTTCTTCCTTTAGGATGACAAAGATGCCTTTTACGTGGCTGACCTGGGCGACGTCCTGAAGAAGCACCTCCGTTGGTTGCGCGTTTTACCCCGCATCACACCGTTCTATGCAGTGAAGTGTAACGACAGCAGGGCTGTTGTCACGACGCTGGCGTCTCTGGGAGCTGGATTCGACTGTGCGAGCAAGGTATGTGGAAGATTCTTCATTCAGGTTCCTTAAATCGCAAATGTGACTTCTCCATGTGTCGCACATGACTTCAGCAGCAAACTGTGCAAGTATGTTTAGCATCTTTAATCCGGTATTAACCCGACCTCTAATCCTCCTTTCCTCTGCTAGACGGAGATCCAGATCGTGCAGTCTGTGGGTGTGGATTCCAGCAGGATCATCTATGCCAACCCCTGCAAGCAGGTGTCTCAGATCAAATACGCCTCTGCTCACGGAGTGCAGATGATGACATTTGACAGTGAAGTGGAGCTCATGAAGGTGGCCCGATGCCATGATAGTGCCAAGTGAGTAACTTAACTAGAAAACCAGGTCTCACTTATTTAATTTATTAATAGTAAATAACACAAGCATAACAATTACTGCAATTATATTTATTTTACATAAGTGTCAAGACTATTAGTAAATATTATCTGCCAAACAGAAAGACTTGTGCCAATAATAAAAAAAAATAAATAAAAAAAAATCCCATATATCGGTTGACCACTACAAAATAAGAAGATAATTGAAAAGAAAATGGAAGATTTTGTGCATTGTGACAAGATATTCTTGACAATTAAGCGCATTTTCTTTGTCTGCAGACTGGTTCTCCGTATCGCCACTGACGATTCCAAGGCCGTGTGCAGGTTAAGTGTGAAGTTTGGTGCCACGTTAAAGAGCAGTCGTCTGTTGCTGGAGAGGGCGAAGGATCTTGGGCTGGATGTGATTGGAGTCAGTTTCCATGTGGGCAGTGGTTGCACTGATCCTGAGACATACAGCCAGGCAATCTCAGACGCACGCTATGTTTTTGACATGGGGGTGAGTAGCCTTTTACTGTTTAAAAAAAAAAAAAGTGAACTCATTTCTGCAATAATATATACTCAATCTGAAAAATGCTTTGTCCACTAGGCGGAGCTGGGATATAACATGACCCTGCTTGATATTGGTGGAGGCTTTCCAGGCTCAGAAGACACCAAACTGAAATTTGAAGAGGTATTTTTTTTTTATTTTATTTTTTTTAAATAACAATCTTTACTTTGGGTGATTGAAGACATGTAGATGATAAACACTTGTTTGATTGTTTTTGTTTGGCAGATCGCTGCTGTGATTAACCCTGCACTGGATAAATACTTCCCTGCTGACTCTGGCGTGAGGATAATTGCCGAACCTGGCCGCTATTACGTGGCATCTGCATACACGCTGGCGGTCAACATCATTGCCAAAAAGGTCATCATGAAGGAGCAATCTGCCTCTGATGGTAAAGCAAACATCCAAAAACATCCATGTTTGTTTCTGATGTGCTCTTAAATTGTTTATTCTCAGACTTTAATTGGAAAAAAAACTATTAATATTCAGTAATATCAGTTTACCTAAACTGAGAATTTGAACTGAATTGAGATGGGTTATGACACTAATTTGCAGCATCAACACTGTTATTGAACTGAATTGAATCAACATTCAAGCATTATATGAATAAATGTGACTTGACTGACTTGATTTAATTTTTTTCCCGACTTCAGAAGAAGAGGATGGGACCAATGACAGAACCTTGATGTACTACGTGAATGATGGCGTTTATGGTTCCTTCAACTGCATTCTGTACGACCATGCGCATGTCTTGCCCACTCTGCACAAGGTGTGGAAATGAGATTTAGTCCACCATATTTTTCTTTACTGGTTTTTGTCCACTAAGACTAACCTGTAACCCATAATCTCTTGTAGAAACCCAAGCCTGATGAGCGCATGTACCCATGCAGTATTTGGGGCCCGACCTGTGATGGGCTCGACCGCATTGTGGAGCAATGCAGCCTGCCTGACATGCAGGTGGGCGACTGGCTGCTTTTCGAGAACATGGGTGCTTACACTGTAGCTGCATCCTCCACTTTCAATGGCTTCCAGAAACCTGATATTTATTACATCATGTCCCGAACAGCCTGGTAAGTAGGATTTGGGAACCCATTTTCATGATGTTCAGCTTTGTTAAACACTAAATGCTCAGTAGTATAAAATAATACTGAATTTTTTATACATTTAAAATGATACTAATATTTAAAAAAAATACCCTCATCCAAACAAAAAGTATGATTCTTGTACTAAAAGAATCATTAATGGAAAAGGCTGTTTTTGACCGACTGAACTTTGATTGCAGGCAATGCATGCAGCAGATCCGTGCCCAGGGGATTCCACTTCCTGCTGAGGAGCAATGCACTGGAAACATGCCATCGCACTGCGGACGCGAGAGTACCTTGGACGTGCCAGCCAAGCCGTGCCCTACTCAAGTGTTGTAATGCACTTTGATGCTGACTACCACAGCTAGAACCAGTTCTCATTCAGACAGTTTATCATGTAGTTTACACACAAACCCTGTCTTGGTCCATATCCAAATTTGTGCAATTCAATAACTTCAGTTAACTATTCTAAATGCAGCTCTTTTGTTTGTAAAAGTTGCAAACACTCAGAAGACGCACAGTTTGTCTGACAGTCCTGTGGCTGTCTTCTTTTCTTTTTCTTTTTTTACTCATTTTTTTTTATTTTTTTTTTTATATATATTCATATATATACTTGTAATTTGAGGCCAGATACTTGAGTGGAGGATACAAAGGAGGTTTAAATGTGTCTGATTTTCTGTGTTGGAGGAAGGTCTATTCCTGAACTTATTCCCCCTCTTAAACATCCAAATGGAAGACATGCTACTTTCCATGGAGGAGTGTTAAGAGATTGTTGGGAGAACATTTCATGAAATGGCTGCTGTTCAGTCTACTTTGAAACTTTGAGATCTCACCCTTCACAAAGACACATACAGATTTCCTCCTCCTCAGTGACCATTTCACTTTTTTTACTTGATTAGTAACTTAATATTATTGACCAGAAATATGTATTACTGACCTGAAATGTATGCCACTGATGCATTTGAAGCGGAAATGAAAGAGATGGGATTGCATTTATATTGCTTTCCTATGGAAACTGTTTTTTTTTTTTTTTGTTTTTGTTTTTTTGTTTTTAAGTTTTGTATTTTTATATAAATAAAGGTAGCTGTAAAAATGTTGGTGGTTTTGCTTTTGATTTACATGCCCATAACCTTTCAGTATTTTACGAATGTGAATATGTGCACAAAGATTCTGGGTTACAGACAATAAAACAAACCAGGAATAACTATTTATGGAGCACAATGGGGAAAAGCTTGTCAATTAGGTAAGCTTCCTGGATGTTCTAAGATTATTCATGGTGCATGTGTGCAAAATTGTCAAGCGGAACTAAACGCTTAACACGAGTTTAGCGCCGTCTAGTGGTGAGGTTTGAGTATTTCGTACCGTTACGCCTAATGGCAACAGTTTTAGGTTTGCTTCATTTTACTAAATCAATTCTTTTGAACGGGTAATTTAGTTTCAATCTCAGTTAAAGACATTTAAACACTAAACACCTCATGATGCAACGAGTGTTCAGTTATCTCTAAAATATAAATGGTAAATTACTTTTTGAGGCATTTTAATGTGCCTCAAATTGACCATGTCTGTGTACTTGGCAAATTTTATATGCAATTTTTTGGCCAAGGAAGACACGCACTCCTACTAGTTTCACCGTTATTTGTTCTTAATACATTATAATTTTAATACAAAGTGACCCACATTAAGGTTTTGATTCATTGAAAATTTTATAGCTACGCACATACACCTGAATAGCTTTGGGAGTGTTCGTACTTCAATAAAATGTATTCTAAACATGAAATATAAAGGGTATTCTTAATCCTTTTGGAGTAATGCACTAATGCCACTGGCATGAAATACATCATAAAAACAAAATAATAGGCCTATATGTAAAATTATATTTTTTACTTGTTTTTATCGCCTAATAATGGAAGGCATCGACATCAGTTTGATAATTTTATAATTTTAAATGTCTGCAATTCGGGTGAGAGATAACCGAATGTCATGATTCAGTCAGTAGGCTGTATAATTTTGGGAGCAAAAATACAGTTTGAAGTGGATCAAAAAAGTTCATCAAAGTTTTCCTAAGAACTAAGTTGTCCTAAGAAGAAGGTTTTAGGACAACTTTGATGAAAAATGGTTTTGATCCACTTCAAATGTTGGCTACTGTAAATAAATAAAAATAAAAGTGACGCGTTCTTTAAATTATTTGCACAAGTTGTCAAGCTCGTTGCCTGGCGGCGGCAGTAATGAGCAGCTTCCGGGAACAGTCTGCTTGATGACGACAAACTGACGGAAACTGACGAAACACACCGAGAGAAAGAACATGAGGTAATGTGGGGAAAACATCCTATCATCGGTCTGTGACTCAAGTAAACTCACGGTTTAACTGGGAAGCACATGAGCATGTTTACTTTAAGCTAAGCCATTCTACAATAAACTAAGAGGCACATTAATTCAATCAGGGTTGGGGAGTAACGGAATAGACCCTTTTCACAGACTGTGATGACGCGTTTTAACAGTCATCAATATCGTAAATCTTGCAAGGTTTTTTATATTTTCATTTTTTTTTTTAAACGTATGTATATTTATAACACTATACTTAGTATTATATTATCTTTGCATCAAATTACAAAAAAAACTTTTATTGCTGATGTGAGGGGAGTGATAGTAAAAATGACATCTTTCTTCTGACTGCCGTTATCAATCGCTCTTTATTTTTTCCCTCTTTTTGAAAGTTGAGAAAACACTATTTGGAGTTTTTCTTTTGCTATTTGACCAAATGGAAACACAAAAAAATATAATTAATGTATTCTCTCATTTTTACCCAACTATGACGACTTCCGCTTCTGAGAAAACAGGTGTTGTGTAATATTCGGCTCCTGTGAAACACTCTTCCTGTGGGTGGAGTATACGTGAATATTCATGAGATTTTGTCATCATTTACTCACCTGTTCGAAACCAGAATGTTTTCTTTTCTTCTGTGAAGATATTCTGAAGAACACTGGGAACCAGTAGAACTAATTTTGGTGCCCATTGACTTCCATTGTATGAAAAATACACTGATACGTTTTTCAAAATATGTCCCACAAAAAAGTTAGTCATAGGATGAGGGCATCATAATTTTCATTTTTAATGAACTATCCCTTTAACATGGACCATCAAAAGAGAACATCCTGTTGTCATTAACAAAAACAGGTTGTATTTAGTTAAGAGTAAAATACAGTTTAGAGAAATTACTACTACTAATAAATATTATATTACTAAATATTTCTTACACACACACACACATATATATATATTAATATAAAGCATACATCGTGTCTGTTCTTTGACCATACGTTGCACTGAAAAACACTTATATGTCATGTGTTTTATAATGGTAAGTGAAATCATCCAAAATTTAATAATCCATAATTTTGTGTTAATTGTGTTTAAGATTTGAAGCTGGGCAGGGATTCCCAAATGTTTTTCTCAGCCAAACTCTGTTGAACTAAAATATTTACTTGAAGTCCCCTGGGATTAATAAAGTTAATATTTCAATAATTCAACAACACACTTTCATGTTCACTGTTCTCTGATGTTGGTTAATGTGACGTGCATGTAAACAAATTAAATATGTCATCTTTTTTAGTGTTTTATTTAGATTGTTTTTACAGTTGTATGCTTTTCATCAACTTTAACAAAGTAAAATTAAGTGAATGTCTGCTGTCTGAGATTATTAAAACAGGCCTTTACCTAAATCCGAATGTCTGTAATCAATCAGGCAAAACAGCACAGATGATTTATCATATTACACAATACAGTTTTGAAAATGTCAACTGTTTAATGCTTAACATTGAATCTTCATTACCGTTTCGAAATAATCCATTAAACGAGTTCGATTTGAGCACTAATATTTCCAGTTCCATTCGTGTGTGCGTTGTCTCAAGACCACGCCCACAACAGGGGAAATCTCATGAATATTCACGTATACTCCACCCACTGGAACAGTTTTTCACAGAAACCGAATATTACACAACACTGGAAATGTGAAAAGGGTCTATAGGCCTACATGTAACATTCCCTGTCTCAAATTAATCAGCTCCCTAGCCTTCCTAGGTCGTGAATCAGTATATCATGTAAATGAATGTGGCCGACTCCCTGATCAGTGCCCTGACTACTGAACTAGGGAGCTGATTGAGACGCACGCTTAGTTACGTGTTTAAAATACTAAATATGTCTGAGCCATTCCACCGAATGGGTGACATTTCTGTCCCCAGGACATTGTATGTATAAATATGCATGAAAATACATTTTATTATTAAGCAAAGTGTCCTGGACATTAATCTAACTGCACATTTAAAGTGTATAATTTAAAACATTAATAAAAACTACTGAGAATACTAAAAAAATAGTATTTGTTACATTCCCTGCTATATTAACCTAAACTTTATCATGAAATATTATCATTAAAATCTTTCAGAAATCTTATTTTGTTTTCACTCAGTCCTGTTACCCTCACACATTGCCCCCTCTAAAAAACTTGGAACATGCCACAAGACACATTTTCAACAGGAAGTTACATCATCTGGATCTTCTGAAGGCCATGAGAAGACCAAAAGTAAGTCCTCTCATTTTAATTTCTGTATGTATGATGAAACTGCAACTATGACTGAGAAGGTCAATCACAACATACTGTCCTGTTACCTAAATTATTTCTTAGATGTTATTTGTTTATTTTAAAAATATTAACTTTAGGTAAGTCACTAGAATTTGCCATTTATTATCCTCATGCTATTAGCATGTACTCCATGTGGCAGTTTGTCATGTATTTGATAATTTTTTGCTTAAAAACTCAATCCTGTTACTTCCATTCCTGTTACTCATATGAAAAATAACAGGAGAGTAAAAGTAACAGGAGTGAGTAGAGTCTTCTGTTTTGTTGATTTAATAGTGTGAATATTAGCTGATATAATACTATTCACCTGTTTTATGAGTTTTACAGTTGAAAATACTTAAATTATAGACATTTAGGATTAGTTTTATGATGTGAATACCATACTTAAAGGGAGCCAGACCACCACGAAGTGACAAACTTTTTTGTCTTTGTCTTTCTTATGTTTTGTAGAAGATGGAGAGAACCCATACTAATCAAGTGCCGGAAACACCTACCCATGACATGCTGCAAGGGAAGGAGGGAAACACACCCACAACCCTCTCTTTTTCCCCCTTTTTGACTCTCCTTCCCTCTCTCTCCCTCCCTTTCTCTTCTGCTCTCTCTCCTTCTTTCTTTTTCCACCTCCTTTGTTGTAAAGTATTACTAGCACATAGTACATTCCTTCACAGAAATCTCACTCACATACATGCACACACAGCCATATAAACTCTTTCACACACACATGCACACACATATGGACACTCATTCCTGTTACCAGTGTTCATTCCTGTTACCAAGTGTTCATTCCTGTTACTAAATATTATTTTATATATAAAAAAAAAAAAAAAAAAAATATCAGTTTTGTTTGGTCCATCATTTATACAATTGTTTAATAAATTAAATTATATAGAAAATATATATAAACTTGAAGCTTTGGTCTACTTTGAAATGAAAAAAATGGCTTTGTGTTTTTATTAAAATAAACCTTGCCTTAATATATAATGATTTTTTAGTCACAAATATCAATTATTTGAACAATATAACCAACAATGTCTTTAAAATAAACACTTTCTTGAGGGGAAAACAAAGGAATTAATTGACATGCTTTTAAACATGCTTTTTAAATGGCACATGAGTTTTGGTAACAGGACTGAGAAAACATGCATCCATCTTCTGCTTAGAAACCTTGTAAAAAAAAAAATTAAAAAGTTACCTGAGATTGACCAGTATTAGATTCAGTGTTGAAAAAAAGATAAAAAAAAAAGGTTAATTTTAAAGAGTTACAACAAGCAAATGTCAACCATTCGGTTTAATGGCCCAACTGTATTTCTTTACAGTTACATCTACAATACAGAATATGAGTAACTGTATTTCATTACACTTTTAATGGGTGGCAATTAAATTACAGTTACATCTGAAAAGTATTTTAGATTGCCAAAGTGATTACTTTGAATTTTAATGCCATTTATTTCATTTAAACATTAGTGTAAACTGTGAAGGGCAATTTCATGTAAACAGCAATTGGTGATTCTTTGACTCTGACACTTCAAAAGCATCCTAAGCTATAGTTCTGCTCATATCCATACCCCTTGCAGAACATACAAAATTTTAATAATTTTAACAAAATAAGAGGGGTCATAAAATAGCATGTTATTTTTATTTAGTACTATCCTTAATAAGCTATTCCACATAACAGATGTTTACATATACCCCACATGACAAAATAACTGAATTTATAAAAATTCAAAAAATTTCCATAGGCCTACCCTTGAATCTTAACTGTCTGTCATTACCTGAATGATCCACGACTGTTTTCATGTTTGGATGTGAATGTGGAAAAACCATAGGCACAGCTGATGGTTTAAGTTGTACGTGATCCTCTCCTGGGTATGTAAAATCATCAGGGGAAAAATGATCGCTGCAGACCCTCAACAACTTTAGTACGTTAATGGGTGTGTTGATATCCAGCCGAAGAGCAATCAACCATAACTCTCTTTCAACTCTCTTTTTTTAAGTTGGGAATACATGAGATCAGGAATGAGATCACTTCCGGCGCTTGCATAAACTACACCAGAGCGCGTACACACCTCACACACCGGATGTCGTGCGCGCGCTCAAGGCAGTTGGACATAGTGGTGTATTAGAGGTAAAAAATGATATAAATACTGTTCGGTTTCTCGCACAAACCAATCATTTTGTGTCTTAGGACATCAATGTGTCGTCACGAGCCGCAGGGTTTAATTTGGATTTGTCTGTGCATGTTTTTTTTTTTTTACTGTCATAGATTGTGTTCCCATTGCCATGCATTATACAACTGACAGACTGCAACGGTTGGAGTTAAAAATCATCATTTGTGTTCTACTGAAGAAACAAAGTCACCTACATCTTGGATGCCCTGGGGGTAAGCAGATAAACATCACATTTTCATTTTTGGGTGAACTATCCCTTTAATTAGGTCATAGTTTAATTAGGTAGTGTAAAAAGTGAGGGTGGGGTTCACAGTGATGCCATTAAAGAGCGATTTTTGAGGAAGGTGGAGGGTTTCTGAAAGCTAAGGCAAATGCTAACCAAGTATTTGAAGGTTGAGCAGCGAGCTCATTTGCTACTGAGACATAAGGAACCAGCTGATCCAGAAGGAATCAGCTGTGCCCTATAGATCTTATGTAGCCCCGCCCTTTTTCAGCGTTGCGCTCGTTGTCTTTTGACTTCCGGTTTGTATTTCCACAGCGATCTTACATATTTATGAATGAACTGCTCGTTTTAAAATCTTTTGCTCTAATGCTTTAAACATTGCAGTGCTCATGATAACTTTCATTAACTCTACAACAAGTAAATCCACTTAACCAGCTTTGACAGCGATGCCATAGAAATGTACAGAGCTACCGCAAAACCAAAGTTCAAAGACAATTTTATAAAGATGGCGGCGCTTGTTTCTCTGGCGCAGAATGATTGACATTCTCTATAGAGAATGATGTGATTGCAAGCAAGTTGAGTTAAGGACCTATTAGTCTGCGCCATCTAGAGTTTCATGACAGAACTTTGTATTTTGTGTATTGCTGAATTAGGAGTTTATGACTATATGTACACAGGCACACATCAGGCATCATTGCTAAATGGTAATTTAGTTATATGTTTAACTTTCAGTACCTAATAAAAAAGGAAGATTTCTGTCATTCTGAAATTTCTGTCATTTATTACTCACCCTCATGTCGTTCCAAACTTGTAAGACCTCATCTTCCAAACACATATTAATATATTTTTGATCCAAGAGAGTTTTTTTTTCATCCCCAATTGAAAGCAGTGTAATTACCACATTCAAGGTCCAGAAAAGTAGTAAAGACATTGTTAAAATAGTCAATGTGACTACAGTGGTTCAACCTTAATGTTATGAAGCAATGAGAATACTTTTTATGCGCAAAACAAAATAAAAATTATGACATTATTCAACCATTCTCTTCCCTGTCAGTCTCCTACGTTGTTTACGTAGACAGTGCGGCGCTTTCGTGTTCTACATCAGAAGTTACGCCGACTCAGTATTGGCTGGCCAATAATGAGCCGGCGTTCTGACGTAGAACACGAAAGCCTTGCACTGTCTATACTACGTAAACAGCATAAGAGAATAACAACATTTTAATAACAAAAAATGAATCTGCCTCAGGCTGCGCAGCTTAAACAAACTTTTCAGCTGTGCTGCCATTCTGGATTGCAGAAGAATAGGACGCAGGAGCAAGTGTGCCACACGTCCTGAAAAGCGAAGCCAAAGAATTTTGATCGCCTCCTAGTGGCTGACTGCAGTATAGCTCATAAACCCGCCCTCTCATGTAATCGAATGCGGTCAGCAGCAAAGACATTTGTTATAAAGAGATTAAATACATAAAATTTTTATTATTTAACATTTAAAAATTGCAGGTTTGTGTAATATTCTGAGTTTGCATTTCACAGTTTTAATTTATTTTGAGTAGTAATGTCTTTTTTGTATAAGTGAGATGAGTAAATGCATGTTCACATTAGAACTACAATAAGCATCATGTTCACACAGCGCACACAACACCTGATTTCTCTCAGCATGGGGATAGGAGAGCTGTCAGTACATGAAAACAAAGTAACATATTTCACTGTAAATTTAAAAGTAATGTGATACTTCACTAGTTTCTTGAAAAAAAGTAATCTGATTATGTAACTCACATTAATGCGTTACCCCCGCACTGCATATACATATATTTAAAATTATATTTTGTTATACTATTTTATCTGTTACTTATTAAAGAGATCATGCAACAAATGGCATGGGATTCCTTCCTTTTAAACACTGTACACATAAAACATTATTGACCGTTTTGCAGCTATGCCTTTATGAAAAATATTTAAAGACAGTTTTGAACAAAGTCTTTGACACTAAACATACAAAACTACAGAAAACATGCATTTGTTCATTCGGCTCCAGTGTCGTTACAGACTGAAGAGCAACACATGCACACGCGCCTTCTGTGTCTTCTACCTCTGTTTGTCACCCACCCGCACGAGCCCGTCTCCCCCTCCTCCCTGAGAATGTGGGTAGGGATGGATGGCGCACAGGCCCGTCTGAAAGGACAATAAAGCACAAAGACGCTGGTGAGTTCGTCTCCTTCTTCCTCTGCGAAATGCCGCATTAGAATACGCGCGTTACAAGAGATGTGATGGGTTAAATGTGCAGCTGTGTGTTCAGATGAGGAGCTTTTGTGTCCGCATTACCTCCTGCGCACCGCGTCCTGAGCAGCATCCCTTTAAACCTCAAGTGCGTCCTTACTCTGAGACGCAAACGCAAATAATTGCTCTGATTTGGGGTATGAATGGATAATATTGGAGTCATTGCTAAAGCAGGCTATAAGGCTGTAATTTCTATCATGTTAAATGTCCAGTGTGTGCTGCGGTAATGAAATGAGGATGTAGGTAAAGAAATATAAGACAGAACAGTCTTTGGAGGAGATCTAGCTCCGCTGAAAGTCGAGAGAAAGAGAGAGAGAAATAGGGAAATTTGTAACTGGAGATGGTTTTCGACCAAAGCAAATGAACGGATACTGAACATGCGAAGGCATCAGTGATGTGCAAGTGACCACAATATATGCGACATGTAGTAAATCTTCTGACATTTTATTTTAGACATTACATAATTGACATTACAATATGTGTAATATCAATTTTTAAATGTGAAGTTATATTATTGCAGCCTAGTTTGTGATATCTTATAACATTGAATGGTTATAAAGAAATTGTTATAGCCTACTGTAAACTGTAGTTTGATCATTCCTACAGTCCATCCTTCCAGTGTCATTTTTGTCATATTTGGCTTATAGGCTATAAATATATACACTACCAGTCAAAAGTTTGGAATCTGTAAGATTTTTAATGTTTTTAAAAGAAGTTTCGTCTGCTCACCAAGGCTGCATTTATTTAATTAAAAATACAGTAAAAACAGTAATATTGTGAAATATTATTACAATTTAAAATAACCATTTTCTGTTTGAATATATTTTATAAAGTAATTTATTCCTGTGATCAAAGCTGAATTTTCTGCATCATTACTCCAGTCTTCAGTGTCACATGATCCTTCAGAAATCATTCTAATATGATGATCTGCTGCTCAAGAAACATTTATTGTGTACAATTGTACAAAATATTTGTGTACAATATATATATATTTTTTTCAGGATTCTTTGATGAATAGAAAGTTCAAAAGAACAGCATTTATTTGAAATATAATCTTTTGTAACATTATAAATGTCTTTACTGTCACTTTTGATTGATTTAATGCATCCTTGCTGAATAAAAGTATTCATTTCTTTCATTTCTTTTCAAAAAATAAAAATAAAAATTCTTACTGACCCCAAACTTTTGAACGGTAGTGTATAATGTTACAAAAGCTTTTTATTTCAGATAAATGCTGTTCTTTTGAACTTTCTATTCATCAAGGAATCCTGAAAAAAAAGTACACAACCATTTTCAACATTGATAATAATCATAAATGTTTCTTGAGCAGCAGATCAGCATATTAGAAAGATTTCTGAAGGATCATGTGACACTGAAGACTGGAGTAATGATGCTGAAAATTCAGCTTTGATCACAGGAATAAATTACTTTATAAAATATATTCAAACAGAAAACAGTTATTTTAAATTGCAATAATATTTCATAATATTACTGTTTTTACTGTATTTTTAATTAAATAAATACAGCCTTGGTGAGCAGACGAAACTTCTTTTAAAAACATTAAAAATCTTACCGATTCCAAACTTTTGACTGGTAGTGTATATGCACTCAATAAATTAGAATGTCGTGGAAAAGTTCATTTATTTCAGTAATTCAACTCAAATTGTGGAACTCGTGTATTAAATTCAATGCACACAGACTGAAGTACTTTAAGTCTTTGGCTCTTTTAATTGTGATGATTTTGGCTCACATTTAACAAAAACCCACCAATTCTCAATAAATTAGAATACTTCATAAGATCAATAAAAAAAAAAAAAAGGATATTTTAAACAGAAATGTCAGGCTTCTGAAAAGTATGTTCATTTCTATGCACTCATTACTTGGTTGGGCCTCTTTTTGCATGAATTACTGCATCAGTGCGGCGTGTTATGGAGGCAATCAGTCTGTGGCACTGCTCAGATGTAATGGAAGCCCAGGTTGCTTTGATAGTGGCCTTCAGGTCATCTGCATTGTTGGGTCTGGTGTCTCTCATCTTCCTCTTGACAATACTCCATAGATTCTCTATGGGGTTCAGGTCAGGCGAGTTTGCTGGCCAATCAAGCACAGTAACACCATGGTCATTGAACCAGCTTTTGGTACCTTTGGCAGTGTGGGCAGGTGCCAAGTCCTGCTGGAAATGAAAATCAGCATCTCCATAAAGCTTGTCAGCAGAAGGAAGCATGAAGTGCTCTAAAATTTCCTGGTAGATGGCTGCGTTGACTGTGGACTTCAGAAAACACAGTGGACCAACACCAGCAGATGACATGGCAGCCCAAATCATTACTGACTGTGGAAACTTCACACTGGACTTCAAGCAACATGGTTTCTGTGCCTCTCCACTCTTCCTCCAGACTCTGGGACCTTGATTTCCAAATGAAATGCGAAATTTACTTTCATCTGAAAAGAGGACTTTGGACCACTGAGCAACAGTCCAGTCCTTCTTCTCCTTAGCCCAGGTAAGACGCTTCTGACGTTGTCTTTGGTTCAGAAGTGGCTTGGTACGTGGAATGTGACAGTTGTAGCCCATTTCCTGAAGACGTCTGTGTGCGGTGGCTCTTGATGCACTGACTCCAGCTTCAGTCCACTCCTTTTGAAGCTCTTCTAAGTTCTTAAATTGGCTTCGCCTGCCAATCTTCTCAAGCCTGCAGTCATTCCTTTCACTTGTACACCTTTTCCTACCACACTTTTTCCTTCCAGTCAACTTTCCATGAATATGCTTTGGCACAGCACTCTGCGAACAGCCAGCTCTTTCAGCAATGACCCTCTGTGGCTTACCCTCATTGTAGAGGGTCTTGATGATCGTCTTCTGGACAACTGTCAAGTCAGCAGACTTCCCCATGAATGCTGTTGGGATTACTGACCTAAACCCAGTATTATTCCCTGAGAATGGTAATTTAATAGAACTTGAAATTAAATATTCTAATTTGAGATACTGATTTTTTGGTTTTGATTAGCAGCAAGCTGTAATCATCAAAATGAAAACAAAAAAGTCTGGAAATATGTTACTTTATGTCTAATAAATCTAGAATATATTTAAGTTTTACATTTTGAATTAAATTACAGAAAAAAAAAAATAACTTTTTCATGATATTCTAATTTATTGAGATGCACCTGTGTGTATATATATATATATAGTAAAATCTACCATGTACCAAGTAAAATCTATATAGCACCCAAGCCTGTTTGTACTTGTTTAGTACTTGCAACATTATAATCTTTTCAACCAGCCTATTTTATTCAGTTGAAATTTATCATTATTAAGAATGATTAATTAAAACCAAATTGTAGGAATTACTCCAATCTGACCTTTACTATTCAGTCAATAAACAAATATTCAATAAATGAACAAAACCTGGTAGGCTAATTTAGATGTCACTACATTTTTGAGGCTATTTGACCAAAAATTTTACAGTACAGTGAAATTGTAAGACTTGCAAAGACTATTTAATAGCATTCTGTATGCCTCATGTTTACTTTTTCAGATCCCGATGACTCGATGTCCCAGCTGAAAAGCAAATGTCCAAATGTCTGGTTTTCTCACAGCAAGTCACTGAAGTCAATGAAGTCTCCACAAACTCTCTCTCCCTGCTCTGAATGGAGCCACTCTAATAAGAGGTTAGGTTGCTTCACAAAACCCAGATTATTACATAATCATGTGGTTTTAACTTATTTAATATATTATAAAAGTCAAAATTTTCTTAGAAAATCTAAAATAGTGTATACATTTTTTTATTTAATTTATTTGAGTTCATTTATATAGTACATTAAGTACTATGTACACAATACTGATGATTTAATATCAAGGGATGCATGCATATTTTATCCATACAATATTGAATTTATTTGAAATTTTCTTATAATTTTGTACTTCCAATCTTTCCTTTCTTTTTGTTTAGTTGAAATGGAGGATGAAGATGGTACTTGTTTACTTGATGTTTTGTGGTAAGTGTTGTTACATCCAGCAAATTGAATTTTCTCAGTTTGTATGTATTTTATTCAAAGCTTTCACATCACATAAAAAATACCATTCACATTGGAAGATTTGCAAGATATTTTGCTCATGTTAACTACTAAATCTTTTACTTTGAAACAGTGACCCTCAAGCCCTGAATGATTTTCTTCATGGGACAAATGAGGTATGAAGGGATTGTAATATTACTGTGTGGCTGTGATATTTAAAGTTAGTAACATTAGTGACTACCTGTTACAGTACTTTCTCCAAAACTTGTTTCAGTTGTTGTAATTGTGGAACCTTTCCACATGTATAAGGTCATATGTAGGGAGATCTTATATGAAGAACTTAGAAGGACCTTAACAGGAGAAACTCTTGTGTTTTTGTAATCATTTTTGTGTGCAAATACTAGGTCTAAAAATTACCTCATGCAATTAACTGTCCCTCCCCCCTTCTGTTCAAACAGCTGCCAAGTGGAGACTTACTCATTAATTCATCCTCTGGAGAGCCATCACTCTTCACAGACACTCCAGTAAGTCTAGACCTTTCTCCCTATGGAAGAGGGAGCACATAGATTTGTTTCAGCTGGGACCTCCCAGAACTCAGTATTACATGTCTGTCTGTCTAACAAAACCCACTTTTATCATCAAAAGAATGGATATTTGAATTTAAGCTTTAAAATATATTGTGTTCCTAACAAACTTTTAACATAATTGTTGTGACCTTTTGTTCTGCAGAGCCCTGCATCTCTGTTAGCAGATGATGCAAGTTCTCAGGACACTCCTGTCTCTGGCTGTGTAGATCTGTCCTTTCTGGAGGAGGCGCTGTTGGCATCACCGGTATCATCATTAGGAAGCGGAGGTCCAGAGGAGGCACAAGAAAATCCCAATGTACAGGAGAAAGAGTCAGAAGAGATATGTGACATTCTCCAGCAGAGTCTCCAAGAGGCAGACATCACTGAGGACACTCTTGCATTAGAGGCAGGACTTGTCCAGACAGCAGAAACTCTCCAGCTTGGTTCGTCAGATGCAGCCCTTCCTTTGCCTGCAACACCATATTTCTCAAAACCATTAACCATGCCTGGCTTGATCTCTTTACCAAAGTACACACAAACAGCAGTGGAGCCTCCTCAGCCATCTTTGTTAGCTGTTGGTCCAGGCTGCCCCTCACTCAAGCCTCCAGGAACCCAGTTAATGAGTCTACTTCCTGGGAATGTCTTCCCCACACCTCCACTCGAGACATCCTTTTCTATTAATTCTGCACAAAGCACCAGCATGATTACCCAAAAGACCCTGCCAAGCCTCACAAGCTGCCAGATGTTGGCCTCCACCGTTAGAACAATTACTCCATCAGTGGTCATGTTACAAAAAACGCCTCTACCCATTCAGCCTAAGTTACCTGTCAACATCCAGCCCAGGCTTGTACAGATCAGTCCCAGGCCATCAGGACAGAAAACATTGCCAGGATTTGCCTTCATATCAGCAAATACAACACAGAGTGTCTTGCTATCCCCTTCTGTTGGCTCAAAGCAGTCCTTGCAAGCACAGTCCACACCAAATGTTAGCAAACCTGTTAGCTTTAATTTGGTTGGTCAGGGAGGCCCCATTGTCATTCAACCCCAAGATACTTTTCAGGGTCAGAGACAATTCTTTCTGCCCAGCCAAACACCTGCAACTATGACCCAGTCTACCAGCATTTCAAGATGTCTTCTTAGTACACCAAGCAATCAGGTGTCTAACAAACCCAATGTTGACAGTTCTCATATTGTGACTATACAACCAAGACAAATTAACTTAAGCCCTATTTTCACCTCCCCAACTGGACAACTCACCCTCAAACATGGGACTCTTTTATCAGGGTCTTTACCAATTCGGCCAACACCTCCAACAGTCTTCCATATGCCAACACAGCTAGCAGGGACCTACGCACCTCAAGTGCAGGGGCAGCATGAAACTGTTGTTCAAAACGCTGTCGGAAACCAGATAAGATTGATTAATAATGCTAATATGCTCATTCCTGATATGACCACCATACCAATCGTGAATGGTCAGTCAGTGAAACAAAGTCTGCCTATGGCGCCTCCAGCACAGAGAGTTCTGGTAGGGGGATCTGAGGGAAAGGTGAGTCTTGCCCAGAATTCAGTGCTTCTCTTACATGAGAAAACAACAGAAGATGAGGAGAAAGTCAACGAAACTCTTCAAGTGAGTTCTTTTGTGTCACTTTCTGTTGTAACAATGTTAAGAATGGTCTTTATGTTGTTGAACAGTAAATATTGTAATTTAATAACCATTTAAATGTTATAATTACATTTTGAAATCATGGTTGTATAGTACAATGGATTTGGGGCTCAATACATTTGTTCACTGTTTTTATTGAACTTGATTTGGCAGGAAAGCAGATTGCTTCCTCAAGCTTCAGCGGAAGCACCCATTGTGGAGATTCACTTTCAGCCCTCTCCAGTACCAACTCTACTACAACCTTTACCACCAGATGATAGTTGTACCCCTGAGCCAGTTTTGTCATTATCCCCACAACTGATCACCCAAACAGAAGAGCAACAATTTACTGAAGGAGAGCATAATCCATTGCATCACAGTCAGGCATTAATACATCTGCCCCAACAGGTAAATTAAACTGTACTCTTAGGTTCTCAAGCATTTTGTGCAGTTTCATTCAAAGACAGAATTGAAAATGCAACACCATATTAGGAATGTGTTTCATACCTTTTTAGTAAATACACAATATACCTCTTTCCCTGCAGTATCCACTTAAAATGTCAGCTACCCAAGAGACCTTAGCTGCAAATCTGCTTGGGCAAATGGACAACAACATCTGTACTGCCACAGGTGAAACTGAGGATTCACTTAAACCTTTGACTGCATCTGAGGCTTTCTCTGCATCGTGTGAGAGTGAAGAGATTCCTATGCCAGCGTACCATCACTCAGAACACAGTGACCTTCTACTGCAATCTCCTATTGGCCAGCTCTCTGTAAAGACCACAAGTACAGGCTCCATGATGGGCTCAACACCTTCAGCCTCACATGAGCTGGATTCCTCAATGTCGATTGCTCTTGGTGCTGAACCCAAGTGCCAGGAGGGGCTTGTAAAGAGTAAGAGCTATTCCTTTTTCTTCAGAAAAGTTGTTTATGAATCAGCAGCATTTTAACCAATTCATCAGAGGAACCCTAGAGTCTTTGTTTTGCAAGTGGTGACCACAGGATCAACACTCACTTGAATGTGCACAAATGTTTAATTAAATAACGAACACATAATCAGTCTAAACAAACACATACACACACTCACGCAGTAAAAGTGAATGAATGAAACCGAAAGAGAAACATGGGAATGAAGCTATGGAAATGTAAGGGTCAGTTAACCACCTGAACAAAAGCATCAGTTTTTTCATCTTGTCAACAAGGGGTCTACAGCTTATACTTAAAACTCTGTTTAGTTAGTTAAATGTTTTTCCTTAGCTGTTGAACGAGTGTCTGGATGCACTTTTGGATGAAAGTCTTGATGGTTCAATAGTTCGATGGTGGTGAAGTTGCAATCAGTTTCTTCAGGGTTGAGTGAAAAATTATGAACTTCAGCGATGTTAGTCTGACTCTTGTTATCGGGAGTGTCCTCTCTCTCAGGTTGAAAGTTACAGCATGGCTTGTCCCGCTACAGTACATGAATATTGAATATATTACAATGAATACTATTATTGTAGCTGTGAAAGAAGAACTAAACAGCTGTTGTTAGAAACATTTTTGTTATAATCATCCTATCAGGATGCTTTTTGGCTTCAAACTGATACCTCTTCCTGATTAGAACTCTTATTAGTCCCTTATGCAAGGAACAACAGTGGGATAATCTCTTTGGACCAGCATGACTTACAGGAGATGGTACACCTGGGACCCAGGCTGCATTCCCAGGACAAAGAAACCTACTCAGCACTTCAGAAGAAGGTGAAGGTGCATAGACTTCACATGTTTTATTTATATTTATAATTTATATAATAAAACGTGAAGTCTTCAAGAGATCATTCTAGATTTCAGGGAGATGTGATATTTCAAAGTAATTCAGGTAATTACTAATATCCCTTTTGTGTCACAGACACCAACTGCATGCAGTCCGAAAGACGAGAAACTGACACTAGCAAAGAGGCAACACATGTAAGTAAAAATACACTTGCTCAGAGGAAATCTAATTCTATGTAGACATCAGTATGGATACGAAAAGATGTAAGGTTACTTGCATAGCCGTAGCTCTCTGAAAAGAGTGAGGTATCTCACTATGAAAAATGCCTTGGAAGTGAAAGACCATTGGGTCACCAATGGCTTGCCTTTCAGAGGACAGACCAATCTCAGCAATCACAGGAGCCCTATGTGAACTGCTGTATTGCTATAATACATTTCCAGAAATGCTCTTCCCTATGTCAAATGCAAGAAGACAGATACCTTACTCTGTTATCAGAAAACTAGGGTTATGCAAGTAACCTAAAGTTGTCTTTTAAACATTCATTTGGTATCTCACAATGAAAAGATACAGACAATTCCTGCACTGCATGCTTACTGAAACTATAGTGTCATTGTGTCTGACCAGACACAGTGAAACAACAGAAATTACCTCTTAAGGAACAGACAACTGAGAACTGTGTGCCAGTGGAATGTAATTACATACCATGGTGGACTGTGGAAAATAAGTTGCCAAGCTGGTCACAGTGCAAGAATATCATGTACAGAAACACCCAAAGCTAACAAATTGGATTTTCCTGTGGTGGAAAGAGTTCTATGGCCTACTGGGGACTAGATATGGAATCTATGTAAGCCAGACCAATTGACTGGGGAAGTTTCAAGGCAGTGCACTTACCTTAGGTCAGGGATGCCCAGTTCTGTTCCCAGAGAGCTACCTTCGGTAACACTTTATTTTAAGGTGACATAGTTACATGTTACTTCATGTACTTACTATAGTAATAACAGTAAATTATGCATAATTACAAGTAACTAACCTAAACAAAACCCTAACTGTAACTATATAATAAACAAATGTAGTTAATTAATATTACTCAGTACTTACTTGAGTACTACAATGTAACTACATCACCTTAAAATAAAATGCAACCCTACCTTCCTGCAGTGTTCAATTCCAACCCTGCTCCAGTACACCTTTGTGTAATTATCAATTGTACCTGAAGATCTTACTTAACTGGAGATCTTTAGGAACAGGAGTGAACTCTCCTGCCTTAGGTACAAAAGCAGGTTTTGGTTGCAATGTAAACCTTTTGCACCCAGTCACAGCAGGTGAACCACAGTTAGGTTTGCCCACTTGTTGGCCACAACAAAGTGAGTGCATCAAAAGACAAAGGCACATTGATTTCTGCCAGGTAGGTGAGCAGTAAACAATGCATGTTTGCATTTGAGACTTGGAGAGAAGAGTCCAGTCCTGCTCCTGGAGGGCCAACGCCCTGCAGAGTTTAGCTTCAACATGTCCAAAAATATCTGCCTGAAAGTTTCTAGTAATCCTGAAGGACTTTACTTTGGTTCAGGTGTTTAATTGAGGTTTGACATAAACTCTGCAGGACAGTGGCCCTCCAGGAGCAGGATTAGACACCCCAGTCTTGACTCCCCCAAATCTGACTTGCCTTGTTTGAGTCTCCAATCCCTGTACAGATTTTTCCCCTAGAGCAGGGGTGCCAAATTCAGCTCCTGGAGGGCCACAGTCCTGCGGATTTTAGCTTCAACCCACATTAAACTAATGAAGTCCTTCAGGATTACTTGAAAACTACAGGTACATCTGTTGAAGCAGGGTGGGAGATATTGACTATGAACAACATAAATACTATAAAATAAAACAGATTTAGAGATTGAATAAGGTAAAGTGGTTAAAGCTCAGGGCTGAAAACCAGAAGGTTGACGTTGCAATCCTTGCAATGAACCATCACTATGGTGGTTATTCAAACGTGATTCTCGCTGTATGATGTATACTTTAAGTCACTGAATAAATGACTACTCTTCTACTTACATACAACATGGATTAGCCCTTGATGGCCAGAAGAACCTGATTTTGACTACACATGCAGACAGTGAGGGTAGAAGCTACTTGCATTGAGGCAGATTAGAGCAGTGTTTCCCAACTGTGTTCCTGGATGCACTCCAACAGTACACATTTTGTATCACTTTTCTGACCCATTAATTTTAGGCATTGAAATCTCTACTAATGAGCTGATTAGTTGAATCAGATGCATTTGAATAGGAAGAGGTACAGTTGGTGTACCTATGTGAACAGGATTGAGAAACACCGGATTAGAGGGAGGTCACCAGTTTGAACGCTATTTGGGAAGGATAGCATCATCATCCTTATTGGGCATGCTGCAGAGGATGAGTGCAAGCATCTAAACCTTCTCTTGGTCAACTTCCACTTCACTGATGTCAACAAGCAGATGTTTAAATAGCACTGACAAGTCAGAGGATTCTACATCAGTAATGTTATGACGACCAGTGAGTTCCCATGGCTGACTGAGAATTCACTAACAGTGGAGTAAGATTGGTATTCTTTTGCCTTATCCAAGACCCCAAAGTGAGATACCCAACAAATGACTGAAAGACAAAAATATTAATGATGCAAATCATCCACAAAGTCACAATAACTAATTGTTACAATAGTAACAATACTTGTTAACACAGAAATACTTTGTGTGTGCATTTTGTTATTTGCAGGGTCAAACAGCAGCTATTTTTGGACCACAGTGCTGTTCTCAGTCCAAACACTTCGGCTCCATTTGTTTCAGTGGAGGATGCTGTCAGACATTTGTTACCCTACCATACTTGTGCTAGAGCTCTACCCAGCCAGGCTGACTTTATCTCAGGTTCGACTCCTATAAAGAAGTTTGAATTTGAGAAGATTTTACAAAATTGTTGTCCTGTAATGGACCCCACTGTAAACAAAACCTTATGTATCTGTCATTCTTTGTGCAGTGGACAAGCAGTTTGAGTGTTTTTCAGTCGTTCTGTTGAAACGAACCAAAGACATGATAAACAAGTACAGGCAACTACTTCTGGCTGAATCCCAGGTAGCAGATGGCTTTTTGAAACTCTGAATATCATTTTGGTTCTTTGGAATATAAGAGGTGGCAGGTCTGAGTTGTTATTGCTTTCTTCAGCAGGAGAGCCCATCAGCAGAGATGGTGATGCTAGAGCGTTTGTTTCTCCAGTCGGAGAGACTCTCGCTGGGGGAGGATAGACGGCGAGCCAGAAGAGATCCAGGTATAAAGGCACAAGATTCTTGTGTGTGCCTATTTCTCACTAGTTTCTTTTCATTGAGATGCTCATGCAATTCTATAAAGCAGGGTTCCTAAAATCTGGCTCTGGTTTCACTGATCAAACTCACCTACCTGTAATTTTCTAGTAAATCTGAAAAGCTTGCTCAGGATTCTTTGATTAGAATTGGAGCTAAATTGAATTGGCAGTGACACTCTAGGATCAGATTTGAAGAACTCTGCTATAAAGTGTACAGAGGTATTTCAGTTACAGCCACAGATTACCTGCACTCTGACCAGAAACGGTGAAATGTGAACAGGTTTCATTATTTTGGTGGTTCAACAGATTCCTTCCTGATGTCATGGCCTAAGAACTCATCACAGCAGAGTCAAGTGTCATCTGTCCAGACTGGCCTTTCCGGTTGTCCTCCATCTCCACCATCGTGGACCTTGCAATCTGACAGACCTCCTGGCCTCAAGACATATCGCTCCAGCGGCAGAGGAGCACTACGCCTCACTATCAAACATGAGTCAGGATCCCGCAAAATCATCCACAACTCTGCATGTGATGCCTCGAATTCCATCTCTGGGTATAAACGAAACTACAGCGGACAGTTAACTATGGGAGGAGCCACGCAGGGAAAAGATGACTCCCTCAAGCCTCCTTTGTCAAATGTCGAAGAGAACAAAAATGAACTAAACAAGCTGAAAATGCACCCTGACATGAAAACAATTAGGACAGGTATCGATTCTCAGAACCACTCTGATTCTGTCGCCATGCCGGACTATGTAGCTTCAAGGGTGCAAGGCTTACTTCCAGAGCAATGTACTCCAGTGCTTAAAAGGAACAGGCTGGTTGCTTCGGCAGCGGAGTCTCTAAGTTTGCCTACACTAGTAGAGGATGGGGAACTGAGTGAACACCTGCAAAGTGCTATAGACAGCATTCTGGAGCTGCAAAGGTTGCAGGGTTCTACAGGAGGAGTCAAACCCAAGATTCAACAGCCTCACGCACTGGATCAGGCAGTCAGCAGTATGCTAGAAGGACAACTATGAGATGGAGAAGAAAGAAGTGCAAGATGAACAGAGAAGTCTTTTGCTAGAAATATAGCGTATACATCCTGCAATACACATCCAGCAGAGACTAATTTTATTCATTTTTCCTGAGGAAGAAAGTCCTATTTATTATTATTTATTGTGTAAATAGAGTGAATAGAAGTTTTTTGGAACCTTTTTGTGGAGACACATTACAGTAATTTATAGTCTTCTATCAGTTTAAGACAAGATTAAAACAAAAGTGCAGTTTGGCTGTATGTTTATGCCATTTTGATGTGAATGTGTCTATAATAAGACCATTTCTCTTTTGATGGGGACTTAGGTCTGTTTGATGTGGTTTGGTTATTTTGATAGCTCCTTACCAAACTCTGGGGCTCCCAAGGAACCAAACCAGAGTACACTTGTAAACGGCAGCTTGGTTTAGAGTTCATGTAAAATTAAACTGGCCTTAACCTACGAAAACTGCCTTGTATAGCAAATGTGAGAATGTATCAAGGCAAACTGCTTGGTCCGAACTGAAGTTCAGAAAACACCAGCCTAATGTACTGATGTCAAGTAGACTTTCACACTAGAGTTCAGCGCACCATGAACTCTAGCGTGAAATCAGCCCGTTTTATATGCTCAGACAGTACACAGAATGATGTCTGTTCCAGCTTGTTTATCCCCAAAGAAAATATACCTTATTTCATTCTGAAATCACCAGCAAAACTAATTACAACACCGGTGAGATTTAAGAAATGCATTATCCTAACGCAGACTGAAAACGTAAAACATAACAGAACCTACATTGAGGAAATGGCGGATATAATGTATGCCTTATTCCAGTGGTGTGCAAACCTGTTCCTGGAGGGCCACTGTCCTGCAGAGGCAAGTGACATTGGCCCTCCAGGTGCAGGATTGGACTCCCTGCCTTATTCTGTCACTGCAATGAACTGTACTATTCCTACTGTGGTTTAAGTCAAGAAGATATATAGATGCAAAAGCAATAAGTAGCAGATGGTTGTTAAAATGTGGTTGTGCCTCAATCAAAATGCTAAATTCTTTTGAATTTCATTATTGTAGATCACTCAACTGTTTGAAAAGTATTCATAACACTACTGAAGTTAAACATGCACTCAATTTAGTTGGAATACAGACTTTGTATAATTGTTTTAACTGCAGTTCACCAAAGCCTAAAGCAGTAACTATATACATCCAGACAGTGACAAATATTTTATTGAATTACATTATTGTTAATGTTATTTATTTTTTTAGACAATCTACAACAATGTCCTGCTCACATTATATCAGTGACGATTACTTCATAATTGGATAACAGAGTAGTGTAGTGAAGCATTTTAAAGTAAGTGTTTGATTGTCATGTTAGTTGTGCCACTTGATATACATGTCAAATATTGTCCTCAAGTTGTATCTTCACGTCTTATGAGACAGGAACGTCTTTAAATGTTTATGTATTCCTTCCCTGACAAACACTATGCACTACTCTTACAGAACACTTGGCCACCTAACTAAATACTGTGACTGGCCCTAAATGTGACAAGATGTTTGTAACACCCAATTTTGTTTGATTTGAACTTGTGTGTATTCTTACTGTGAAACGTAGCATATTTGACACTGATCCAAAACTGTCATTTGACAGATTGCTCTGATGCCACAATCGAAGAGGCCTTAAAGCTGCTGTACCAGAATCACTAGATAAGTCACTATACTGATTTTAACCCCCATTTTAGACCCAATATCACTGAAGTGACCAAAACAATGTTGTTTTTAAAAAACATTTCTACAGACTATTTATTAAATCTTGATTTCTAAGCAGTAAAACTGTATGAGTGTTGGATTGTTTTATTAACTACGATCATTCAGGATGTGAAACAGAAGTATACTGTACATATACAAAAAAAAAAACCCTGACAACCACTACCAACTCATCCAGTCTTAAGATATGAAATTTAATCTTTTTATTGACATTAAGGAAACACAGCAGCTTTTAATAGGTTACATCTGGACAAATGTAAATAAAAAGGAAAGCTGTAGTGTTTCTAAAGTTAAATTACGAATGTTAGGCTAAGACGTCAGTGTCCTTGATTTGGCCATTTATATGTTACACCATCCATGGAGCTCAATCTCTCTGGCTGTAACTGCAAATACAACACTAACTGGCACTATGAAATCTTGATTTGTGAGAATGAGAATGTTGAGAATTAATTTCTTCCAGCATCATTTTAGCCTATCTTCAATGTGTCAGGGGTATGTATGTGTACATACATACACACATATTATACACACACACACACCGAAAGATGTTCTGGTATGTTTTGGAGGTGTCCTGACTCTGAGAAGGATTATTGTACAGAGATGATGTGCCAAGCTGTGCTCAATTTGGTCCAGTCTTTCAAAGATAAATGGAGTTTTCCTCAACACCCACTAAACAAAAACAGCCTGAAATTTTAAACTGAAACGATAAAGCTCCATTATGGGCATTTAAGTAAAAATGGCCATTTTGTATAGCCTCAAAAGACAAACTGATTTAACATTTAACAAAACATTTAATATGGCCTCAAACCTGCCTATGAATCTTGTATTCAATTCATGATTAAGAATTAAGAGCAGCAGGTTTAGGCTGGTTAAAATACAGTAGAATCTACTTTTCACAGGGAAATGAGAATGCTTTTCAACATTTTAAACATTAAAAAGTGTGCACATTACGCAGTTATTTTACCTATCACCATTTCTGTTCTTGCACCATCCTTGAGTTTAACGTTCTGCCGTTCACCACAGTGGCTTCCGATCCCCAAAGAGTCCGTTACCCAATCTCCATCTGGTCCCTTAGAGCCCGGTCAAACTGGGGCCACAGTCTAGTCTTGGGTTGTTGTTGTTTTTTTTGTTTTTTTTCGCATTTGGAAGTCAACACCAGGGCTTTCCTGTGGCCAGGGAGAGTCGATCTCTGGTACACACTCAAACAACATAGGACAAGGACACCAAGGTGTTAAACACGCAGTTGGAACCTTCCTACTCCAGCAGTTGTAGCACAAAGTCTCTTTTTGTTTGGGTGGCGAGGAGCTCAGTTGAGCTGGATTTGAAGATCCTCACCGTACTTGCGCAGATATTTGTCATGGTTGTGGTTGACGGACCAGAGAGGGGGCAAATGGCGGGGCTGCATGCTGGTCAGGAAGTGTTGTCGCCAGCAGCGCTCCAGTTCCATTAGGCCACGCAGACCGTGCTCGGCATATGCCTGCACTACCTTCAGTCCATGTGGCACATAACTCTCATTGAAGATCCTGCGAAGGTAGAAAAAGACGTCAACTTTCAGAACTCAAAACCTCCCCCCAGTCCAAATCTTCACATTCGTAAGTACATTAACATATGAATGACAACACAATGATATGGTGTTCAGCAACTTGGCCTAACTAGTTGTATCTATTCTATTTCCACCACGAGAAATTCGAGAAAACCCCCAACCCCAAGTGTACCATTTTAACAGCTGCTTAATGTTTATGAAATTAAGCAATCTGAATCATGGTGTAAAATAAAACTGGTAAATATTTCATAGATTTACATTAAAGAAGGGACACATTCCAGATCTAGACACCAGGGTCTGGTTGCAATCAACTGATTATTTTGTTGATTAATCGAGTAATCCAATTTTTTCCAATATCATATCAAAAGTATGTAATCTTATGGCTTTATTGAACAATACTGTTAAAGTGCCCCTATCATGAATTACCTTTCATGCAGTGTGTAATGTAGCTGTATGTGAATTTAAACAGCTGCAAAGTTGTAAAGCTGAATGAATCATTGAGTTGATGAATCATTAAGTTATTGTCTCTCAAAAGAAAGAGTCGACTCTGAACCACTTAAACGAGTCGTTTGTAATTCGAATCCCATTTCCGTGAAGTTCACACATAAGTGCAACTTGCATTTGCATAATGCCCGCCTACGTTCTGCGTGGACATCCTAACTTCAACCCCCTCAAACGCTGTAGCTCTGTCGTGTGGATATGTTGACAAAACGCTGTGCTCTGCACTGTGAAAATTAAATTTGGGTTATTTTCACTTCCAAAGGATGAGGCTGTGAAGAATCAATGGTTAAAGATGGGACAGTACCCACTTTATTTGGACCAACTTGCGCCTCAGAATCACAACCTGTAATTATGACTAATTATTGATGTATATATTTTATACCAAGTGTTCAAAATACATAGTTGTGTTTTAGCTGTATTGTCTCTGGTTAACCGGCTAACTCACGTTATTACTGTCTTACTGAAATACTTCTGCTAATCAGCTGTGGTCCACTATTACCAAAAAGATGTTGTTCTTACTACAAGTAATAATAAAGGATGGAGCAAGATTTATTTTACAAACTTTAAATGTTACATCAGTCATTACTGATACTGTTAATAATACAGTTTCCACATGTGCACCACAGTAAATTCTACACATGGGTTTGTTGATGAACATACACTTGTTAATGCTGATGTAGAGGAATTACAGTTGCAACATCTCATATTGTACCTCAAACTGAGTAGCGCACCACTGAGAAACATCCTGCTCAAGTCATCCTTGCAATGGAGGTTCAGGTTGAATAACTAGTTCTTACAATGTTTCATCATCGGACTCGCGCTCAGATTGATATGGTAAAATTGACGCCATCGGTACTGTCTTTACAGGGTGTACAGTCGCTGAGCTTTAGGAAGCCTATGGAGCTGAATCAGTTATGGTAATTGCCGTTTGTTTCCGATTTGCACTGTAAGCGGTAGACCAATCACAACAGACTTGGCCGTCTGGCCAATCAGAGCAGAGCAGGCTCGCGGAAAGTAGGGATTTAGAGAAACTGAATCCTTGATAGAACAGTTTCAGACACTGTGAGAAAAGAGTTGAAGCTGCAATGTATATTATGAGAAAATGAAAGTGTATTTTTGACCTTGAATGCATGTAAACCTATTGTAGGAGACTCCAAAACAGAATTAGAAACCTTTAAAATAGCTTAATAGGGGCACTTTAAAAATAATTTTAGCTGTTTGTTTTACATGTCTGTCAGGTGGCCAATTCCTGTCTATTATGCAGGTGGTTTTTTGGTTAAAATAAGCTACATTAAGTAGAGACTCGTAAACAAATCTAACCTGGTTTCCAACGCTGCAGCTTTCTGAAGCATCTCTTGCGTGACCTCCTGCTGTCCGTTGCAGAAGAAGCTCTGGATGACTGACAGGAGCTCCTCCTTTCTGGATTCCGGCATCCCGTCGCTGGCACTGAGGAGAGCCCGTGCGGCCGAGCGCACCCGTCGGCGGTCTGCGTCCTCGAGCAGCCGAATGCCCTCCTCGCAACCCTGTGGAGCCGAGTGTTCCTCTGCCAGCTGCTGCTTCAGGATCCCGTCATGGACGTTTGAGGCCGCGTGACAGGAAGTGCACAGCAACAGGATGTCGTGAGAGTTGTGGTCCTTCATCTCAGCTGGAAAGTGGCGCCTGTACTCGTGTGGGACAATGTTCTTCCTAGTGTAAAAACAGAAGTTGAGATGACAAGTCCAACTTTTAAAACAAACTCAAGAAATCACAGGAAACAAAACAAACCTGATGTAAGACTCTGCTTTTCCGCATACCACACAGAGATTTTCTTTGGCTGTGAGGTAGTAGTCTTTCTGGGAGTCTGGACGGCCTGATGGCTCAAACAGCAGCCGGACAATGAAGGGATCTTCACTGACCAATTCTGAGAATAAATTATGTACAGATCACATTTTACCCAATTATACTAGACATTATACAAAGGATAATTCTGAACCTGAATGCCGAATGATCAATACACCATTCTAATACAGCCATCTTCTCACTCTACGACCTGACTAAGAGAACAAGGTGGGAATTACCAATATTTTTGCATTTAAACGTTAATCTTTAAACATTTTTTTTTGTAAAATGTACAGCTATGAATAATTACATCTGAAAATTGTTTTTATAATTATTTAGGTTGATTAGTCCTGGAAAACCTACTATGCTTTTCTTCATTTGTTTTGTGTGGATATAATTCATTTAAATTTTACCATGGGGAGTAAGATGAGGGTTAACGGCTGCTTCACAACCAATTTTAAAGTTTTGTTTGACTGCTACTAGGGGGTAAATTGCAACAAACGTATGTGAAAAGTGGCCGTGGCCAACTATTCTTCTTAGCAATTAGTAATATGATATGTCAGGGACTATATTTTCTGGTGCAAGGATGGCACGCATCAATGATAATTTCAACAATTTTTTCCTCAATATTTTTTATTGCGTAGTAAGCATCATAAAATCTTATGAAACTGGAAACAAAAATCTACAATTTCTTGTAGACTTTCTAAATAAATAATAAACAAGAAAATGACAAAACCATTTCTTTGTTTTTGCACTGTACTGTATTATGCCGCTTGCTAGCAACTGCTCTCTCTGCAGAAGTTGTGTGTTTAAAGAGCTAATAAAATATTTTGACTCGGATCAATATTTTATGTCTAATAATTTACTTATGTGGCCAGTACCCATGTAGTTAATTAATATTACTCAGTACTTAATAGTATAATTACATTGTAACAAGGACACAACTGTCATTGTCACATTACATGTAATTACTATAGTAATAACTATAAATTATGCATAATTACATGCAATCAACCCCAAACTAAACCCTAATCCTAACCCTATAGTAAGTACATTACTTAATATTACTCAGTACTTAAATGTATAATTACAGTGTAACAAAGGGGTACACTTTATTTTAAGGTGTCTGTGTTATAGTGTAATTATACGTTTAAGTAATGAGTAATAATAATTAACTACACGTACTTACTATAAGGTTCGGGTTAGGAATAGGGGTTGGCTTAGGGTTAGTTGCATGTAATTATGCATAATTTATAGTTATTAATACAGTAACTACATGTAACGTGTAACAACGACACTGTAAAATAAAGTGTTACCAAATAAAGTGTAACCCTTTTTTGAATCCTGGCCCACTTCAATATTATATTATCAATAATATAATAAACAGTTATGCTTTATTTAAAGGTCTCTGTGTTATAGTGTAATTATACATTTAAGTACCGAGTAATATTAATTAAAAACATACTATAGGGTTAAGGTTTGGTTTAGGGTTAGCTGCATGAAATTATGCATATATACTGTTATTACTACAGTAAGTACATGTAACATATGTAACAAGGGCACTGTAAAATAAAATGTTACCTAATACACTTAATTATCATAAGTAAACTCACATACTGCATTATTAACACTCATATAGCCTACTTTATTATTGCGCCACAAGGCAAGGGGAAAAATGCATTTCTACTATGCATTTATAATTGTCACATTTATAACATTGTGTACCTCCTATACCCTTTTCCAGGTACCATTTTGCTTTCTTCTTGTCACATGTGCAGAGCGGCTGACCATCAGGAGCATGAAGGAAACAGTTATCATAAAGGGGTGATTTCCTGAATGAAGACAAAAAGCACATCAACAGTCATGTCATGTCCTAAAAATTGATCCAAATATAGGGAAAAATAGCAAATTAATAATTTGAGCTAGAGGTTTGTTCTAAATTGTATACTCAACTTCAACACCATTTTGAAAAATTAGTTGTACATTTCATTATGTTTAGTCAGATGCATTTCCATTGTGGCAAATTACCAATTACAGGAAAATCTAGCAAATCCTTCATTACCTGGCCGAGTAACCAACTCCTAGTGGTTTGCGTTTGTTCCGCCGCGGGTCTGGAACTTGCTGGTCTCCAGACTCAGGACTCTCCACAGTAGACTTTCGGCTTCTCCGCCTTCTCTCCCCTTCTTCCCCCTCTCCGCCATAGCGCCCCCTAAAGGGCACATCCACCAGACCCTGGCAACATGATGCCAGCTGGACAAACGCAGCTTCACCCTCAGCGGGCAGACGGGGCTCTTTGTTCATCCCCAGCAGGTGGAGGAAAAGGGCAATAGAGATCTGGGCATCATGTGCTGCGTAGGTCATCTGGTGGATACAGTATGACAGAGTGTTTAGTGTAATAAAGTCTATTCCAGTTGGGCATTAAAGAATATTTGCCATTTTTACTGAAAATATATAAAAATTATTTGAATATAACAATATAACCAACACAGTAAATATCACAATTATTTGTTGTGTGACTATGGCCCTGTTTACACCTGCTATTAAGATGCATTTTGGTTGATCGGATCAAAAGTAGATGACATTAAATACAGGTGTAAACAAGGTCTAAAAAGTTGAGCTTGTCTACTTTCAACCATTTCCAGAGGTACTCAAACACATTCGACCAGATTGCTTTCATAATGTAGACGATTCTAGTTTATTAAGCGTACGGAAGCCAGTGATTCTAGTTTATAAAGTTATAAATATGGACATTTTTCTTACAAAAACGCAATGCTTCGCTTCAGAAGACCTTTATTAACCCCCTGCAGCCGTGTGGAGTACTTTTATGATGGATGGATGTGCTTTTTTTAGGCTTCAAAATCTTAGTTAAGTTAAAGTTTAGAAGAGCCAGGGTATTTTTTAATACAACTCTGATTGTATTCATCTGAAAGAAGAAAGTCATATACACTTAGGGCCAGATTTACTAACAGCTTGCACCAGCGCAAACCTTCTTTTGGCGTTAAAAAACTACTGTCAGGATTCACTAAAGATGCACAGTGCAAAATTAATGCTAAAAAGGCGTGGAGTTGTTTTTGCGGCTGACCTTATTGCATATGCATTTGTAGGAGTTTCCCTTTTAGACGCAAAATTTATGGGAGGAGAGTATTAAAATGAATCACGCAATGTGATTTATTAATGTTTCCGCTAGTCAATTTACTGGGATTTGCGCCATTATTTAACACACAAAAAAGCATGTCTTAATCCATTTTACGACATGGCTGCAATTGTTGCTGCTAGGAGGAGACACCGCAGAGAACAGAGCGTGTGGTAGAAAAGAGAAAATGCCAGAGGAAGACGTTATCCATATATTACATGTAACAAGTTGTGCCTGTGTCGACCCACACCTGATGAGCATCAGCTCTGCTTATTTGTGACCCAACGCCAAATTGTGCTGCTCGTTAGATTGCGTTGGTCAATATGTAAATTATTTGACTGTGTCTGTGTTCTTTAATGTGTGCATCAGCAGTAGATCACACACAAAACTTTCCACTCCCATCGGTGCATTTGTGGAATTGTGCTCTCACACTAATTTGCCCCTTTTAGTAAATCTGGCGATTCGTAAATTATGGGATAATTTTTATTTTTGGGTGAACTAATCCTTTAATACCAGGTGTAAACAAGGCCTATGAGAGCACTTCATTTTTAACTAGATTCATCATGCATTTTACTTTTTAAAACTAGTTGACAGCAACAGCTGTTTGGTTGAAATAATGGATCCTCTTTCAAAAAATATAATAACCCTTATAATAATAATTTAACCCTTATGAGCTTTTCAGTTATTTTTGACCAATGAAAGTCACATCTTGGCAGTTTGTGGTCAAAAGTTACTGACCCTAGGAAATGAATGGGAAAAACCCTAAAGGCCTGTTCACAACAAGGACAATAATTATAATTATAACGATAAAGATTTTAAAAAAATTGTTCTAAATGCAAAGTCCACACAACAACTATAACGGCACAGAGAAAAAACATCATTGGAATCACTTTCAGAGTGTTTTTTTTCCAATTTATGAATGACAAAAACATTGACAAGCAATCAGAATCTATCCTGTTTAAGAACTTGAGCATTTAAAGGCCAATTCACACCACGGCGACAGAAAGCAACAGACACTTTGTCAAGTTTTTTGTCTGATCAGTGCAATACTCCTATCGGAGTCTGTTGGCATCTGTCGGAACTTGTTTTCACTGATGGAATATGCTGAATCAGTGTTAGAATGTCTGACACGTGGCGACTGTCAGTGTGGTGTAAATTGGCTTTAAAGTGGCAGACGACAAAACTGCACACACAGAGAGAGAGTGAGTGGAATCAATGGGAGTCTATGACTAAGCATTACTGCAAAAATGAGGCTTCAAAACGATTAAAAAAAACTAAACTTATAAATAATGTGTTTAAATTGTAATATTAGTTGGTTAGTGTCTAAATAATAAATGTATTACTTCTAAGCACAACATTGAGATTTCTTACACAGCAGGCAGCTGCCATCTACTGGCCGTGATTGTCATAACATGACTTTGACCTGACAAGTCATGATTATCATTTTTTACCAGCAATCTGTCCCAAATTCTCATATTTTTTTCTATAGTTCTAAACGCCTAGAGTTTCAACTTAGAGAACTGTAGAAAATCTTGTTAAATAAATACTGTCAAATGGAAAGTTGCTGATATAATTATGAAGAATGATATACTCTTCTCCCTCAGTCTTCAAAAGCAGCACGATGCAACAGAATGCGGTGCGGGACGAGTTTTAAATTTGAGTGCGGATGCAGGAGGGAAGAAACTAATGTATGTGCAGGAAGTGGGAGAAAGAAATGACTCGTGGGTAGGTTTGAGAATCAAAAATCGATTCCAATTCTGGAATCGAATACTTGATATAAAATTACAATTTAGATTCCTCTTATTGATTCCTTTTTGTGCATTTTAATATGGCTAGACCCGCACATTGTTTTCTGTGCTGCACACACACATCCAAAGCATGCTCACAGAACAAGTGATTTAATGTGAATAGAATCATTCTAGAACCATAGAATCAAGCACTGTTTTCTGTGCTGCGCACACATACAAAACAACGTGCACACAAAGCCGCCTCTCATACTGAATTGTGCGCAATACTGAACAGAGTTCTCTTCCACGTGTTTTTGCACTTGAATGGACAAATACACACAAAAATATGTCTAAATGAAAGGTTTTGCAAGAAGACTTAGATTTCATTCACATTTATTCTACGTTTTTTTTTTTACCTTATTAGAATCTAAATTAGGAATCGATAAAAAGAATCTGAAACGTTAAAATTCAAACGATACCCAACCCTGCTACTTGTGGGCTCCCACAGATTATAGTTATCTAATAGGGGTGTAACGGTATACAAACATTACGGTTCGGTACGCACCTGTTTTGAAGTCACGGTTCGGTACAGCAGGGGGGAGAAAACTAAACGTAATTTTTTTTTTTTAAACAGTGGTTTACTGAACAAATTGTGTCTCTGTCTTTAAATGTCTCCGTCTTTTTAATATTAAAAGTTTCTTAAGGATAGAAAAAACTATCTCTGCTAACGCTGTAGACTATATAGGGTACTTACACGTTACTATAATATTAAAGGTTAACAGAGCCCAAACTACTAGCCTAAACTATTTATTAAAGTAACAAATTGTATGCAAACTGCACATAAGGCAGTTTTTGCATTAACTTCTAAATCTAATTAAAAATTATGTTTTTAGTCCAAATCGTTGTTGAAATAATCATTTACACAGTGCCTGTCATTTTCATGACAGATTTATTTAAACATACATTAAATAATCAAGACATCACTAACAGGTTAAGCAAAATATAATGAATATATAGCCTAATATAGTGCATATATTTAGTGAGAGAGTTCATTTCTCTGGTGAACTAACAAGCTGTGGACACTGAATGACTTTTCTGAGGTAAATGCTATGCTACGTGACATTGTTCACAAGCTGTTTTATAGATGTCTTTCAGCAGTTTAAACACAGATTGAGCGATTAAGTGAGATATGATACGATTCAGTAAGTTGGCTTTCAACATATCTTCAGATGTTCATTCATGTTCATTCTCTAACTAGTATTAAAGAGGAAGAGATGATCACTTTCACTCGTGCTCCGAGCTGCCACTTAAACTGAAGCGCCTGTACAGTGATCTGTTACGCCACATTAAAGAGCGTCAAAACAGCAGTTTTTGTTTGAATTTTGTGATAAAATGGACAGAATTTGAAAGATGACACTTTGTTTCTTGTCGAAAGTAACAAAATGCAGAGCTTACTGCAATTGTTGGAGGTTAATGGTGGTTAGGCTACAGCGCTCTATTTGTCGTGTACACAAGACACGTACCCGGAAATTTGTGGGAAGAAATGCGTGTACCGTTACACCCTAATTACTATTTAATCAAATATCAATGAAGAATTTAGTTGCGTGACATAAGGTAAAGTGAGGTCAACCTCAACAATGGGCCTGGGCTGGGCCATGGCAGCAGGGGGGGCGGAGGGTGTTTGGTATGCCATGAGAGTACAGGGGTACGTACCGTGGGTGGTGTATTGCGGTTTTTCGGTTTGGTTTGTATATTGTTACCCTCATTATCTAATAATAACAGCGTACAGAAGTATGTCATTGGAGATCTGAAGCATTGTGTGTGTGGAAGTTGGAAAAAATGGCCTATAGACACCGGAATGAGATAGAATCTAACCAGACCAGGACTGAAAAATCATCGTAGACCTCTTTCTATGGCCTTTTGTGGGCAGGAAAGGGAAAAAACGTGAAAATCTAACATATTTTTGGCAGGAGCGGGATTGAAAAATCCATCTGACGCAGACCTTTAGTTCCAACCCTGAACCAGATAATCAAGCACTTCAGGATCACTTAAAATCACAGGTCAGGTGAGCTAAAGCAGGTTGGAAACAAACGTTGCAGGACAGTGGGTCCCCAGAAGAAGGGTTGAAGACCTAGGCTCTATTTCTCACCTGTTCCTGGGTCAAAACGTCAGCCTCCCAGTCACTGCAGCGCAGCTCCAGAGATTTGTCCAGTGTGACATTAAGCAGGTCTGCAGCCAGAGACTTCAGACTCAAGCCGTTATTCAGCACCGCTTGCCTTTAACACAGTCAACATCACATCATGTCACTCTGTAAGTGGTTTCAAGGGTTACTGAGATATGAAATTATGACTTTTACAGACACCTGCCAACAATTACTGAACACTCAGCTTAAGCATTTGAACTGAACTGAGATAACACTAACTCTGCAACATAGACACTGTTAATGAACTGAATTGAGTCACTGATCTAAACTGAGCTGAAAAATGACACTATTGTCTTCTGTAGACCTGCTTATAGCTGGATTCAATGTTTCTTAACTGATGAATTCTATAACTCATGAATTAACACTGTTCATTTGTTATTTCATATTGTTATTTGTGTAAAATAAGAGTATTAAATAATAATAATTTTGGAAACACTGAATCAAACTGCACGCATGTAAATGAAAAAACAGTGCCGTGCTTCACTCTGAAACGTGCAGTGCATACATTTAATTAAAATCACAGCCTTTGTGATTTAAAGGGTTCGTTTTTCTGTCCCTTCATAGATTGCCTTCACAACTGGAACTTTGATGCTTCAAAAAGACCATAAAGAGATCGTAAAACTAATCCACATGAATTGAGAGGTTTAGTCCAAATTTTCTGAAGACCGCTTTATATGATGAACAGACTGAATTTAGGCTTTTAGTCGCATATTAACCTTGATCAGTAAACATAAACAGAAGCTCAACCGAACCTGAATGACGCGTGAGAACAAACCTCTTCCGGAAGCTCAAATGTGCTGCGTAACCAGTGAGGTTCATTCTCGTGTGTTACGCATCATATCTGAGCTTTCAGAAGAGGTTTGTTCTCGCGTGTCATTCAGGTTCGGTTGAGCTTCTGTATATGTTCGCTGATGAAAGCATCAATCACTTTTTGAAGCGTCAAAGTTCCTGTTGTGAAGGCTGTCTATGAAGGGACAGAAATCTCTCAGATTTCATCAAAAAGATCTTCATTTGTGTTCTGAAGATGAACGAAAGTCTTATGGGTTTGGAACAACAAGAGGGTGAGTAATTAACCCTTTAATAATTGCACTAAGCCATATCATATTGTGATTTATTTATTTATTCTTTCATTTAATTGTGATTTGTGCAGCCCTAATAGATAAATGCAGAGGCAGAGTTCAAATCTAAACTTAAAACATATTTGAATTGGCTTGATTATTAATGTATGGTCTATACATTATATGTATATATGTAGAGCTGCACGGTTCTGGTTTTTTGTTTAAAATAGGTTCTGACAAAAAGTTAATTTGCAGTCGATTTAAAAAAAAAATAAATAAATAAAAAAATTAAAGTAAGTAATTAATTTAGAAAAAAAAAAATGGGTTTGAATGAATGATTCAATGACTCACTTGTAAAGACTTCACTTGTTTCATTACTGGATGAATCAACGTTTTTGAACGAATTTCTTGAAATGAATGAATGACAAATTTAAGTCACTTGTCGCCACCTACTGGTGTAACGACATAACTGATACAATCTTAGAAGGGTCAAGATACTTTCAAAGCTGATTTACTCATCAGTGTTTATATCCGAACAATAAACTTTTATCCCAGTACTTCTGTGATTATCTGAATTATTGCAAGACAGAAATAATGATACTGTGTGGTTGAATAGTTTCATACCTATACATGACAACTGGCTCAGCGCCAACGCAAACGCAGATCTGAATATTCGTTGTGATCGTACTTGTCAAAGGTTTAACAGACATAGCTGAATCGCTGTCATTTAGAAATGAGATCACATGGGTGTTTGAATCAAGATTTTGATTGCGATCTTTTAATGATCAATCGTGCAGCTCAAGTTTTATGTTTTGATGCTTTTATTAATGCCTGTTTGATAATGATATACAGCACAATGGTCAGCTAGTGTTGTTTTAATTAGTGCTCCATAAATAAACTAAAACAGTAAAATGAAAAAAAATGATTGTAAAGTCTCGGATCAAATTGAGGCATTACCTCTGTCTGAGGGCCAGGTAACGCAGGTCCACAGTGCAACTCAGAGTCAGACCATGATCATGGGTCAGGCGCTTCCCATCCTCATAACATCCCACCCCGACCTTCAGCACACGGGGGTCAGACAGGACCCCCACGAGACCCTTAGGTAGAGGAAGCTGCGCGTTACGAAACATCAGCAGTCTGACCAGCATACAGCGGCCGGAGAACGTCGCCAACTGGAGTAAGGAAACCGCAGAGGCCTTGCCTTTGACAGACACCTGTGGAAGCAGACATCTAGTGAAGGAACTCACTGAAGCTACAAAGACAACATTAACATTTGGTCAGATACAGAGCCATGCTTACACGCATGCTTTTTACCCATTCACAGTCCAATCCCAAAACTGGATACACCGAAAGGTCCTTTTGAAATGCAGGCCAAAGCGCTTCCCACTCCTCTAGAGAACTCACGATCACAGGCGGCACCTCCAACAGTGTTTGTGTGCGCAGAAGTTTCTGGGTTTGTGGCGGTGCTGACGGCTCTGGCGAGGGGGTGATTTCCGCTACTAGCTGGGCTTGTACGGGCTCAGCCGAAGCGGGGCCCTTCAGGGCCTTTCTCTTCTGAGTGCGGATGCTGCGCCAGAGGAAAAGACCACCGAGAGTGGCTCCTAACATAGTGGCCACAGCTGCGGTCAATGTGCTCTGCTTGGACATCGTTGCAGCTGCACCAACCTCCCACTAAACTGAAAATGGTAACACTTTATTTTGATAATCCACTTTAGACATTCTACTAACTAGAATGAAGTTTTCAACTACATGTCAACTAACTCATTAGAGTATCAGTAGACTGTCTGCTTAATATCTGCTAACACTTTATTTTGATGCTCTCAACAGACATTCTACTGAATATAAATAACTTTCCAAGTACATGTCAACTTATTCTACTAACCCTAACCTAACAGTCTACTAAGATTAATAATACTAATAACGAGAGTTAAGGCCCGTTCACACCAAGACCGATAACTATATTTGCCTCCACACAAATGAACTATAACGGTCTGTTTATTGAGCTCACGCGCTGCGGTTTCAAAGTGTGAACAACATGTTTTTGCTGATCTTGTTGCTTTTACACAGCTTTAACCAGCAGATGTCCTCAGTATGCTATGTTTCGAGTGAGTAGTTAGTGTAATCGATCTAATCTAAGTGAATTTAACAGAAGAAGTCAATATAGTGGAATAAAAACAATGCCTAGTCTTTTTCACTGCAACAAAGGAAGCAAGCACCATTTATTCCGAGGGTATAACGGATTGTTTTTCATACATCAGTTTTCTTTAAAGTGTCCTTGAAAAGGAGGTTTGACTTGTCAAACAGTGGTGGCTTTTTCTGGACCTCGGCAATTAACTTGCCACAATGTCATTTGCTATATTAAATATGCAAGCCCTTAAATTAGAATGGATTCTGATTGGCTGTCAGCGTTTTATCGTTCAACAGCGGGAAAAAAAAAAATTCTGAAAGTGATCCCAATGATGTCGTTTCTCTATATCATTATCGCTGATATGGACAGTGCTATTCTTTTAAATTTAGAACGATTTTTTAGAACTATATCTTTATCGTTATCTTTATAGTTATCATTCTTGGTGTGAACGGGCCTTTAGTTGACATGTAGTTTCAAAGTTACTAATAGTTAGTAGAATGTCTAAAGTGGACTATCGAAATAAAGTATACCCTGAACATTAATACATGTTATAAGCAAGTCACATTCAAAAGCATACCTATTCACAGTGACAGAAATTTACTTTTCCATTCACTTGTCCCCTTAAATTGATTTTGAGAGGGAATTTTTACCTTTTTGAGGGCACCTTTCTAATGTATCCATCATATTTTGTGACCAATTCTTAAATTTGATCAAAAATTTAATTTAGAATAATAAGATGCAATCAATCAAGTGAAATCAGTATCAACCAGATTCATTTTATAATGAAACACCACAGTTTGTTGCTTTGAACTATTTTCATTTGTGAACTAGACAATATTGTGTCTAAAATTTAACTCACTCAGTATTAACTTTTTGCGATATTGATTTTATACACGTGTTACATAAAAATTTGCAACTGTACTGACATTAAGGAAAACACTTTTGCTTGAGTCTTAATCATGAATATAAAAAACAGGAACTCATAGAGGGAAATTTTTCTTCCACATATCTTGAATTTTGTTAGCATTTTTGCTCCAAGCTCACATTTATATCATTTGATGCTAAGAATAGCGAAGCGGCTTAATATGGGCCAATGAATGAACCTAAGCAATATATTAGTCTACCATAATTTACTACAGCAAGTCTCTACTGAACTAACATGAACTCAAAATCTTTCTTTCGCTGTTGTTGTTAACAGCATTGGCTAACACAAAGTTACAGCAGTTTTGTTGTAATGACTGATATTATTAATGGCTACTGAGGTAAATTGTGCAGAACACAAATTGACAACGCTACTGTTGTTTGTGTAAAAACAACAACAATCCTTATTCAGACAACTATGACAAAGTACCTGCCTTATTAAAGATACTTGTATAATTAATTTGTGTTGAAATAAACATAATCACTCTTTAAAAAGCTATGTGCGTTTGTGAAAACATTCACGACTAGTATTTAAAAGCAGATGAATTTCCACCACAACTGAAACAACACCGCTTTGATGAAGAGTTCATAGTACGTTCAGACAACAAAATAATGACTTTAATCTCAGTGTGTTTGTGTTTATGTCAAAGATGTAGTACTTTATTCTAGCGGATTGTTAGGGCTCGCACATCTAAATAAATCACTACGTAACATGTCATTCTCGTGTGAATGTTGCTGAGGATTTACGTACCTGAAGAATGAATAGATGTCAGCTTAATGAGCGAAAACTACCATACACTGTCAAACACTCTTATGATGAACAGCTGCAGCGCTTCTTCTTCGGCGGTTTTATTCAATCAGCGCTTGCAGACATCATATGCGCCACAGCGCCATCAATGCAGGAGAAGCGCAACTGCACCATTATAAAGTAAAACGCCAATGTCATCTCAACCAAAAATTAATGCGGTTTTATAATTTTTTTTTTTTTTTTGGCATTTTAAAATCAGTTGCAGAATATTAAGCATTACTGTAATGTGTCTAAATGTTTTATTTGCATGCATTTTCATTTAAACAACTTTTGTGTATTTTGCCTTACATTAGGTGAAAAGCTTAAGACACCTGCAATGATTTCCTGAGGCAGAAAAGATCATGTGTTGAACATCTCACTTATTATTCAAACACCTGATAAAGAATTACGACATTTAAAGTATTTGTCCTCCAGAAAGGCCAATACCAGTTAATACCACTTTTTTATTCTTTGAGATATTTGAATACTAGACAGTATATTTGTACAAAGTAGATTAGTAGCAGTAAATAGATATTTACCCAGCAATCTCTTTAAAATGATTTTAAAAGCTGCCGAAAGTACCAGATACCACATAAGCATGTCTGCTTGGACAATAATTTACACCTGAATAATATGGAAAGAATTTAATAGTCATTGAACTGAAAATACAGTGATACACAATAGAAAATAAGATAATTATTCAGACTTGTCATACTTGACCAATTAGAGAAAATCATGCCATTAAGTCACACCCTTTACTCATTTCAAATGGAAATGGGAGGGACTTGACTAACGGTCCCTTTCCCAAATGACGCACTTGATGTCACTGTGTGTGCAGGTGAAATATATTAATTCATAGCATAGAATAATTCTTAAATCATTATTTTTTTTAAGGTGACACTGTCCAACTTTCGACACCTGTGGATGAAGCTTCAGAAAGCGGCAGAATCTCTTTTGCCTCCCTTGAGCAAGAGCATGCAGGTCATGTGCCAAACATCTTACGATGATATTTATTTAGAATCCTCAGTTGCAAAACAATGTTCACAGATACAAGAATACACAGCAAATCATGAAACTTGTGGAACAGAAGCACACAAAACCGCTTTCCTCTACCACCAACATTTTATTCAATCTTTTAGATTAAATTTTTCGTAAAGAATTGGAATAATACAATGCAATACTTACAAAATGGAATCAAAACCTAAAAACAGGACCAATCATCTTCATGTCTGATAAAATAAAAGGGTTGATGGGACTGCGTGAAAAGCAGAGAACAAAAAAAATTCACTGCAATCATTTTAGAGTTGGAACCACAGGTCATTTCAAGACAGTGAACATCATAGTTCACTAATGCCACAGACCGATGACACATCGACCATAGGTGGCCAAATGATCAATTAGTACAGTGCTTGTGCTAAAATTAATGATAATCTCTTCTTATCGAAAAAAAAAAATAAAAGATGACACTTTCAATAGTGTTAAAATTCATTAAAAATGTGCTAAAAAATGATAATGATATGTAGGCAATAGAAATCAAAGTACTGATACTATAGTACAAAAAAATAAGGTTAAAATGACAGCATGAAAGACAGATAACATTGTCTGGGACCTGTTTGATTTAAAGGTCCTCAAACCCAGCCTGGGTCCATTTCGATTATCTACAACATCCAATCTGCATGGTGGCCAAAAGACTAAAACCGAATAAAGAAAGAGATGAAAACCATCATCCCTTCACGCCTATATATATATATATATATATATATATATGCTCTTTTCCTGTATGCACACAAAATAAGCCTGCACCTTTGGAAAGATTATTTACAGCTCTTCAGTTAAATTTCAAAGCTATTTAAAATATACTTAATGCATAAAAATAAAGATTTTGGCATTCTCTTGCTTCTTCCTCTTCTGATTGCGAAGTTCTTCAAGAACCTCGTGAACCCGGAAGGTCTGTGAAGTGCCTCGTCCTTCTGGTAGGGAGCAGTCATCCAGCCTGCTAGGGGGCGCTGTGAGACAGGTTAGTCAGGGTAGAGGGAGTACTGAATAATATGGGGTCACATTAGAGCATCTAAAGAATCCTTTGACCATCATCTTTCCACTCTAATTCATTTTGGACACAAATGCGGGATTAACGCCTGACATTGTACTCGCTGTGTTTTTGGGGGCACCTTCATCAACCCCCTAGTCTCCATTTGTTCATGTTATGAGAAAAAAACAAACATAGGCGAACAGACAAAAAAATTGAAAGACAGAGATATGGAGCTGAAGTGGTTTTCGGGGTTGTTCACTCTATAGTTGTCTCTCCATTAATGTCCATTGCGTTGCCCTTCAACGTCGCTTTGTGACTCTTGGCCACACCGTGTGTCTTTAGAGTTGGATCTCAAATGTCTTGTGGAGCTCGCTGGAGAAGGGGTTTGTGGGCGAAGGAGCTGTGCGTTGCTGCGAGCGGCTCTCCAGTGCGGCCCACTGGGCCTCGAAGGCATCGGCTTGAGGCTGCACTGCCATAGGCTGCGCAGGCGACGACACGGCCGCCCAGCTGTTAGCCCCGTTAAAAGCGGCATTGCCTTTGGGTGGCTGCAATGCTGTGGCGTTTGACACCGGAGGTAGGAATGGTTTGCCGAAGGGGCTGCACACGGCCTGGGTGTCAAACTGGCCTGCTGGCGGTGTGGAGAACGGTGAAGACTGAAGCTGCGTCTGGGGAACTGGAACAGGTACCGGTATGGGCTGAGTTTGTGTGGCGGAACCGAACACGTTGGCCACCATCTGTGAAGGTGTGATGCCGACCACCGGAAAGCCTGGTTGCACGAACGGGATCCCATTGGACACTGGGAAGGATGCTGGTGCCTGAGCGTGGAATGCCGGCTGGCGTGGGGGTACGGCAGGGACTGCAGATGGAGGGATGAAGGGTGCAGAAGGGGCGGGTGCCATAGAGATGGGCACCGGGGCAGGGAAGGGCTGCTGAGCGGGAGGCGTGTTGGTTCTCACGCTGGCAGTGGGTTGGTGGGCACGGACAGACTTGGTCACCTCCTCCAGCCAGCGATCAGCTTCTGATGGCGTACGTTTGTGAGAGGAGGCAGGTGTAGAAAGAGTTGCACTGACTGCAGGTAGGGCTACCAAGGCATGTGCGGGATTTGGCCACTCGCTCCCTACAGGAAAAATACAAGAAGAATTTTTGTTAAGCATGCTGCTAGGTTGTTGCAGTTTAAAAGGTTCTCTCACTAGGGTTCCACTCAATTCCAAAAAGAATCAATCTAGGCATTTGGAATCAAGAGCTGATTCCAAAGGTTGGAGTCAATTCCCTTCCAAGGAAATCAAGTCCTCAAAAGCGTTGCTCAATGCAACAGCAGCTAACAAAGCTTAAGAAGCGCATTCAAACATGGACGCACAAGTCAGGGCTCTAGACTAACTTTTTGCACCGGTTGCACTGGTGCCCTTAGCTTTTTTTCTTAGGTGCACCATCACAAAAGTTAGGTGCACCCAAATTTTCGAATGCATCGCATTTAACACCGCAGTTGGCCACACTCTCTCTAGCATCAAAAACAGTTAATACGGTCATAGTTCTGTTCAATATACAAAGTAACTTTCGTTTTAACATTGTTTGTGGCTAAAAGAGATGAAAATAGAATGGGGAAATAGTCAATTAATTAATTGTTTCATTGTTTTATTTTGTAAGATCGATTCTTTATTATAGTAATGTTGCGTTCACACCACCTCGTATTTACCGGAATTTTGAGATGACAACACGTGACGTTATATTCGGAGCTGTTCACGTCCTTAGAATGGGAATTATGCGTTTCCATGGCACCACTTTCAACGCCTAAATCAATCTACAGCGGTCAGGTGGTACATCTGGGAGCTTTCAGAAAACTCCCAGCTTACAAGCTGTAATTACGAGCTCTACGAGGACGTGAACGCTTTTTACAAGCTAGAATCTCATAACTACAGGAATTATGAGGCCGTGTGAACGCACCTTAACACACACATGTACAGGAATATCTGGACCATGGCCAATCAGAGGGGGGGTCTGCCCTTCACTATCTCTGATTGGTTTAGACCACACTATGGGCCTAATGTGTGTCTGTTGTTGAACCACAGGGAGACTTTCAGAGTTGCAGAGACTTTTTTTTCCCCTGGAACGGCTGGTCGCACCGGTGCGACCTCAGATTTTTTTTAGTCGCACCATTAAGAAAAATGAGGTCGCACTCTAGAGCCCTGCAAGTAATATCTTGTAGCCGTGATAATACATATAAATACATCTATATTGGCTAACGTTCATTAACTAAATGCTTAAGTTTAATGTACAATGATCAAAATGCAAGGCAAGCACAGTGCATGTATAAGACCTATATTTTAGCGGCATTCAGTATGGGATTTGACTCAGATTAAATGTAAATGAAATTAGTCGTGGTGCACATCCCTAACCTGAACCAGCCAATCAAGGGGTTCAGGATTACTTGAAAACAACAGCAAGGTGTGTTGGAGCAGTTTTGGAACTGGCGCATGTTCTATTTGACCATAAATGCTCTGCAAAGTGGACTTCACGGGGTATTCCGCCATCTTACTGATGTCTGCAGCCCTCCTGGAGCAGGGTTGGCTACTGTTGTTTAACAACCCTGGCCCAGAAGGAACCCAACACTGCACATTTTGTATCGCTGCGTCCAAAATGTAATACTGTCTGAATAGGTACTACATTTGAATTTACTTTGCGACCCTTAAAAATATGTCTATACAGTATGAATATGGGTAGTATGTTTATATCTGCCATGCTGTTACGGTCACGTGACCTACCAGCGACAGTGCTTCACTGCCATTCATAAATCCTCTCCTGTGGCCTCATGGGATAGTAAAGTGTCCTATGTATGCGCACTTCAGAATCCCGGCTGAAGTAGTAGGTCATCTGGGACTTTTCGCCAACTTTTTTTCGAATACTATGTATTCAGACATACTACTCTTTTGTTTTTTGCATACTATACAGTAGGGACGTATTTGATTTCGGACGCAGGGTATGTCTCCCTTTTCCAACACACCTAATTCCAATTAACATTTTTTTAGTATAGACTACAAGACTGAAATGGGTGTGTCAGAAAAAGAACCCTGGTAAGTCAGTTCACTTTATGTATTCTGGTGTTAACTAGACAAAGAAGTTTGTGATTTGAAAACCTGAAAAACAGACAACCACATTATCTTGCCTTATTTAACTTACAGCAAGGTGTGACATCCCTGTCGGACGTTATTTGTATTGTGTGTGTCTGTGTTTTCCACAGGTGATTGGCTGATTATTGCGTGATTGGGAACTACTCTTCATCTTGGCGGTCTGCTTTTGTCCTGTGTTGGATGAAATTTCAGCTCTCTAGTCATTGTGTCCATACCTTTTGGCTCGAGATGGGCTTAATATTGTTTCATTTTAAGCATGATTGACAAATAAATCTCAGATGTTTTTTGACGTAAATGTACTCATTCGCTCTTTATTTGTTTCCAATCCTGCTCCTGGAGGGCAACCTTCCAGCAGAGTTTAGCTCCAGCCCTAATTAAACACCAGTTAATCAGCTAACCTGAACCAGCTAATCAAGGTCTTCAGGATCACTAAACATTTCCAGATGTGTTGGAGCTAAACTCTGAACTAAATATTAGCCACCCAAGAGCAGGGTTGGACCAAGCACATATATTTATGATATCATAGCATAAAAGTCTTATTTTTTCAACAATACTATAGTAACTTGACTGTTATTTGCTTAGTTAAGGTTATTATTGTTTATTATATCACGGCTCTCTGGAATACTTGATTCTGACTGGTCAGTCGCCAATCCAGGTCAAGCCTGAATCTTGAATCTTTCATGCCTCCCATATCAAACTGTGGACTCGCTCTCGCTTGTTTCAGGCAAACGCAACTGCTGCCATCTTGCGTATTCTGTTATATTTATCGATTGCATTGAAAATTAAAATGGAGGACTTCAGTATTACGTAATGGTGCAACGAAAGACTGCCTCCGCAGAATCAAATCAACACCTACTTCTACATCATCATGTCTTTGGCCCTGCCCACTGGCGGCTTAGTGAGACTGACAGGAAAGAGAAGAAATTGTTGAATAAAGTCGTTATTTTTGTTTCGTTTTTGCACACAAAAAGTATTCTCGTCGCTTCATAGCATTGAGGTTGAATGTGGTAATTTCTTTGCTTTCTGTGGGAGATAAAAAAACCTCTTGGATTTCATAAAAAATATGTTAATTTGTGTTCCAAAGATGAATGAAGGTCTTGTGGGTTTGAAACAACATGAGGGTGAGTAATTAATAACAGAAATTTCATTTTTGGGTGAACTAAGTCAAAAAGTCTACTTTTTTAAACACATCTCTTGTTAAAAACTATTTACATTTAAAACTGCAGTCCAGTAAAATAGAGTAGAATCTCTGTGTTGTCATCTCTGAATTACAATTCCAACATGATGTCAACGCTACATAAAACTCTATATATTTCACCCTATATTCTGATATTATCAATCACACATTTTCAATATCAGACTGTGACCATGACAGACTGCTCAATTGCAACTACAGTTAGCAGCTAAAATTAGGGCTGCAACAATAAATCAATGCTTCTCGATTCGAGGATCGATTCTAAGATTTTCCGTATGCATCAAGATTCTCTCTTGATTCGATTCTGAGCTTAGCTTTTAACCGCATGCTCAAATGCTCACGAAGAAGAGCGCTCGTGCGTTCGGCTGAGTCTGAGAATCTACTTGCACCTCAGAATGCTTTTATGACACCAGATTAATGTAAACAGCACACTGCAAACACTCTTGTAATTCACTTCAACCTTTTCGAATTTTATGAATGATTATTTTATAGAAAGTTCAAGTGATGTGTGTAAAGGAATTGAAAAAGAGCAGAGTACGGCTGTTTCTAAAGCACAGTGCCATTTGCTGTTAAAAACTGAGCCCAAAAATCGATTTGAGAGAGAATCGCGATGCATTCGGAAAATCTCAGAATCGATTCAGAATCATTTCTCGATTCGTGATGCATCGATTTATTTTCCCAGTCCCAGCTAAAATTACAAATTTTGTGATTTTTTGATTTTCATCTCATGCAATTTTGAAATGAAAGTAAGCAACAGCAGCTCACAGTACAACCTTACATCATAAACTAAAATGAGTTTCTCAGCACCTATTCCACATGGTCAGCACAGGAAGCCCAAATGTCTTACCTATGTGTGCTGTGGTGGGGGCTGTGTTTGGGGTCTTGGCCCAGGGGTTAGTCTCTCGGACAGGCAGCGGGGGCGGCAGCACGGGGGAGTTAGCTGCAGCAGTTACAGTGACACTAGGCGGCGGGAAGGCAGGAACTGCACCGTTGACTACAGCAGCAGACAGGACGTGTAGATTAGAGACAGAACCGGACAGAAGCAAGAGTGCTAACACTCAGGCGTGCGCACACACACACACACACACGCGCACACACTAGGGGTTGAAAAGACTAGATTAGTTCTGCCATTAGTCAAGGTGTTGGGTCTGTATTGACTAGCCTTGGATTACATGAGCTTGTTGTATATATGGGGCAAGAATTCCTCTGTCCTCAAACTGCGCAACATAAGCTTTGGATTAGTAATGGAGATGGCTGACTAATTTACTAGCTAATATTAGGCGAGTTTATCCACACACACACGTTTATGTGGTTAACGAGGACTCTTTATAGGAATAATGGTTTTTATACTGTACAAACAGCATATTCTATCCCTTACACTATCCCTACCCCTAAACCTTCCTATCACAAAAAGCGTTATGCAATCTTTGAATTAAAAAAACAAAAAAAAAAAACAAAGAAAAAAAAATGCAGTTTAGTATGTTTTTTAAGCCATTTGGTTCATGAGGACACAGTAAGTGTCCTCGTAAACCATGTTTACGTTGCAATTCCCATGTCATTATACAAATTTTTGTCCTCATAAACCATATAAGAGCACACACACACACACACAAGGGTACATTTATTCAGAAAGGACACTTATAACGTGACACTACAGACATTTATAATGTTACAAAAGATTTTGTAACAAAACGTTCTATTCATCAAAAGATCCTGAAAAAATGTATCATGGTTTCCAAAAAAATATTAAACTGTTTTCAACATTAAGCAGCACATCAGCATATTAGAATGATTTCTGAAGGATCATGTGACAATGAAGACTGGAGTAATGATGCTGAAAATTCAGCTTTGCCAACACAGGAATAAATTACATTATAAAAAAATATTTAAAAAGAAAACAGTTATTTTAAATTGTAATAATATATCTATATTTTGGTGTATCATTAACAAAAAGCTCTTTTTTTTTTAAAGTACAAGTTGCATGTTTAAATTTATTCCCTTTAAGCCCGGGATACACTGCACGATTTTAGCAATCCTATAAGATTATAAATCACACTGTGCGACATGGATCTATTAAACTTGGGTACGACATGCATGTGGACTGTACAATGATTACACCTATTGACTCATAGGCTACGATGCAAGTTTCTATAGAAGAATAAAACGTCATCAGCATGCGCTAGTGGTTAACAAAAAGATCATGTTGAATCACACTTTGGCAGTTGTAGTTTTTGTGTGTGCTGAAAAAAAAAGGAAGCGGCGAAAGAAGAAGGGGAAAGAGCTTGAGGTAAGAAGTTTTAAGTTTTAGCGCCATGTCGCGTTGATTTCATGTCGCATTTTTATTGGCTGGTCAGCAGACGTAGGTAGTAGCAGCAAACACACTGTGCGTTAATAATGCTGAATTTCTGACACTGTCAGAAAATGATCGTAGGCTATCTTTAGTCGCAAGACCGGGAAAACGGCCGTCTTTGAACCTCTCTCACTGTACGACATAAGACCATCGATTAAGAGCCAAGATCACAGAAATCGCCACGATTGTTTCATGATGGCAATCTTTCGTCTGGGACAGCCAAAAATCTTGCAGTGTATCCCGGGTTTTAAACAGGCAGATAGATGCTACACAGTCATTTACATAAAGTAAACACTGACCAGCTGACTGATTAATTGAAATAATTGGGAAGCCGTAACACAAACATACACATGTTACACAAGTACTGAGAGTGTGAGAGTGGAGCTGACCTGGAGCAGAGGGCGACTGCGGTGAGGAGGTGGGTTTGGGCATCGGTGCTGAGGAGAACGGGTCCTCTGGAGGCCCACTGAAGGTGGATGTAATCTGTGTGCACAGAGAGCTGATGCTGTCGCCCTCACCCTCCACCTCCGGCACTGACAAACACACAGGATAACATTCACTATCTACAAATCCTGAAAGGAACTCCACTGCCTTGAAGGCAACAAAACTTAACTGTTAGGGTTTTAGAAACAATGAGAGAAGGACGTCTAACATTGTAGCACTGGGTTGAAAATATTGATTTGTTTTAATCGATTCTCATTTTGATGAACCAATATCGATTCTTAAATCCCAAGAATAGATCTTTTAGTCTACACTAACTGTTTTCAGTTGATGAATGGACAAATCTTCACAAAACATTATTTGTAGTGCGCCTCCCATCCAATAAAAGCAATAAGCTTTATGAGCTGCTTTCTTACTTTTGATATGAAACAAAGTCTCAACTTTCAAATTCTGTCAACATTATTATGAAAATCAAACAAATACTAACAAATACTCGTGACAGATCGCTGTAGCTCCTCAGTTGACGCGGTACGTGAACCTATTATATCTAGTTATAGCACTAAATAAACATGAATGAACATCAGAAGGTATGTTGAAACAAAAACATGACAACTTATTAAAATGAATCCTGTCTTATGTAATTCTTTACCTCAGAAAAGCCATTCAATGTCCATAAACTCGTTAGTCAAAAATATAACTCTAGAGAGGAGCATTTTGCTAAATATATGCGCTATATTACATATTCATGATATTTTTACTTAACCTGTTCTTCAATATTTAATTTATGTTTGAATAAATCTGTTTTTATGGCAGCCACTGTTTAAATGTTTATATTTAAAAAACAAATTAGTCATTAAAAAGTTATTATAATAATGTTATTATTATAAAAACTGCCTTACAAGCAATTTAAATGTTTGTATGCAAATCAGTTGTTAATATTATAGTAATGTACCAACTGACAGTGTTCCCTTTATAGTTTACATCATTAGTTGAGAGAGAATTTTTTCCTTGAGGAAAAATTGAGTAACTGTACCTGATACATCTCCAAATGAATCGATATCAAATTGAATAGAATTGCAAGCTTGTGAATCTAATCAAATTGTGAAATTTGTGTCAATGCCCAGCCCTACAATATAGATATATAGAGATACAAGAAAGAGAAGACCCATCGATTCAATTTGCAAATCTGGAAAGGTGAAAATCAGAGCCTCACCAGTGTTTTTGATGGGGAAGTCAGACTTGCGCTGCATGGTGGACGGCAGCTCGTTCATGCGCAGTGACATCTGTCGTTTGAAGGGAGAGGTTTTCTGACTGAGCGCTGGGAAGCCCCGGAACGAGCCCTGACGAGCGAGTGCCTCCACGGGGGCGTGGCGTCGAGGGATGGCGTGAGGATTGGCTTCCTGAGGGGCCAGTGTGGCCATGGGCAGAGGAGGTGAGGATGACGAGCCATTAGGTCCAGCGAGGGTGACCACAGGGTTGGATGCGCTGACAGAAGAGCTGCCCAACACACCCTCAGAGTCTGATGAGAGAGGAAGGGTTAGGTGCCGATGACACCGCTACGCTACCGTTCAAAAGTTTGGGGTCAGTAAGATTTTTTTCAATCTTTCTGAGAGATGTCTTCTGCTTACCAAGGCTGCATTTATTTTTTTCAGTACAATAAAAACAGTAATACTATGAAACAGTTTTTACAATTTAAAATAACTGTTTTCTATTTGAATATATTTTAAAATGTAATTAATTCCTGTGATTCAAAGCTGAATTTTCAGCATCATTACTCCAGTCTTCAGTGTCACATGATCCTTAAGAAATCATTCTAATATGCTGATTTGCTGCTCAAGAAATTTTATACAAAATATAATACAATTTTCTGTTGTATTATATTTTAAATTACATTTTAAAATATAATACATTAGAAAACAGTTCCATTTTAAATAGTAATAATTCTCAATATTACTGTGTTTTACTGTAATTTTGATTACATAAATTCAGCCTTGGTGAGCAGATGAGCCTTCTATCCAAAACAAAAATAAAATCTTTTAACCCTCTGAGCCCCTTCATTTTTGGGTCACACTTGGTACCTTAATGGAAAATTAATGTAATATATTTTTTGTTCAATAACATTTTTTGACTATTATTTAGAAATTTGAGGGGATTTTATGATACTATGCAATATTTAAACAACTTTTATGAGCTATTTTTTTCATTAAAAGTTTTTTAATTTTTTTTCAATAAATGCAATATTTCAGATTAAAATAGAGTGAAGGCCTTTAACATATCCGAATCGTGTCCATGATTTTTTTTGTGTGTTCACAAAAAGTCAACAAGTGTCATCCCATTCCGATGAAGCAAAAAATTAAAAATGTAAAATGTTTAGGTCAGTTCTGACTGAAGAGGCCCAGAGGGTATGGTAGTGAATACATTTTTTTAAAACATATGTACATCCCATCCCTGAACCCTCTCATACACACCTTTCTTGGCATCCTGCAGTTGTCGCATCACCTCCTCTCGCTCCGCCTGCTCTGTTGCTGTGGTGACGCGGAAGGAGCCCTCCCGTGTGAAAGTGGTACGGTTGGCATCGAAAGTGGCCGTGACCCCGCACTCTTTCTCCCTCTTCTGTTTGCGCTCCAGACACGCGGCAAACGCACAGCCCACCGCATGGCTCAGACGCTCCCCCTGATAACAACACCAGTCATTAGAAGCAAACCACACAAAGGTCTTTCTTCATATGAATCAAAGTTTTGTGGGTTTAATCAAACTACATTATATTAGATTAGATTGATTGTTTTATATTAGAATTTATTATATTATAATATTATTAATCATAATTAATGAATTATACAAACAGTAAAGACAATTATATGGTTAGAAAATATTTATATTTCAAGTAAATGCTGTTCTTTAGAACTCTCTATTAATCAAAGAATCTTGAAAAATTATGTATCACAGTTTCCCCAAAAATAAAATTAATCAGCACTACTGATAATGATAATAAATTATAATAAGATTAGTAATAAGAAACTACTGAAAATTCAGCTTTGCATAACAGGGATAATTTATAAAATAACAGTTATTTTAAATTGTAATAATATTTCACAATATTGCAGTTTTGCTGTATTTTTGATCAAATAATTGCATCCTTGGTGAGCAGAAGTGACTTTATGGCATTATGTGATATAAATTAAGTAATGAGATCTGATCATTTTATTCCAGTTTTGATGCTGTATTCTAGTCTATATTGTTGTCACTGCAATTTATTACACACATGGTGTGTTTATTCTTGTAACTGTGACTTATTTATTTAGTATTTACATTTAATTTCATTTTATTTGTCCTTTGCAATTATGATATTCATAAAATTCTGATATTATACGTAGCTGTTTTGACACAAAATGTAATCTTTCTAAAAAAATGACAACACAAAGACCATAATAGTTTGCGGTTCTCAGTAAGATTATGTGCAACGAACAACACAAGATTATGTGATGTAGAACAATTAGATTTTTACTTGCTAGTAGACAAGTTGCATTTGCAAGATTCAAACATGGAAGCTATCGTTCTTAGTTTTCCAGGCACAATTTTACATGAAGAGGCAATTAAGAAAAAATATATGTCTGGGACTTTGCAGGACAATAATCTGTTTAGAGATTAGATCACTAGAGAGTGCTTGAAAGGTATGAGAGTGCTCACCGAGTCTTTGACAGCCATGAAACAGTGGCAGATCCAGCGGCGCGTGGTCCCATCTCTGCAGATGTAGGAGAAGGCGTGCTCAAAGTTACGATCCGGGGCACAGAAGGAAACCTTCTCTATTGTCTGGTCTAGAATGAGATCCTGAGAACAAAACAGGCAAAATGCATGTCATTACAAATGACATTTATATTTTCACAAAAGAACAGTGTTTCAGAGAGTTTTCACACCTGACTCGTTTGTTTCAGAACCTGACGCGTTTTCTCCCTCAGGGTGTTTTCACACCTATAGATTGTTTGTTTTGTTCCGAGACAGGGACTTAATTTGTCTGATAAGTTTGCTCCATGAGCTTATTTTGGCTTTATTTGTAACTGTCGAGGCACGCAAACACTATACAAATGTAGCTGTCTTTCCAGCAGTTAAATGATATACTACCTTCATATTAATGCTGCGGTAAATTCAAATATGCTCCTCTGGATCTCCCAGCACTGTCTAGTAAGCGAGCTGTGTTGAGACCATATATGAATGTTATAATGCAGCTAGAGCAGAAATCAAAGCTTCATCGGACAGCATTCTTGCACGGAGAAGCACGATTACACAATGTTTTAAGATGAAGTGGCGCTCTTTAGTTTTCAACTGCAGTAACTAATGGGCTCACTCACAAAATAAAGCACTGCTGCATTTTATTTAACACATTTTTATTTAACGATTGGCTTTCAGGTGTGAAAGCACCCTTAGTTTGGTTCGTTTAGGTATATATGAACACTGTAATTGTGCTCGGATCTGCACCAAAACAATCACTCTGAGATCGCCTGAACGAGGTGGTCTCGGCCCGACTGAAAACAAACTCTGGAGCGGTTCGGTTGAGGTGAGAAAGCAATCCGATCCAAGGGACGAACGAACCAAGTGCTATCATAATTCATAATGGGAATTGTGTAATATAAAAAGCAGCAGTGTCTGAGTTTTTGTGGTTTAAATCCAAAGAGCACCTCTTCATCTGTGTAATTGCTCCTCTCCGTGCATTGCAAGAATGCTGTCCCAACAAAGCCTTGATTCCCGCTCTAACTGCATCATTATATATATATATAATTTTAAATGTAATACAATATATATAATTTATCAGTCTGAGCGAAAAGCTACAGATGAAGCCACAAATAAGCCACAGATCGAAAATGTCAATCCATCTGGTGAACAATCCAACAGATGAACTGTGTTACTCACATGTGACTAGAAAAAACACATTTTGGTACACTTTGAAATGTTGCCTTGTGAAAACAAACCGAACCAAGAAGAAAATGCTACATTGTAACAAATTAAGCCCCTGTTTCGGAACAAAGCAAATGATCTACGAGTCTAAAAAAAACCTTCAGTTTATAGCTATATATCAATTTATATATATCAATCAGGGATGCAAACACATCAGGGGTGAAAAGAAGGGAAAAATGCATGAACAATATTAAAATATCAACTTTAAAATGTGGATTTAAGTATTATTTTTATTTTATTAAATGATAAAACTACTTACTACTGTACTGTAAAATAGCAGGGAGAGCTTCTCTTTTTTTTTTTTTTTTTTACAAACAATTATCATTACAAAATATTGACTATTGAATTTCTCTTTTTGTAGGCATCTGCTTCAGTAAAAGATTGTACATTTAAAAAGTCAGTTAGTGTCTTTATTTTCTGTGCAGTTACCATTGCTTGCTTTGAATGGACAGAAATTCTTATCAAAAAGTCACACATTTTCAGCTAATTTCTTTGGTCAGTATAACTGTTTGAGGAGACTGCTGTATTATTATTACTATGCATAAATATAACATAAAAAACAAACTGAACTGTGGTTATCCACTTTACATGTTTATCAGATGGCCTCATACGCAGCAATATGGACCAGACTTTAAGCCAGAAGTCCAAAATCCAGCAGGCCTTCATGCACTGATGAGCAATGACTGGCTCTCACCAGCAGGTGGCAGAAAAACATGAATATGATAAGTGTGCATGAATCTAGGGCCCTGTCCCAAATGGCACACTACATATGCACTTATGGTCTTGTGGACTTAATGGCTGCCATGTGCGCGTCCATTAAGTCCATAAGACCGTAGGGAGTCCAATTTGTCATTTTAGGTTTCAGAAGGGTGCTTGCGGGCGGTCGATATGCGCTCTCGATGCATTCTATTGCCGAGCCCGTGCTGAAGCAAGCTCCGCAGCAGACTTCTTCCCGACAGTCAAAGCAGCGTCACAAAAGTGCGGACTCGTAGGAAGACCGCGAGTGTTTAGGGTGCCATTTGGGACAGGGCCTAGGCGTACTGTCATTCACCTAGTCCTTGTGTTGATCCAAATCTCTTCCATGGAACACACACACAGGAAAAAAAAAGACATTTTGAAGAGATGCTCTTTTTTGTGCATTTTCAATGAATGGGATCAAAGCATTCAAGGATACAAGATCATTAATAAAAGTATCATTACTGGTCAGTAAATACAGTTTTTTTTATATTTTGAATTAATTTTTCATTTTTATATTTTCCGTTTTCATTTTCATTTTAGTTAAAAGTTTTTACTATTTTAGCACAGCAAGTTAAACTAAATGAAAATTAGAAATTTACTAGCTGAAATAATTTTTTTTAAAAATATTTTTAAGTTAAAAAAGTCAACTTAAGGTTGGAATAAACTATATGACTTTTACTCATATTTTTGCCCTGATTTGCAGTCTGGACGAGTCGACAATAGTTGCCTAAAGTCTTCGCCAGTCTGCGGATTTTGGTCATTCGGAGTTGACAGAAATCACAGAAAATCACGTAGTGTATCATGGGTACAGTTTCAGACTATGATTTCATCCAGCTGGAGAATTTCAAAACATGTTTGATATTTTGAGCTGATTTTAGAACACATATTGTTGTGTATGATGCGTTGCTACTGAATACAGTACATTACAGTACAGTCGTATATGCTGACCAGCCAATTGAAATCAAGGGCGCCAAGTCACAAAGCTCGAGAAGAAATGGAGACGGGCGAGAATCGCATCAGAGCTAAACAATCGCATCAGTATTGTGTATCTCAAAGTCACGTGAACTATTAAAGTTTCAAAACACTCATGACGTAACAAAGCCTTGTTTACTGAAATCATGTGATTTTTGCGCTCTGAACCACTGATTCGAAACAAATGATTTGTAAAGCTTCGAAGCTTCATGAAGCAGTGTTCTGAAATCACCCATCACAAGATATTGTGGAATAAAGTCGCTGTTTTGTTATTTTTGGCGCACAAAAAGTATTCTTGTCGCTTTATAATATTAAAGTTGAACCACTGTAGTCACATGAACTGTTTCAAATATATTTTTAGTAGCTTTCTGGGCATTGAAAAAGGGAGTGTCATTGCTGGCGATGTAGGCCTCACTGAGCCATCGGATTTTATCAAAAATATCTTAATTTGTGTTCCGAAGATGAACGAAGGTCTTACAGGTGTGAAGCAACATGAAGGTGAGTAATAAATGACATAATTTTAATTTTTGGGTGAACCCTTTAATATTCATCATTATCTAGGGCTCGACATTTACGCTCTTCTGAGAACGTCAATAGCTGCAATCGTTTTTTCAACTACTTCGGTCATCCTAGCAACAAGACGCATATTTATGTGTGAGTTTGTTTTGTTCGGAATGATTTAAAAGTCTGGTAGTGTATGATCCTTAGTCTTTTAGTGAATGATGCCCAGTTTTTCACTGTAACCATTTACAAAGTCGGCAAGTGTATGATGCCTGATGTTTTAAAATCCGTTCAGATTTTAAAAGTCGTGTAGTGTATTCCAGCCTTTAGTTAATTACAGTAACCCTGATCTGCCCTAGCTCTCCTTGTTAAGGTCACACGAGTTAATGAACAAATCGTTCTTTTGAATTGTATCTTTTCATTTAATCGGCTGGTCTGATGAACCATCACAATCACTATTCCTTAAAACGGTAAACATCTGACTGCAGTAAGCAACTCTGCTGATCAAACTCAGCAAGTGATCATCTGTACTGTGGTTATCTGGTGGATCATCTCAGGTCAGTTTGGAGTCCTTCAGTACCTTTGTCTTGTCATCTACGACCCTCAGGCCATCTGCAGACACCCAGAGCACCGCACGCACAGCCTTCTTACCCGCCTGTGTGGACACACATAACACACAAACAGTGAGAGATGGAGGGAAAAGAGAGACAAAAAAAAGAGAAGAGAGTTGAGGAAAGATTCCCCTGTTGAGGCCCTTCACCCTCCTCGACTTTCATACAAATGTACTTTCATCAACCAATAACACCTGAAAATAGAGAAAAGTTAAAAACATTGAGTTTTGAGAAGGTCACAGCAGTGTTAGGAGCAGGCATGTTGTATAACAAAAGAAAAAGAAAGAAAGAAAGAAAGAAAGAACAGAATTGAACCACTCAAACAAACACACATCCTGATTCGGGGAGCTTGTGTGTTCACACTTACCTAAGTGCAGAAATTAGCTCTTTTTCTCTCTCTCACACACACACACATTTTCATGACACGAAAGGAAACAAAATGAGTTTTGTAACTCAGTTTGCCCCTTTGCACACACTCTTCTATTGCTCCAGGCATGTTTTAGGAGCAAACTAATCTATCAGTGGGGAAAAAAAGTGTACACACATTCACACACGTTTGAGCCACAAACATACTCTATATGCAAGTACACAAACGCAAACCTGAATGCTTGGGCAATGCATTGCAATCGTGCAATTGCTGCAGCAGTAACAGACCTCAGTACTCACGGGTAGAAGTCAACCGACATATACTGTTTTACAGATTAATCGACACCCATAGTTGCTTTTTGGACCTATTGGTTATTGGTTCAAATCAACAGTGATAGTTTTTAGTTGCAAGTCTTTGGTTGTACACTAAAAATGCTGGGTTAAAAACAACCCAAGTTGGGTTGAAAATGGACAAACCCAGCAACTGGGTTGTTTTAACCCAGCAGTTGGGTTAAATGTTTGCCCAACGTGCTGGGCAGTTTTTTAACCCAACTATTGTTTAAAAAAATACTATATGGCTGGTTTAAAAGGAACTATATAATAATAATCAAAAGGTGAACATTTATTAATAAGCAATTTAATAAATGTTTATTGTTTAATTATTATTCATTAAATTTATTAATAAATGTTAATTTCCAACATATTTTGGGTTCATTTTAAGCAAGCAATAAAGTAATTTTTAAACAACAGCTGAGTTAAATAAAACTACCCAGCAGGTTGGGCAAACATTTAACCCAACTGTTGGGTTAAAACAACCCAATTGCTGGGGTTGACCATTTTCAACCCAACTTGGGTTGTTTTTAACCAAGCATTTTTTAGATTGTACAATATAACAGTGTCCACTAGAGGTGAAATAAAACCAGTTGCGGACTCCGCATGGCGTTTGTTGTGACACGTGACCATGCTTTGTACATAAAGAAGTGGATTCAAAACGCAGCAGAGAAAAACCAAGGAAAATATATAGTACGTGTTATCATGACATAGTCATGGTACAATAAATCAACCATTTAAGACAAGTAATTTGATAATAGAGTGCTGCAGGGATGACTTTTTTATAGGCCAAAACCCAGAAACAAGCTTTTTAGCACTTCCGGTTCCATCGTCCTGAAGTCAATGGGATTTTTGAATGGGTTTTCGGTTAAATGCCTGAAATAAGGTCTGTGGTGAACACAAGCTCAAGATATTTTCACATTTTATACTACAATATAAAATACATCATTAATACCCTATTGTGATTTTTTAAAAGCTTTTACTTGCTAACAAGTGTCTAAATGAGACTAGAGAGGTTGTCGGTGACATTAATCATCGCTTTCACAGCCTCATTGTGCAAACTATTCTAACTATTCTCAAACTTTCACTGAAATTGTTTTTAAATAAAGACTGAAAGAGTTGTTGAAGGCATGTGACCATGGTGTAGTTCGTTTATAGCCTACATTTAGCTTTTAATTTCTGGCAACTATATTCAGGCTTTAAAATTCATAAAAGTTGTGTTCATTTGTGAAGATTACCAGTTTTTGTTGGGGGAACCAGGGTGATGCGAACTTGCGGGTTGGCCTACAAAAATATGGCATCCCTGCAGCACTATATTAATTTTTTTTAATAACTAATTGCTGCTTTAAAGAACGGTATGTTTGCAGACAAGGTTAGACAATAACCATTTAAATCGTTGAGAGTTAATCATTGCATACCTTTTGTCTTAATTCTCCATTTTGAAAAAAAGACATGCTTCATGCAGATCCAGTACGTTTTTGTTTTCGGGGTTGAGGGCGATCCAAATGATTACAATAAGGATATAAACAAATGTGAGCGCTCTGAAGAGGATTTGTTGTAAAATGAAGTTGTTAAGGTAATCATACTTGCATTTAAGTGTCCGATTTTTGGTTTTGACCATCTGATTGATTGCTTCAGTACCCAGTTTTCTGTTTTATAGGTTTCCAAACATATCTATGTTCTCACAAAATTAACTTTATGAAGTAGTTTTTCGCAAAAAAACAAGGAAGAGCAAAGTAAAATATATACATCTAAAATTTGAGCATGGTATAACGTTCATTGGAGTACACATGTAAGATATACAATGCTATCCGAAAATTACATTTAAAAACACGAGTTTTGTTTCTATCCCTTTTTCTCTCTCCTTTTTATCCATCATGCCTGTATAAGTAAACTAAAAGAGAAAAATCTTAATCTAATGGCCGCTATAGCACCCTTGCAGCATGTACCTGAAATCTCAGACATTTCTGAAGCAACAACATGAAATTAAGCTTGCATTGACGTACTTGCGTAGAGTATATTTGGGACGATACGTAAATGCACACAGCAGAACTTACTTTTGCAAAGAAGCCCTTGAAGAACTTTCTGTCCTGGAATGGAGGGTTGGTAAGGGGATGTTGGTGGGAGGAAAAGGCAGGAGAATGTTACAAATGAACTGAGACACAATGTCCTGTGAGTGCGTGTCAGGGCAGACTCTGGTTTAAGGGCTTTCGATGGTTAAGAATGACAAAGTTGTGAAGTATGGAGAGGAGAGGAGGGGGAGATCACACCTCTAGCTCACCAATCAGGCATCAGACTCACCACGTGTGATGTTTAAGGTCGATGTTATTGGTGCTGTTACAGTTCTAGTATTATTACACCACTATGTGAGTTTGATTATTTCAGTATTCTTGAAGGAATAGTAGACACGCAATGAAAATTCTGTCATTTACTCACCCTCAGATGTTAGGTAAAATATTTACGCTCTTTTCCATACAATGAAAGTGAATGTGGACGGATGCTGTTGAGCTACAAAAATAAGATATCATAAAAGGCTATCGAGATATCATAAGGCTGCGACTAACAGATATTTTCCCCAAATCGATTATTCTATAGATTTTTTAAATTAGTAGATTAATCTAACAATTATAAGTGCAATAATTCTGATGAAACGTAAAAAGAATTTTTTTAAATGAGAACAATTGCGATTAATAATCACAATTATAATTTTTGAGCAAAATAATCTTGATTAGTTTAACCATTATTGTGCAGCGCTACAAGTCACATTTATTACTTTTATGGTGTTTCTTTTGTTTTCTGGAGTTCAACAGCTTTTGTTTCCATTCAATTTCTTCGTATGGAAAAGAGCAGCATGAACACTCTAGTAAATATCTCCTTTTGTGTTTCACATTAGAAAAAAGCAGGTTTGAGTGAGAGTGAGTAAATCATGACAGAATTTTCATTTTTTTCAGGTGAACTAATCCTCTAAATGAAATCATGTTATGATGTTAGTGATGGCAGCAGCTTTGAGCAGTAGTTCATTAGGATTTTTTCTGATGCCTCAGCTTTAAGGAAGCGGTTTGAGGTAATCATAAGTGCCACAGGGAGAGAACTGATCTTGGCTCCAGTGTTCACTAATCCCATACACACATCCCAGCTAAGAGAGGACCAGTGAGAAGGTTTCAATATCACTCTTTGGCCACATACACACCAGAGTTATAACTGTTAACTTAAGATAAAAAAAAAAAATTATATCAGGGATGAAACGGTTACCGTTTTGACGATAACATTTCTGATGGTTAGTATTAGCCTTTTTTCTGTTTTAATAATCATTAAAACTGCTATTGGAAAACCTTATGGTAACCCTGTCCAGCATTAAACAAAGTAAAACAACAGCGTGCAGTGTAGGTTTCGTTTTGTGTGAAAACATGACGGAAGGCAGTGAAGTTTTACAACCTTTTACAATTTTTACAACCAAGCGCAGAGGGAAATTATATGAATGAATCACATGAATGCATTTCTGAAGGGAACTAACTGTCTTCAGAAAAGTTTTGATGACATTTTCTTAACAGGGAAACAGGTCTATTTCTGCTGTTCCATAAGCGCCACCTACTGTCAGAGAGTGGGCACTTTTTATTCAGCCCCTGAAAACTTGGCTGAATTTTTATGCAAAGTTGTCAATTTTAACCAGTTCATGGAAAATAATATAATATGCATTCTAAAATCTAAACAATTCATATAATAAGTTATCTAAAATTATTTACAGAGCAGATAAAATACCTATAATCATTTATTATTTTGACTCATCCCTTTTCTTTAAAAATGGTTTCAAGGCTGAAATATGGGATTTATCATTTTATAAAACTTTAGTCAAAACTTTATTTGAACATGTAGTACATGTTGGTAGATAAACGCAACATGTAAATGTTGTAACAACATTTTTTGTTCATTTAAAATACGGCCGTTGCTGTTATTATTTTGATGTTTATGCAAACAAAAATTGAACAGTGCTGCTAATTGTATTTGTTGTTTGTTGGTTTTCAATATAAAATGTGGTGAAATGATTTTAGATTTGTGTATCAGTGCTTTTCGAACATTTCCAACACATTTTAACAATACCGTGATAACAGTTATAACCATGATCATTTTGGTCGCTATAATGAAATTTTTATACCATTTCATCTCTACTTGAAATAAAATAAACTGAAGGAAAAATAAAAAATAAAAATAAAAAAAATTCTAAAAAGAAATTTCGGTAACACTTTCTATGAAGACCATGCTTAAAATGATTCTAGTGAATATATTCACTAATTTGACAGAAATAAATCTAAATAAATTCATTGTAACTATAATATAACATTAGAGCAATGCAAGCTGCATCTTTATAAAAACATTCATAGAACCATACGACTGACTAATTCATACTTTTAAATCAGTGTATAATGAATTATGAACATGCATTGAAAAGGAAAATGCATGACTTATAAGTAATTATAAAAATAAAATAAAAAAAACTATAACTGTTCTTATAATGTGGTATAGGTTTTAATAAGTCTTTATAAATATGTTTATAATATAGTAATACTTGCTTATAAATAAGTATAAATGGAGCTATAATTCATTATAAGCATGGTCTTCATAGAAGGTGTTACCGAAATTTCATTTAGTTTATTAACAAAATGAACTTACATTAACAAATAATAACTAATATACTTTTTTTTTTTTTTAAAAAAACAGCTAATAAAAAACAAAATTAGTAAAACTGAATTTTTTAAAACTGAATTTTAATTTTATAATATTAAAAAACTCAAACTGTAATAGCATGCCAATGATACTAAAATAACACTGATACACACTGCAGCTAAATTCCTGTTCTGTTGAAACAGAGTTTGGTTATTTATGGGTATAATGACAGCATCTACAACTGAATTCACAAACTGCTCGCATCATGTTTCTTGTTTACAGATACGCGACTCCAAAACATTGCAGTGGTTATAATCATGAGTGTGGGGAAGTAGAACTGACTGCTGTGTTTTGTATATACATGTGGAACGGTAACTGCATCAATGCATTCGTCATTCCCTAAATTTTGCCGTGTGTATGTGGCCTTTGTAAAACAAGAAGTGTACCAATTGCCAAGCCTAAGACTCACTTCCTTATCTACACTGGCCTCATGTCCCTTAACTGAGGTTTGGGTTTCAATTCAAATAATCATGACCACCATAACCATTATATACTGACCCCACATCTTCAGTTAAGGGCACAGTGAGTTTCACAGAAAGAGGTGGAGGTTACATGTTACAGAAAGATCCAAGTTAAAGTTATGGTAACTGCATTTCACAAGATCATACACAGCCATAGAAGGAAAGCAATACTCATTGGGTTAGAAAAGAGGTTTAAGGGGTGAGAGAGGATCAAGATGCTCTTAATGGCTCATATGAACAAACCTGCTTAGAAAAAGAGAACATCATAATGCATTCACATCAGAACATATGCAAACAGATGGAGGAGGGATGGAGTTTCATGGATAATAACTGCCACTGACGCTAGATATAATGAGCAGAGAACATGCAGTAACTGAAGGACCGTAGACAGACATAAATACAAGATCTGGAAATAAATAGAAACAGGAAACACTAAAGGAAAGAAAAATTAAAATATGTCCCCTTTACTGAAATCTGCAATCCTCTCTCAGAATCAGCCCGCATTTCCATGCTTTTAAGAACAGTTGTCTTAACAGTTAATCTCAGTGCATTGTGGTCTGTTTTTATATTTCTTAATTCTGGGAATATATTGTAACTTTCCACATAATTTAATAATTTCTTCACGCCATCACGAGCTGGCTGCGAAAGGAACATTCAGAAATTAATAACAAATAAACAATTCACAAATATAAAATATTTAGTTTTAGAAGAATGGGGAGAATAAAATGGTTAAAGTAGCCATGCAGCATGATAAAATAAAGCTGTGTACGTAAACTGAATGCATGTCATGCCAGCACTGAATTTAGCATTTGAAGTGTAGACAGATTTATTATGAATTTTTTGTCTAAGCCTAGTTTTTTTTTCTTTTTTCATTTTGAAAACTGATGATCCTTAAAGGCACAATATGTAAGATGATTTTTGGATTAAAATATCCAACAATGTTATATATTTTGTTGATTTGTGTACTTACATTATCCCAAATGTTTCCAAGAATATTTAAATACAGAGAAATAAGCCATTTTAACCAGGACACGGACCATGTCCGTGCGTCACCTATCAATGACATCATATCCGCGTTACCTTCGATTTGTTTTATTTTGTAGAAACCATGGAAACACCAAAGACGCTTTAATATAATGTGTTTTATTAGACAGGTGAGCAACTGTTTGGTTAAATTCATCGACAGAAAACTAATCATGTTACATAGCTCAACACAGTAAGTCTTATTGTTTAAACATCGTTTTCTTGATTTACCACGAGTACCATGTTTTACCATGACTAATATCGATATAGCATACTGCGGTGTGCAACAAGTGTCTCATAGTAGCCCTGAGCGAACTCAGAGTAGCGCTATAACAACTTTCAACACACACAAATGTATCTAATATGATACAGCGCTGCTTTACCCCACATACGCTTGACCATTAGAAGCAAAAGCGGTCTAATAAAAGCATAATAAAAGCTCCGCTGCTCTTGAGCCGTGTGTCGTACGAGTCTCTCATTAGCAATCGCTCCAGCGGCCTCGTTCCGCTCCAGTGCTTTTCAGCCACACCCTGCTTCATACTACAGTAATGTTAATAAATCTTTAATACATTAGCTCATCCATGAATATGATTTCTCCCCGAGCCCTATCATATTCTTTTTCACCGGCTGTAGACGTGAAGACAACAACTCCCATGATTCCACAAAATCAAGGCGTCATCAAGCTACGACTTTGTTTTGAATAAGCGACATCTAGCGGCAAAAATTACATATTGTGCCTTTAACTTAAAAAGTTCACTTGCTTTTTAAAAATGCGAATGCTTGGAGCTTGTCTGATTTTAATAAGTAAAAGATTCTACATTTTCTAGATTATCATTGGCACACTGTCTGCAGAAAACAGGAAGTAACAAGGTAGTTTGGTTACAAAAGAAAATGAGCGCCAACATGAATGGCTTAATCATTGAGCAGAAAGAGGTCCAACTTTCAGAGGTCAAAGATCATCAGCAAACACAAACATGGTGACTAGAAACAGTGCGGAAGTGTGTGCTTGCTCTCATTCATCTAAAACCTGAAGGTTAAACTTGAGATAAGAGCTCTGTAAAAAGCCTAGCAAAGATGGAGCCTCACGACAAGCCATCATCAACCCGCTTCTAGCACGAAAGATAAATTCTTAATCACTTATACTTTCATGTATACGTCATCCCAATATGCATTGTGATGAACACAGTAAGAGAATTTACTCAATATGACGATTGGAGTCAAGAGAAATGTTATAAAAAATAGACCTGCTGCCAATGTGGAGCGTTTAAAATAATTTACTTATGAGATTCCATTTTGTTTAGTATGCTGCCTAATAAGGCATCTAATAAGGAAGTTGACTATATAAGACTCTCCAAGGATCACAGATGGAGAATTGCAGAGATTAGTTGAGTCTCGGTGTGAGAAAGCCTAAAACAAAAAAAAACAAAAAAAGCTGGGAATATGAAGGATCTGTAGAGATTCTGTATGGAGGAATGGTCTCTGATCTCATGTCAGGCGTTCTCCAAACTCATCGGGCATTATAGGAGAAAACTCCAAGCTGTTATCTTTGCAAAAGGAGGTTGCAAAAAGTATTGAATAAAAGGGTATCATTAATTGTGTTCAACACGTATTACAGAAAAACATTTATTTTCTTTTAAATTGAGATTTACCCCCCATGTTTAAATTCTTATACTTCAATGAAAGGTTAACATTTTGTGATTTGTTTTTTGTTTTTTTTAAATAAAAGATCTAAAGGATTAACAATGCAGATTTATTTTCACAGGTTTTTTTGTTCATTTTCATCAAGGGTACCAACAATTTTGTCCACGTCTGTATGTGAAGCACGTTTATCATTATTAATCAGTGCGCCACCTGGAGGATGTTGGGTGCAGATAACACATTAACGATAAACAATATCACAAGTGGATGACATTAATAAAGATGAGCCTCTGCAGAGAGACATGAACTTCCTGGACACGGGTGGCAGGCGTCCAGTGAAAGGAAATCTGATTACAGGTTACAGAACAGTCTTCACATCCACATCCTGCCACTTCTCCTTCTAAAGCCACTTGATTTCGTGCTCTGGGTTACAGTGATGGTAACTTAATTAGTGTTGATTAGTTCTGGAAATAATAAGGTTTGGACTATCTGAGCGAGGGATTGAGTAGGTTATAGGGTCATGAGAGATGATTAATATGTTAATGTTGCCTCTTATGTTCAGTGTTTGTGTCTTCCTGCAATAGCCAAAACACTCAGACTAGGGCTGCAAGATTATCTGAAATAAAACCAAAATGGCAATATGGTGCCCGCAAAGGCTGTGATTTAATTATATAAATATATGAGATGCGTGTTTCATAGTGAAGCGCTGCATTGTGTTCGTTTACACGTGAGCAGCTCATGATCCGCCGGCGTTTTCAGTGTTTCAGAGCAGCTCGGTTCCACACTAACTCAATCTCTGCATCTGCTCTGAGTTTGAGTCACTTTAACATGCATTTAAGAATGAAACATGCACCAAACATCATCACATACGTGCAATGAGAAGCGCTTATTTACACTTCTTTATCCAGTGATATTCCTTGTAACTTTTCTCTTTTGTAATGTCTCTCAGCCATCTCTTTCTACACTTTCTTCAAATGTCCCTTTTGCTCACTCTCTCTCCTCCACAATCATGAGTGGACACGCCCTCTACTGCTGATTGGCTATAAGTGTGTTGTGGTGCCACTTTTTAACAGCATTTTTCAGAAATCGCTTACTGCACCTTTAATTTTGCAATTTTAGTCAGAACTAATTAAGACAGAATTAAGTTTGGATGTAACAAGAAGGGATGAAACAATATTAAAATTCTGGCAACACAGATAAGCCAATCATAATTTTCATGCTATGGCCAATTACTGATAAATTATCAATATTATAAATCTACACTGTGTTAAAAAAAAAAAAAAAAAAAGAAACAGACAAAGCACACTAAAAAACTAATTTTAAGAATGTTTAAGCTGCTCCTTTGCACTATATTCCAAGACTTCTGAAATTGAAGTCTTTATTCACTGAAAAAAAAAAAAAAAAAAAAAAAAAAAAAAAGTAGACACTCTGGGTTGAGTCATATGGGTTTTGAAAACATGAGTAGAGTAGATGATGACACAATTTTCATTCATAGGTGAACTCTTCTTCTATTACTCCCTGTGAAAGCAGCCATATGAGAGACTTCACCAGCATTCCCAGACGAGTGGGAGTTTATTCACAGAATGCAGACATCTGAACTCTGAACCTTTTGTTTCTATTGACCAAACTGAGAAATAAGCAAGGTCTTTTTTTTGATAGACTTTGTGGAATTGAATGTAAGAAAAAAATACATATAAAGGGTGAGAGAGACACTGGATCCATAGCCACTTCCTCAATTAAACCTCACATAAAAGGATGGCCTTCTACAAGCAGTCCTTATCCTCCGGCCTAAAGCACTAATGTGATTAAACAGAGTATTCTTTTCCAACAGAAGGTCAGACTGAGAAGATACGCAATAATTCAGAGCAAGCCGTCAGGTGTAAAGTGACAAACATCACGACTCTATTTTCCCCTGAGCTTAACCTGGGTGGAGGAGTCGGAGGCCTTGTCAATGCGGGAAATAGACAACACAGTGGATTTCCTTTTCCCTGAAGAATGGAATGTTTTCCGCTGTATGCCGCCGAGACAGGAAACTCACGCCTGTCCTTCTCCTGGTGGATTGCGTGCTTACGTGCTGCGGTTTGGGCAAATGATAAGGTACCTGTTCTGCTAACCCAATGCCAGAGCTGGAGCCCAATGTGAAAGCATTTGGGGATAATGTGTTCACTATGGCAAGTTTTCAAAACAACCACAACAACTAAGTCACAAAACTACATCATTTCCACTCTAATCAACAATGCTGCAGTGTACACTGGAAGTGGCTTCCTATTTTTGTTGTCCTGGCAAGTTACCTCAGCCCATTTTTTTTTTTTTTTTTTTTTTCAGTCAGTCTGAAATTAAATTATTTTATTTGCAAAATTTGAGTCTCATGATGATACTAATGATAAATTGAAATGTTAATTATGTTATTAAAACTAGAAAAACTCGTAAACAAAGACTGTTGTGACACATTTGTTTGTAGGCAGGTTATGTAGTAATGTAACACCCACGCTCAGCAGTCAAGCCAGTGGAAAAGCAGATGATTCTGAGAGAGGTTCACAGATCCTCATGCCGAGCACTAGCTGAGATCCGGCTCTGGCACAAGAACCAGAACCATTTAGATGGAAATCAGGTGACAACGCAGAAGATGGTTTGGGAGAGCGACACAGGGCTCTACAGCGCAGAGGTGGTTAAAGGAATATTGAGATTATTAACCAATAACTTGTATATACACAAAAGTCAGTAAGATGTTTTTTGTTTTAAAGTCTCTTCTGCTCACAAAGGCTGCATTTATTTGATTAAAAAATACAGTAAAAACAGAAACATTGTGAAATATTATTAAAATCTAAAATAACTGTTTTCTAAGGGAATTTACTTTAAAACGTAATTTATTCCTGTGTTCAAAGCTGAATTTTCAGCAACATTAGTCACATGTCACACGATCATACAGAAATCATTCTAATATGCTGATTTGCTGCTCAAGAAACATATCTGATTATGAATGTTGAAAACCGTTGTGCTGCTTAATGATTTTTGTGAAAATTGTGATAATTTTTAAGGACTGTTTTAAGAATAACGTTTAAAAGAATGGCATTTATTTAAAAACAAAATTTTTTTGTAGTGATGTAAAAGTCTTTGCTGTCACTTTCGATCTATTTAATGCATCCTTACTGAAAAAAATACTGACCTCAAACTTTTGAATAATTTAAAAGCTTAAAAGTAAGCAATTGTTTCACACTAGTATGTTAAAGGCACAATATGTAATATTTTTGGATAACAATATCCAAATCCACTAGAACAATGTTATACATTTTGTTGACTTGTGTACATTATCCCAAAGGTTCCAAGAATGTTTAAATCCAGAGAAATAAGCCATTTTAACCAGGACACGGACCACATCCATGTGTCGCCTATCAATGACATCATACCCGCGTTACCCTCGATTTCCAGTTTTATTTTGTTGAAATCATGGAAACACCAAAGACGCTTTAAAATATTATGTGTTTTATTAGACAGGTGAGCAACTGTTTTGATACATTTATAGACAGAAAACTAATCATGGTACATAGCTCACTTATTGTTTGAATGCAGTTTTCTTGATTTACAGCGAGTACCATGTTTTACCATGTCTAATATCGATCTAGCATACTCCAGTGTGCAACAAGCCTCTCATAGCAGCCGCCGAGTGAACACACAGAGTAACGTTATAACATCATTCAAATGTATTAAATGTATTAATTTAATACATGTAGCAATCGCTCCAGCGGCATCGTTTCTGCTTCCAAAACACTCAGCCTGCTCTGCTTCATACTACAGTAACGTTAATAATCACATCCATGAACATGATTTCTGCCTGAGTCCCGTCCAGATTCTATTCCACCGGCTGTGAGGTGAAGACAACGGCTCCCATGAATCCGTGCTCAATCTTGGCGTCACCAAGCTACGCCTTTGTTTTGAAAAGGCGACCTCTAGCGGCGAAAAACTACATAGTGTGCCTTTAACATGAATGATATTTAATTCTTGCAGATATACTTGTGTCTTAAATTAATATTGTTTATTTAACATTTATTATCTGCTCCTATGTACAGTACAGTACTTTCATTAAAAGTGCCTATTGTAAAGGTAGCATTTGTTAAAGGACGAGTTGAAAATTATTTTCCATGTAATCGATATTAAGACACAAATGCAGCCAACTGAGCTCAACTTGTATTAAACCTGGAACATTTGATAACATGAGCGAGACCAACGGATGGGAGAGAAAACAGCAGAAAAATACAGACACTCTTTAAATAGATCACTTGGTGTCAACTGCAGGAAAAGAGATGTGATGTGATTGGAGGAAGACAGATATGGACTGAGGAGACTGTTAAGGTGATGAACAGGAGATACAACAAATGAAGGAAGTCTTGTGTTTCTGTTTGTACACCTACCGTCTTCAATCTCTTGACGGCTTCTTCACAGATGTGCATGCCACGAGACTCCTCGACCTCCACATGTCCCAGATACTACAGAGACACACAGAGAAACAGTAGTTTAGCTTTGAAACCATGGTACTCAGTCTTTCCTGTTCCAACAGGAAAAGGTCACGCAGTCCCATCTATTCCTGTTGGAACTACCAGACCGGTGGCTACTGACACTCAATGTGCGGAAACAGTGGCGCCCTCCCCTACCCACGACAGACCTCTCTCGTAGAAGACATCACTGTGTCTCGCCCAAAAGCCTCCTGGGGTCAGGCCAAGAGGCGGACAGCTATTGTACTGAGAGGAAGTCCTTCCCCTTCCCCCCGTAAAACACACAGGAGCTGCTTGGCCATTGTCAGCTTGTGACATCAGGCATATATAAGAGCAGCTAGATGTGTGCACCTGCTTATTAACTCTGTAAAGCCTGGCATATGAAAAAATAGTCAGTAATAGAACAGTTTATTGAACCTTTTTTTTTTGGTGAGTATCATTATTTGATACATCAGGCATTTCATTAGGGCTGGATGATTATGGCCTAAAATCAAAACCTCGATTAATTGAACATTTTACCTCGATTACGATTAATAAACGATTATTTTGTTTTTTTTGCCCTCATAGTTCACTGACAAGGTCTGTATTGTAAATATGCTTGACTATTAAAGGTGGGATATTTTTCCTATTGAAAGAGTGATCTGACATAACTCACTATCAGCAGTTATTTTATCTATGGTTCGTAACATTTCTTACAGATTTCTGCTTGTTGTAAATCAGATAAAGATAAATTAGCACAGTACCAGTACATAATGAGAGCGATTGCATGTGTGAAATAGTCATTTTCTGCTCCTCAGTGCTGTTTGTATGAGTGTTCGTGCCACAATGCAGCTGCGCGAGTACGGTAGCTCGATATAATATACATCCAATCGTCTAAAATCACTTGAATGTCCAAACCGGCAAACCTTAAAACAAATACAACTGACAAAGTTTAGTGAAGACGCAAGGCTCACCACTCGCGCCATCACTGTGTTGAACCGGCGTTCACCTCTTTGTTGCTTTTATGCCACTGACTGGATGGGGCGGAGTCACGTGGCTACACACTCAGTAGTGTGTTTTTATGGGGGAAGTATTAACAGGATTAAAAAACCGAAATAACCGACATGGGAAAATGACGTCGGTTAGAGGTTCTGAATTTCAGTTTCGATTACTTTTCGATTAATCGTCCAGGCCTACATTTCATGTAGTGTGATACATGAATATGGAGGATATGGAGCTCATACCTGGGAGGAAAAAAACACCTCAGTTTTATTCAAAGACCCAAACTGAGCATAAATATGCAATTTAATGCAGCTGCTGACCAAAAAGTAAGATGAAATTTTAATAGCTTGTAAATCAATGAGATCTTTATAATAATATAGCAGATCTTTGTATGTATATTTGTATATTTATCATATCTATCTGCCATGTAAGATGATATTTAAATGCTTAGGTTTATGATTAAAACATATAATGCAATGCAATACAATGATGATTGAGAGATGAACAAACTTTTTTCCATATATTAGGGAGCAAAAACACTGTTTTTTTTGTGTGTCCCTTTAAATGCAAATGAGCTTCTGCTCCCAGGCCCCCTTTCCAGAAGAAAGGTTGCTCAACAACAACAAAGCTGGAGAAACTCACACAGCCAAAATGAGGATTGTCAGTAACGGTGTTCAGCCTTACATTGTTCAAACCGGATCAAATTGGACACTGATGGAGAGTTTCAGGAAGAAGTTACAACTTTTAGAATGAATCTGGACGGTTCTGAATGGTTAGTGGATAAATTTATGTAGTTGCTGTGGAGTTGATTCAACTCATCGACTAGCATGTGCCGTCATGTTAATCTTTTGTGCAAATTCAATGTTGAATTTACCCTCGTTTGTTAAGCAGTCCGGTGTAAAATGACGACATGATAACAACACTCTACTACAACAACTCTTCCTCTTCTCTAAAGCAGCCCAACATGGCCTCACCCCCTTTGTTGCGTTTTCCTGGGGGCAGGGTTTATGTAAAATTGTGGGGTTTGTGACCCGGGAAGAAGCTCATTGTAGTCCCTACCAGCCGTTTGTTGTAGTCCTTAAAAAGAAATTTCTGTAAAAAGAAAATATCTCCCTTTACATTGAACTTTGAGCGTCGTAACTTTACAGATGTTGTTTATACTGAAACAGCAACATTACACACTAACTAAAGTTAAAAAAGTGAAATCATAATCATGGTCCCTTTTAAACTTTTACTTTTACAAATCATCACATTAAAGATAACATTAAAATTGGATAATATTTAGAGCTTTGAAGTGCTGGAAAAAAGTGTGAAAACCCTTGAAAAGTGCGTGAATTTCACTCTCAAAAGGTTGTACGAACCCGAAGATGATTTGACTATTAAAGTTAGCATTACTACATTAAATTCATGATGAATGTTGGTGATTTGTAGATTGAAAAGCCTTCTATAACTTGTTCATTCATGGCACAATGTTTCTCCTGGTTTCCATGTCAGCACCGTTTAATCTGATATATGGTTTATAGCAGAATTCTGCACTGAATTTGAATGCTTCCCACTAGTTCTCTCAGCGATGTTATTAATACTGTGGCGAATTCAAACGATTCCTCACTGGATCTCCCAGTGCTGTGTAATAGCAATGTTTTTTTCAATAATTTCAATAACACAATGAACTCTGTTAGAGAACTAGATATTGCAATTTATCTGTTCAATAAAATATCATTGTGACAAATAACCTATGCCACTCCCACACCATAGCCAGAGCAACTTTTCTCTATTTACGGATATGACATGACACACAAGGATGAGTGACGTATGTACGCAATTTTGCATGAAAAGCATCCTGCTCGGTCTAAAATATAAACACTTATAATGGGCTTACCATAGTGAATCAGGAAACAAGACAAAAACATGTTTTGGAAGAAAGATTGATGGTGTAAAAAAAGTTAGGCACCTTTAAAGTGCACATTTAAAATAAAGTGCAACCAACTTTTTTTTATGTGGAGATATTTTCCAGATCTCAGAGTTTTTCACGTCAAAAGAAAATAACATAAAAATATTGTTAGACATTACTTGACACTGACTGCTTAAACATGTATGGTCACTTTAAAAAACTGACTATTGGAATAGATCAGAAAATAGTTTAGATTTGGGAGTGTGGAGAGAGTTTGATTCAGAATATAGTCTTTATTGGTCAGATTATTCCTTGATGCTCTGGAGTGAGACATGCTTTCAGAAAGCTGGCAAATGATGTTTTAAGGTCTAGTCTTCATCTGACATGGCTCATAACCTGACTCTGAACCAGTTATTGAGCATGAATGAGAAAACCAGCTGCCTATAACCATGAGAGCAGCCGTTTTTCCATTGCCTGTAAAAGAACAGAGCAGTAATTTAGTTGGGAAATGGGCACAGAGTTATTCATAGAGCTACTCTTCTCGAACAGTCAGAACTGGTTACATAAGTGTGTCCTCAACAAATCTGAACCTTTATGTGAACTGGTCATCAGACACTTTCAAAAATGTATGTTAATAGCCAGATATCAAAAACTTGATCCAGTCCACTTCAGATTATTTTAGTTCTTAAAATGTTGAACAATACAGGTTTAGGCCTGACTGGCAAACGCAGAGTCAGTGTCATACGTCACACAGAAATGAAAAGAAAATATTTTTCAAATAAAAACAAAAACATTATAAGTATATATTATTTAAATTGTACAGTTTATTTGTAAACAGCAACTGCATTACAGTATTGTGAATGAGTATGCTTTATTTTCCATTTGCAAATTATAATATTATGAATAATATTCAATATATACATTAAATATTAGAATTTCAGAATTACATTTTATACTTTAGATTAATGGAATTCTTTTCAATGCTTTACAACACGTATCCCGGGGTTGTTTACTGTTTATTAGATTTCCAATGACATTTTCAGTGGCTTGCAAAACTGAGAAAAAATGGGTCGCAAATATGTGCATGAGCTCAGAGCTGTTTGACTTTTTCTTCAGCTTTGCCTCCAACTGTTTTTAACACAGGTCTATTCATCAAGACAATTGTGACAAATGTTAAAAATATGAACTGATTAATGGTAAGGATGTGGAAAACTACACATTTTCATAATAAACTCATTAATTACACGCCCTCATGTTGTTCCACACCCGTAAGACCTTCGTTCATCTTCAGAACACAAATTAAGATATTTTTGACAAAATCAGAGAGGTATCTGAGGTATCTGACAGTGCAGTGCTTCAGGGTTCGACGTCAGAACACCGGCTCATTATTGGCCGGCTCCTACGTCAGCATCACACGCATGTGTCATGCTGCTCACGTGAACAGCGTCAGCCAATAATGGGTCGGCGTTCGGACATAGAACCTAGAAGCTCTGCAATGTGTTTACAACATAAACAGCGCAGGAGATTAACAGGGAAGAGAAGAAATTATTGAAAAAAACTTGTTATTGTTTTGTTTTTGCGCACAAAAAGTATTCTTGTTACTTCATAACATTAAGGTTGAACCACTGTAGTCACGTGGACTATTTTAACAATGTCTTTAATACCTTTCTGGGCCTTGAAACATACAATGACGTTGCTGCCTATGTGTGGTTCAGAAACCCTTAATTTGTGTTCTGAAGATGAACGAAGGTCTTACCGGTTTGGAACGACATGAGGGTGAGTAATTAATTACAGAAATTTCATTTTTGGGTGACCTACCACTTTAGGAATGACTCCAAAACAGAGAAAAGAAGAAAAGAGAAGAGAATTTTTAGAAAAAGTTATTTTATGCACCAAAACAACTGATTCACTGGATGTCATTCTCCTGACAAAGCACCTCAAGTGAACAAAAGCACAAACAAACCATAAAAACACTCACTCACTGCTTCATACACACACATACACACACGTACACACACTAAAACACTTCACATACTGAGCTCTATGGAGTATATTTATGATCAGCAGGTGGAGAAATAAGAGCTCAGATGATGATACTGAATCTAGGACACGACAACAGAACACAAACACTCTCTCACACACACACACACACACACACTATTTCGCCAGAGGCCACTGATTTACCGTGACCTTACGGTACAATGATAAACCAGACTAAAAACAGAGGTGAAAAAGCACATCTACAGGAGAAAAAAAAGGGGCGCTGATGGTCAGAATGTGGAGACATGCACTCGTGTTTGATTTCAGTCTGCTCTCTCTGTGGGATTGTGGGTAAATGTGGTAAATCAGAGAACCATCAAAAGCAGGCTGAGGACGGATATTCTAGTTGCAGAAAACAACTGACACACTCATTCTCTTCATCCCATAAACTCCGTGGAGACGAGAGAAAGGTGTCCCAAACATGGGCTGCACAGCACCTCTAAAGATCACAGCCAGTCACAAAGCTGTATGTCCAACAAACAAATAAATGGTCTCAGAGAAGTAGGGCTGCCCCCTAATAGTTGACTGTTAGTCGACGAAAAGAGGCTTAGTCGACCAAAATTTCAGCTGGTCCATGTGGTAATTATAGTACATCGGGAAGGACACCCAAACGCTCATTCATCGACCTCAAATATGGCTTATCATATGAAACATGTAAGTAGTAGCATAATTGCTTAAAATGAACAACTACTAGTCGACCTGAAAAATCTTTAGTTGAGGGCAGCCCTACAGAGAAGCTGCGTATCAATCATATGAAATGAGCATAGATAACAAACCCATACAATCCCAAAATAAATCATGCATCTCATAATATTTTACTTATTATTTTTACAGAATGTAAAAGAATGTCTTAGTCTCACATATGATATAGATCATATGTGACCTGTAAGGAGTACAGAAGAACACTTAAAAAATGCTTTGCTTTATTTGTTGAGCTATTTGTGTCATAATCCCTGGTCAAAAAAAATAGTGTGAATTACAGCATATTATTTTCCAAAAGCAGGTCAGAGACTAGTGTTCAGACAAGCACAACAATAGCAGACAACAAGTGCCTCAAAGCTCTAGGAATCTCTAGCATAAACAGCATGAAAATGATTGACAGCTCCAGGTGGTTCAGCACAGGTGTGTGTATGTCCTTTACCTTCACAGCGAAGCTGCATTTGCCCCCGCGTACGGCCTCCTCGTCTGTCTGCCACTGGTGCGGCCGGCTGGACTCTGGCACATAAACGTCTTTCTTTCGCCGGAAGCTCTGCCGTAGCTTATTCATCGCTTAACCTCCTCCTGCAGACGGTACAGAGAGACGTTTCAGACAGATGTCAACAGAAGACTGAAACCAGCACCAAGACTAGTCTCACAGAGCCAGACTTCTGATTATCAACTTCACATCTGGTCCATTAATCAACGAAAATTCCAAAATTAATGGGAAAAGCATGCAAAACAAAGAGAAATTTCTTTTACTTGCTATAAATATAATGGTTGTCATAGTATCAAAAGTACCAGTGAAAGTACAGTGATGACATTGAGACAGAGTCATTATTAGCGATATACAGTAGAAAGACTGCCATTGTTACATTAAAATTTCAGCATTCACTTGGTACTAAATTGTGGTACTGATATGGATATTTCGAGGCCGATATCTCATGAACGATGTCTGCGTTCACTCAAACTGATTTTCTGAAATCAAAATGTGATGTGCTAGTGAATGGGTTTGCTACTTGTGCATTCGCGATTGGTCTTTAAGATTTAGTTTTACATGAAAAGCTAAAATAGTGAATAATTTCTAAGTAAAATATCTAGCTTCCGCCGCTTTCCGGAAGCTAGATATTTTACTTTATAACTTGTTAAATATGCATATTTTTCTTACACAAACACATCGCTTCGCTTCAGAAGGCCTTTATTAACCCCCCGGAGCCGTGTGGAGTACATTTATGATGGATGGATGCACTTTTTTGAGCTTCATACTGGTTGGTCTCATTCACTGCCATTATAAAGCTTGAATGCTTCAGGATATTTATTAATATAACTCTGATTGTGTTCATCAGAAAGAAGAAAGTCATATACACCTAGGATGGCTTGATGGTGAGTAAAGCTTGAGCTAATTTTCAGTTTAAAGTGAACTAATCCTTTAAGATTTTAAATAGCTTTTTTAGAATTTAGGAAACTCTTGGCGTTTCCATCCAGTGGTTTTTTTATGCGATATCCCAAAATGTGCATAAAAATAAGTGGATGGAAACATGGCTATTGTAACTGCAAGGAATTTTAAACTGCTATGCCTTCACATCACACACACAATATTTCTCTCTCACTAACACAAAACTGAACAAGATCCGAGCGGTGTCACCCCTGCCCTGATTGTACCAACACACACACACACACACACACACACGCACGCACACACGTGCAGAGTCACGCAGTGCTGAGTCATATCAGAGCTGCTGTGGATCAGTCACCTGCAGAGCCAGACAGCAGACAAACTCACACAGAAGATTCAATGCCTCTAAAACTTCTACAAAGAGCAACAGAGAAACATTTCACTTTACACTCAGCAGAAGTTCAGATTTCAACAGCATAACGTGACACTCATTTGAATGAGCCAGGAGAGATACACACACACACACACACACACACGTTCAGGCAGTAAGAAACAGCTTGTCTTGCAAGGAGGAAAACACAATAGCACATTAGCATAAGAGACCAGTGCCAAGCCCAGCTTGCGTGTGATGTGTGAGCAATAGAAAAAAAACACACAGGTTCGCAACTGTAAGCATTATTCTTTATTGTGTGTGTGTGTGCATGTTTTTGTGACATATCAGGACACAAATTTGTATAATGACATGGGTATGACATAGGTCTTACAAGAGGAGGGTGACTTATGAGGACATTACCCCATGTCCCCATTTTTCAAAAGGCTTATAAATCATACAGAATGAGTTTTTTTTTTTTGAAAAAGTAAAAATGTGCAGTTTCCTGTGATGGGTAGGTTTAGGGGTAGGGGTAGTGTAGGGGGATAGAAAATAAGGTTTGTACAGTATAAAAACCATTACGCCTATGGAATGTCCCCACAATTCACAAAAACAAACGTGTGTGTGTGTGTGTCTGTGTGTGTTAGTAAGTAGGTTTAGTGGGACTTGACACTTACTTTTTCCACAAGAAACACAAACATGCTCCCAAGCTGAACAGTTTTGGAGAATATTAAAAAAAAACTTTAGAGGTGCAATGAAAATGTATCAAATAATGGATTCAAAAAAATATTACATTTATTAGAATACAAAAGAGTACACTGAGTTCTTAAATATTTCTGCTTCAAACTGTATTTTAATATTATGTAAATATTTATAGGCCTTCTTTAAACTGTGTTTGTGCAAATATGTACGTAATAAACAGATTGTTGTGCTGATACTAGTAAAATTGAATACTGAATCATTCAAATTATGTTCTTAGTTTTTTCTTCCTGTGACGGCAAAGCCCAGACAGAAAAGTTTGTTGAATTAAATGCCAGATACAGTTTACTGTGTAAACAAAATACCAATAACTACCAGGAGAAAAAAAATGCATAAGGTGATATTTTTAATTATAAATAAGCCTGAAATACACCATTGCAAATGCAAGTGAAACGCTGGCATTGTCAAGTCCTAGTTAGTAGGATTAATTCTTTTATTCAGCAAGAATGCAATAAATTGATCAAAAGTTACAATAAAGTCACAACAAAGATGTTCCAAAGGATTTTTTTTCCAAATAACTGCTGACACTTTCTATTCATTTTCAAAAAAAAAAAAAAAAAAACAGTAACAAGGTTTCGACAAAAATATGAAGCAGCACAACTGTTTTCAATGTTGATAATAATAAGAAATTGTTTCTTGAGCAGCAAATCAGCACTTTCTGAAGGATCACGTGACACTGAAGACCGGAGTAAGGGTGCTGAAAATTCAGCTTTGTTCACAGGAATAAATTACGATTTAAAATATATTACAATAGAAAACAGTTATTTTAAATTCTAATAATAGTTCACAATATTACATTACATTATATTTGATTAAATAAATGCAGCCTTGGTGAGCAGAAGAGACTTCTTTCAAAGACTAAAGAAATCTTACAGACCCTAAACTTTTGAACGCTAGTGTGTGTAGAGCCACTTTTGAGTGAAAAAAAAGAGATGCTTCTTAGCAGAGGCATCTTATTGGTCAGTGAAATTTTATCACTGGATAAAGAACGTTCTTCTGTCATCAGACAAATATTCTTTCCCAATGTGTACAGAGTAGCAGAAGAAAATGAAGAGAAAAAATGTTAATAAGCAGAAGAGATTAGTGTGTGTGTGTGTGTGTGTGTGTGTGTGTGTGTCTGTGTCTGTGTGTGACATCAAACGCCTAGGCTGGTGCCAATGAGTTCATCTACTGTCAGAGGACAGAAACTGTGAGAAAAACAGCAGAAACCAGCACAGAGGAAGAGAGGGAGAGAGAATCCTACATAACGCTGGCTCAACTTCAGCAGCTTTTTTCTGCTCGTCTGTATTTGGGTCAGATGGTTTGTGCATTCACTGCAGGCCGCGGGCGAAGCTCTGTCGCTGTAGAAGAAAGGATGCTGCGGAGGAGACATGATGAAAAACACCACTCTACAGATTTCTGCCACTACTCATCACCTAAAGCCTCCTCTCCACTGACATCACTCTCCCTCGTGATCTCCGTCCGTTCTGTTCCAGTCTTAAGCTCCATTCACACTGACAGTGATTTTATCTCTGGAGGTCACAAGGTCGCTGTACTGTTGGTCATAGGAGGTGTTCCTGATGCTATTGGTGGGCTGCGTAATGAAAACTTGATCACAAATGAGCTGTACTACCAGTTTAAGTCAATCTATCCAGATAAGGAATCAGCTTTCTTGTTGCTAAAAAGCATTCTGCAGGGGAAAGCAGCAGAAGTAATGCACAATGAGTCATATAAATGGAGGTTTGGAAATGGATGGAATGAAAGATCAATGAATAAATCAAACACCTTCAGAATGTTGACCATTTTTGATATGGTTTTCCATGCATTACATAAGGCATAATGTGCAGTCAGCCCAATGGTAATGAGTGACTAACTTTACATTATCCCTGTATGTAGGCAAAGACAAATCAAATAGAACATAGAGAATCAGTTTTATTTTTTCCTAAATTCCATTTTTGTGGGGGGAGTTTCACTTTTGTATGCGCAATCACGTGTACACTGTAGGGAGCAGCAGCACTGACCGCACATTTTACAAGATATTTGCGAGCAGTATTGGGGAAAATTACTTTTAAAAGTAATGCAATACAATATTGCATCACTCCCTAAAAAAGTAACTAATTGGATTACTTAGTTACTTTTTATGGAAAGTAATGTGTTACTTTACCTTTGCATTACTCTTTCTCATCTGGGCAAGGCTGTTTGTTTTTATATCAACAAAAAAGTTCTATTTTTGGCAAATGTAAAGGCCCTTTCACACCAACGCCTCTGCATTCTCGATTTCTCTCAGCATGGGGACAGGAGAGATGTCAGTCAATAAACGGGAAAACAAAGTAACTTGCATTACTTATTTGAAAAAGTAACTCAGATATTTTGCTGTAAATTTAAAAGTAACGCATTACTTTACTAGTTACTTGAAAAAAAGTAATCTGATTACGCAACTCACGTTACTTGTAATGCGTTACCCCAAACACTGTTTGTGAGATATTTACAAGATATTTTTCAGGATCTGTTGCGCACCAAATCCTCCGCCATCCTCTGCCATATTTACGAAATATTTTTATATGAGATATTCGTCAGGATCTGTTGTGCAACAAATCCTCCGCCATATTTACAAGATACTTCCTTTCTCCAAGTTTTACTTCCCTTTTATAATTTCCACCTAATTGTTTCCTTTCCAGATATGGGCATGGACGCCAAAAGGTTCACAGAACTTTCCTCGCACCGCCACAGTATACGAGATACTTGTCAGGATCTGTTGCGCACCAAATCCTCCACCATCGCTCTGTCAGTCATCTGTCCTTACTCTCGTCACGTGATAAGTGAAATCTGACTCCTGCTGCGACTCTGCAGCTCGTGCTGTATGGAGCAGAGCAGACGAGGATTCAGTTTATAATTGTAGCGTCTATTGTCCAGCTAAACTAAATGGTATTTATTTCTTTTAAAACGACAGTGGGGGCGGTGCAGCAGTGGGCAAGTCGTGTAATCGGCCAAACACCTGTAAAGCAGAATACCATAGCAAGCCTAGTCCATAAAACTGCAAATGCACATGAAGTGTGCTATTTGGGCCAGGGCCAAAAAGGACAGGCCGATGGCCCAGAGCCAGCGTGAAAAACCCCCAGGACACGCTTGGGAAGGAATTGTCAATGGCCCATGCTGCATCATTACAAAAGTTTACCATTTACACGTTTTTTTTTTTTTTTTTAAATCTTGCCAATTTAAACATTCAAGCGATTTTAAACCATTGTAGCATAAGAAGGCATGAAAGACAACTCAATTCTGTACTCACACGCTGTTTTCTGTGCGCTCACACCCAAATCGTGCACACAGAGAGCCGCATTTCAGACAGCGCGAACACCGAAATGAGTTCTCTTTCACGTCTTTTTGTGATTGAACAGATAAATACACACAAAATTGTCAAAATACCTATCTTGGCAAGTACCCTAGTAAACACAGTCGGTTATGTCTTAAATGTACATCTCGCGATTTGATTAACTGTACAGCCCTAATTTTGATTTATTCATTCAGAAACCCGCTTTTCCACAGCTTATTGCATTTGAGCGGTTTAAAATTGCTTTAATGTTTAAACTGGCAAAGCTTAAAATGCATGCAAATGATAAACTTTCATGACGCCACAGCACTGCAACGCTACGTTAGCATAACCATGATAGACTGCAATATCTACTTGTTCACAAATTTCTAACAGTTCATCGTAATTTAATTATTATTAGAATAAATAATAATTAACTATTCAGGTGATCAATTTAATAGTTTCTTTAAATACCTTCCTTTTACATTTTTTGGTCAGTTGATTTTACTCACAGGACACAAGCTCACAATATCATAATTGGATGATGACTGAAGTTCCTTTAATCTCTCTTGCTCGTGACAAAGTCTTCCGGTTACTTTGCCACTGCAAAGTGGCTGTCAGTGTGAACAGGCTTTATACTATTTACTCGCTTCATGACTGTCTCTCTTCCTGTCTGTGTCTTTCTGTCAGTGTGTGGGAGACTGAGACTGGTGTCAAGGGGGTGAAATAAAAGTGAATAAAACAAAAGAGAATATGTGAGTGCGTGTGAAAAGCAGTATAGAGACGATGGGAAACAGAAACTCATGGTAGACCGAGTCATGTGAGCAGGCTTAGCTGCACAGTACAGCCACTAACCACTTTCACACATTTCATGTTTAATTGCCGTTAAATTGATGGATTTATTTATTTATTTAAAAGCTACATCTGTTATTCACAAGCAACAGTGTTTTTCATAAGCTGCTGCCATTCACACACCACCATCAATATGATGTTAAAACTCTCCAATGCTTTTTTTTACTAGAAATTACGTTTTAACATCTGCCCTGGATATATAGTAGGCAAGGGCTTTTCCTGCATTGAAAATATTTTAGCAGCCACCAAAATTAATCTTTGTCCCACCACAGATTAATTTAATCATTCAAAGTCCCCCTGCAATCAAATGTTTTTTGGCTTTTAGTATGAATATGTTAGCCTTACTGTTATTTATAAGCTAGCGCTGCAAAACAATGAAATAAAAATGCATTTAGAAGATATAAGCATTCAAAACTTACTCTCACTTCCACCAATATGGATCAATGCTTTTGATGACATCACCCTGAACTTCAGCATCTTATCAGATTTTCTGTCCAATCAAATGCTCTCTAGAATCTCACGCCCCCTACATTATCAATAGACGCTGAAGCTGAGGCAGAAATCGGTCACTTGGTCAGTTACTATTTTATACATGATGAAAGGCAAATAGTGCACTACATAGGGGATAGGGAACGATTAATACATTGTAAATATGCTTTCCATTGAGGCAAACGAACTCTGGTTTCACATTAGTGTCACGCGAATTGCAGCACACGCGGTCTGCTCTGGTCCAGAAACACGATAGCACAGAGCGGATCATATACGAGTCGGCACAGACCATAAAACGCATCGGACACATTTGAACAGAATGCTATATTTTACAGAGATATGGAAGAGGTAAGGAGGAGAAATGGTTAGAGATTAGGAGGAAATTGAGGCTTTACTGAGCTCAACAGCTCTGGCCGAGCTGTGATACAAACGAAACGCTATTGGCTATTTTAAAAAAGGGGAGGAGCTGTTCGATATGTCCCGCCCTGTATTCCTGTTTCAGTGGAAATCACGTCAACACATTGAATAATGCTGCACATTTCAAGGCACTTCAGTGGGCACTTTCAGTTCTGCAGTACCGGTACCAGCTGATAGCCTAGTGCTTTAAAACACTTTTGTGTAAGCGCTCTTTTTTTTAACAATTTTTTTTTAACCCATTTACAACATGTTTTTGCAGCGTTGAGCTTTGTAGCCAATCATGGACATATCTGTGAATGCAATGGCTGCATAAAACAAGTTTTTGTTCAGCGCGAGTTCTGCACGCTTGTAACTGATAATTTCATTGATTTTAATTGCAGCGATTTTTGCTTGCTTTCTGTATAGAATATATATTTTCATGCTGCTAACTACACATTGCAAAGTTTCTCGATTAACAATCGTATTTAAATGTGCAGTTGAATCCTATAGCAATGGACGGAACAAAAAAATCTGATAATGCACAGATCATTTGACAAACAGTAAGTCTCGGAGTGTAAATGCAAAATAATAATTTCATTGCTAACTTTTCAAATCAGTCACTAAGTGACTTTTTACATACAAATCTATAGATTTTTAAATATAAAAGCACTTTGTTTTATGATCTGTCCTCAAAGTGATTCTTTTTTTATTTCATTAATAAATTGGATAAGTTAAGTAAAACCGTTTCTTTGCATTTATTTTGGATTAAGTTCACATGGGTAAGGTACTTTGTACAGCTGCATTAAAAATATTTATTTCTTGATTTTAATCAATTCTCATTTCGATGAACTGATTTCAATTTTTAAATCCCAAGAATAGATCTTTTAGTCTATTCTGTTTTCAGCTGATGAATGAACAAATCTTCACAAAACATTATTTGTAGCGTGCCTGCCATCCAGTAAGATTTGTGCTGTTACACTTGATATGAAACAAAGTCTCAGCTTTCAAATTCTGTCAATTTTATAATGAAATTCAAACAATAAATGCCACTTTGGCGCTCTTTAATGTGTAGTGACAGATCGCTGTAGCACCTCAGTTCAACTAGTTATTGTACTAAATAAACATGAATGAACATCAGAAGGTATGTTGAAAGATACAGTACAACTTATTGAAATGAATCATGTCTGTCAGTGTTTCAACCGCAAAAAGATATCAATAAAACAGCTTTTAAACAATGTCACTTATCATTACATTTACCTCAGGTAAGCTGTTCAATGACCATAATTTGTTAGTTAGCTAGACAAATGAACTGTAGAGAGGAGCATTTTGATAAATATATGCACTACATTACATATTTATGAGTGAATGAGCAGTGCAGTTTCATCTATTACAAAACATTTTTTTCCATTAAAAAAATAAAATAAAAATGTTGTAAAGGAACTGTATAAATGATTAAACTGTTAAAGTTTTATGAATTCAATTGATTAGACATGCTTTTGATTGTTGATATTGAGATAATGGTATGCAGAATTTGGGGGAAAAAATAAAAATGATTTCATAGGCCCTATTTAATCATTGCTCTCACTGGCTCACAAGATTTTAAACAGAAAAATTCAGTTAAATGAAATGTCAAAAGATAAATGAAAACGCCCATGAACAGAATAAATGAATAAAATAGTGAGTGAGTGAGTAAATGATTGAGTGAATGAAAACAAATGAGCAAATGAGTGAATAGACTAAATGAGTCAATGAGTCAGTGATTGAATGAACACTTTGATTCAGAGGGGCCTCTCTTAGCCTGTTGTCTCTCTCTGGTGCGTTAATGAGGCCATTAGTGCACTAGAAGAGCATTAAGTTGAGCGCTGGCCAGACACAAGCCACTCGCTGCCTCAGTCACGCGGCTCAGAGACGAGGCATGAAAGCAGGAGAAGCGAGAGGAGACGAGGTAAAAAGCGGAATGAGCCGAGGAGACGCGCTGGGCTGAGAGAGAAGCTATTTAAATCATCTCTCCAGGAACGGAAAACACTTATTAATTCCTGCAAATAGAACCTGGAGAGGAAGACAAAAGACCTTTCAGACGGACAGAGAGAGAGAGCGCCAGCAAAGAAACACTCTCAAAAAAAGCTCTCATTCAATGCAACAAACACGTGGCTCTGCTCCATGTCAGACATCTTATGAATGAAACCTAAAATATGCATTTAGGATGGTAAAAAAAAAAAAAGCTATTTCAGGCGTCACTTGCAGCTTATGTAATGATGGAAAAATCATTACATAAAGCCTGAAATACTGAGAAGGCAAAATCAATCAGTACTGATTAGAGACAACTATAAGTAAGGTTGATTTCTCCAACAAGAGTAACACCATGACTCTGTAGCAAAACATTGCTTTGTTTATTTGAGCATCCCAATCATCTTGATATTAACACTGACTGGAACAATGGTGTGACAGTTTTTCTTCCATGTTTTAATTTTAAGTATAGTAAACCTCTGTTGTGCAGCACTTTGTTCACCAAAATTAACTGTCAATTTTCATTTGATTACATTTTTTAAAAAAAAATATTTAATTTGATTACCCAACATTTTTGATAATATATGTAGTAAATTAAATCCAAAAAAATTAAAACAATTTACACAGAAAAAAAAAAAAGGACACACAAGGCCCTAAACTAGGGCACTGTAAATTACAGCATTACTAAATACTACAACGCAAACTAAAACAAAGTATCTTTTTATTTTTTTATTTTTTTTTTTATGTTAACTAGACACCACTCACTGACAAAAAAAGCAATGTAATGGGGTCGTGATGCTTATTGCTGCATAACGCCTACTGTAGTGAGTCAATGATATTACGTAACAGGAAGCAGTTAAACAGGAAGTGAAAAGGGGGCTGGGAAGGAAGGGAACCCTCTTCTGGATCTAGAATGTTGTGTAAGGGCTGGTCCGACTCTTCCCCATCCTTGACAAACAGCCAGTTTTAGAAACCCTGACTGAAACACCCGATTACAGCCAAGCAAAGCAAATCTATTGAAACGCACAGAGCGTATCACAGAGGAGCGGCCAACAGAGTGGACAAAAGGGGTGTCACAGTATGATAACCTTCACTAAAAATATCACAGCCATTTACAAAACACAAATAACAGAAGGAAATTCAATTTGGTATACACAGCCCTAATGTCCTTGATTCAAATGATATTACTGGTAATATTTGATCAGATTTTTACTTCTTATCACATTCTGATCACACAGAATGACATGGACAAGACTTAGTATAGCATATTTGCAGGCAAGGCTTATAATTTCAATAAACCATATTAAAATACATTTTCCATCCGAGTATGAAGTAATTAAACTGAACAAAGAACTTACAGTCTATGAGTGCTGAATAGCCCAGTCAGTGCACACTAGAGGTCTTCTTCCTGAGTCCAAAGATCTGTACCCAACCTAAACTGACCTGAATGACTTCTTACCCATCCTGAACCTGACATGCAGAGCTTGACATTAACACCCGCCAACCCGCCAAATGCAGGTGGGTTTCTGTGCAGCATCCATGCAGGTGGATGCTGTGGCATGTAACGCAGTCACTCCTACTAGCTACTTTGGCGGGTTGAAATTTATATATAATATATGCTAGGGCTGCATGATATATCGCAAATTTTATTGCACAGGATTTGGCAAAGACTGCGATTATTTTATGCGCAGCTTGTCAGAGCTGTACGGCTCTGTGATCAGTAGTAAATGCTTTTCCATCTGGAAGTCAGAGGGCGCTCTTGAGCAGAAACACCAAATATGCCCTGCCGCAGAAGTAGAAAACACGCATCATTCCAGGAAATCCCTATGGGCATCATACTATCGCTGTAGCTGAATAAACAGAAGATTGAAAAGCTTTGATTGATTAAACATGACTAATAAACTCACGACTGCTTTATTCTGTGTAAGAAGCCACATCATCTCACAGAAGGATGCTCAACTGTCGTTATGAAGTGAGTTTGGAGTAAAAACATGTTATTAAATGTTGTCTTTTGTTGGACAAGATGTTAATGAATGCTTCTCATGTCTGGAAAGATGTTGGACGCGTTGCTTTTTCAAATGTACATTATAAGCAACTCAAACTTGCAGTGCTTTCAGATGGATTAGCATTTGTAGCCATACTTCATTGACAAGCTGCGCATAAAAATAAATAAATAATCGCACTAAAAATCACGTTTAAGCGTGATTTCAATGCTATTTTTCTTATTGTGCGATAAATCGTGCAGCCCTAATATATAAATTTTTCAATTGTAGTCTTTTAAAAAGACATCTGAAATAATAAATTAAGTGCAATGTCAAAAATATAATTTTTTCAATACATAATATTGAAATATCTAAATACTTCCAATACTCATTTTCTGCAGAATAGATACACAATACCAGCTGTGATTTCTCTCTCTCTCATCTCTCCTACAGTGAGTTGACACATAAACCCGCCTCCCCTCACTCACTCGTTTCATTTGCTTTGGATGAATATTGTTGGTGTTACAGAGCTTGAATTTCGGCGTGGGATTGCACATATTGCACAAGATTTTACTCATTCCAGCATATTTTGTGCAAAGTGCACGCACAAAGCCGCCTCTCAGTACTAAATTGAGTTATTTTTTGCTGCTTATTGTGCTTAAACAGTGAAATACACAAAATAATGTCAAAATGCATTAATTCGTTCATTCATTCATTCATTCATTCATTCATTCAGGTGTACCAAACTCACTCTCAAAATGCAGGTGTGAATCACAAAAATTTGAAGCGTCTTAAATTAAAATGTGGTTGTCAGTATAATTTATAACCAAACTGTTTTACCTCCTTTTACACCTGGGGGTATTCCAAAAAGCTTGTTATGCAACATACCCGGGTAGGTTTATATAGATAAGTAAACAGATAACCTCAACTTTCAGTTACAAAAACTGAGGTAACTTTCATGGTATGCAAGTAGCCATAGCAACTTAATTTTTTAATTACTCCCAGAGCAGGTTACATTTTAGGGTTAGTTTACTTCAGAGATATTCAGCGTATATATGTGCCCTATTGATGAGGCTCCACAGGGTGTGAGATTTCACACATTATTATTTTATATAGTTATATAATTGTTGTAATTATAAAGCACTATAAGAAAGCAATGTTTGTTTCATTTTTATTTATTCATTTTATTTTCATCTCACACACTGTGACTCTGCATTCAAATTTGTGTCACTTTGCCACTATTTAAATTTCTTATGAAATTGTGATTGCATCTCCATTAATCTGGATACATTTGAAAACAACGTTTTCATTTTAAAACGCTTTCAACCCATACCAGTGTTAACATGCTTTTTCCAAAAGTTTCTCGTCTACACTGAAACATCGGAAAACGCTAAAATCATCTTACTCCGCATGTGTAGAACATAATGAAAGCTCACTAAGATGATACTGATAGACCAGACATAATAAAGTTTCCATGCTATTGTACTGGCACAATCATTTTACTAGCAAAATATCCCACTACTTAAAGTCGGCCTGAAACGGAAGTTGCGATAGTCTTTTCTTACCTATTGTGATGTATATCTGAGTGAAACGGCTTCTGGAATGAGAAAAATGTAGGCCGGGATCTGATTTCACCCTTCGGGAATTGACTGGATCGTAGGAAGTTGGGCGTTGCTAAGTAAATAGAGGCAGATCTGAATGCCAGTTTACAAGTTGTAGAGGATATATATGCTGCGTTCACGCCACGTAATTACCATAATTTCAAGACGACAACATGTGACGTTCTCCTTAGAGCTGTTCATGTTCTAGGACTGGGAATTATGCATTTCTATGGCAACATTATCAACACCTAAATGAATCTGCAGTGTCAAGTGGTACAGCGGTCAAGTGGTACAAGTAAAAACTCTCAGAAAATTCCCAGCTTACAAATTTTAAGTACGAATTCCACGAACACGTGAATGCTTTTTACATATTGAAATACCATATCAAATCAACTAGAGGTCCCTGGCTAAAATTTTTGATTTTGATATGACCACAGGGTATAACCATAGATACAGTTGAGCTCAAAAGTTTACATACCCCTTGCAGAATCTGCAAAAATGTGAATCATTTTAACAAAATAAGAAGGATCATGAAAATTGTTGTTTTTTATTTAGTACTGTCCTTAATAAACTATTTCACATAATAGTTGTTTACATAAAGTCCACAAGACAAAAAAGATTGCAGAATTTATAAAAATGACCCCATTCAAAAGTTTACATCCCCTTGATTCTTAATACTGTGTGTCATTACCTGGATGATCCACGACTGTTTTTTTGTTTTGTGATGGTTGTTCATGAGTCCCTTGTTTGTTCTGAGCAGTTAAACTGAGCTCTGTTCTTCAGAAAAATCCTTCAGGTCCTGCAGATTCTTCAGTTTTCCAGCATCTTCTGCATATTTGAACCCTTTCCAGCAGTAACTGTGTGATTTTGAGATCCATCTTTTCACACTGAGGACAACTGAGGGATTTAGACAAAACTATTACAAAAGCTGCAAACACTCACTGATGCTCCAGAAGGAAGCACGACGCATTAAGAGTCGGGGATGTAAACTTTTGAACAAGAAGTTGATGTGCAAGTTTTTTTTATTTTGTTTAAATAACATTTTTTTTCATTTAGTTCTGCCCTTTGGAAGCTACAAAAGATACTGACATGTTTCCCAGAAGACAAAAAAAGTACAATTTATTCTGTTCATCCAATTCAAAAAGTTTACATCCCCGACTCTTAATGTATCGTGTTTCCTTCTGGAGCATCAGTGAATGTTTGAACCTTTTTTAATAGTTGTGTTTGAGTCCCTCAGTTGTCCTCAGTGTGAAAAGATGGATCTCAGAATCATAGTATGTAAGCTTTTGTATGTAAACTGTATCTGCATTACATGACCAAACGTGAGTCATAATTTTTAAATATCTCTGTTTTCACAGTCCACACTACAACGCTAAAAAGTTTAAAAAAATTCAAATTGATCCACTTGATAAAGCATCTTCAAAAACACTGTCTCCATGCAGACAGAAGGCCAAAATTTAGAGAAAGTGATGCATGTTAAATATATCTGGATTAATGCAGACACAGCCTGAAGCTGTCAGAAGTGGCACAGACCACCCAGTAAATGCTGTCAATCATGAGCAAAGTCTTAGCCTAGATCTATATTTTACAGTCTGAGATACAACACTGTTGATGTTGTACAGTCTGGCTCGGCTTTTACTCACTGGGGTCATAATATACACAATAATCTGATCATCTATAATTGTGCAAAAGAGAATAATTCCAAGAGTTCAGTAATGCCTCTGACGCAAACTTCATACCAGAGAAAGAAAAGGAGCAAATGAAAGAGCAAGAAGGATGGATTAAAAAGGGAGAGAAACAGAGAAAACGCAAGAGAGAAAGAGAATCAGTGCGCTCTGAACATGGTACCTTAAATTAGAGTTTATTCCTCTAATGACAAATGCATAGAAACAGAGTGACATTTAAGTGCCATTTGCGTGACTGAGATTTCGATTCACTTTGATATGGTATTGATTAGGGCTGGGTAAAAAAATATTGATTTCTCGATTTTATTCGATTCTCATTTTTACCAATATCGATTCTTAAATCCCAAGAATCGATTAGACTAGTCTGTTTTCAGTTGATGAATAAACAGAACATTGTAGCGCTCTTCCCATCCAATAAATGGCAATAAGCTTTGTGCTTTGTTACTTTTGATATGAAACACAGTCTCAGATTTCAAATTCTGTCCATTTTATTACGAAATTCAAAAAATAACCGTTTTGGCGCTGTTTAATGTGGCGTTACAGATGGCTGTAGCCTCAGATCAAGAGAGGCGGCAACGTGAAGCACACGTGATCTGATCATCTCCTCCGCTTTAATACCAGTTACAGTGCGAAATAAACATGAATAAACACCCAAAGGTATGTGGAAAGATACAGTACAACTTACCGAAATCCATATCCTGTCTCATGGAATAGCTCAATAAGCATTTCAAACACGAAAGACGTCAATAGAACAGCTTGTAAGCAGTAACGTCACATTTACCTCAAAAAAAACATATTCAGTGACCATAAACTTGTTAGTCAGCTATAAAACTGAACTCTAGAGAGGAGCATTTTGCTAAATATATGCACCATATTACACATTCGTTATAATTTATAATGTTCTTCAATATTTAATGCTTTGAATAAATCCGTCAAGTTTTTATAACAGCCACCATTTAAATAATGTATTTCAAAAAACGAATTGGGAGTAGAAATATAATTACATAATTGTAAAGTTAGTATTTTAACTTTATTATTATAAAAACTTCCTTAACTTCCACTAATCTAAGTGTTTGTATACAAATCAGTTAATTTTAACCTTCAATATTATAGTAATGTAGAACTGATTCCCATGTATAGTTTACAGCATTAGTTGAGAGATTTTTTTCCTTGAGAAAATTTGCCATGTACTGTTCCTTATATATATATATATATATATATATATATATATATATATATATATATATATATATATATACACACACACATATAAAATATTGATATTGAATTTAATCGAATTTAATCGAAATCGAATTGCAAGCTTGTGAATCGAAATTGAATCGAATTTTGAAATGTGTGTCAATACCCAGCCCTAGTATTGATTAATTTGGATATATATTATATATATCACATACAGTGCATGTCAAATTTTCTCAAGGAAAAAACATCTCCCATCTAATGCTATAAACTATACTGGGAACCCCATAATATTCAAGTTAACTGCTTTATTTGATTAATTAAAAATAGAGTAAAAACATTTTAAATTGTAATATTCACAATATTACTAACTGTTTTCTATGTGAATATACTTTAAAATATAATTTATTCCTGTGATCAAAGCTGAATTTTCAGCATCATTACTCCAGTCTTCAGTGTCACATGATCCTTCAGAAATCATTCTGATATGATGATTTGCTGCTCAAGAAACATTTATGATTATTATGATTGTTGAAAACGGTGTTGCATAATATTTTTGTGGAAACCATTGTATCATTTTTTTGTAACATAAATGTTTTTACTGTCACTTTTTATTATTTAATTTGACCTCGCTGAATAAAACTTATTTCTTTCAAAAAAAAAAAAAAAAAAAAAAAAAAAAACTGAGCCCAAACATTTGAACAGCAGTGCATACAGTTCACAAACTTACTGGAAAGGTACTTACAATGTTTACTTTAGATATTAGTATTAGTTTTTGCAGTGCGAATCGAGAAATTTCACTGCTATGTCAGTCTTCCAACTTCTCTGATCATCTGCTTCATTTGTCTGGCTTAACTTACTTGTTTTATTGTAAAGAAGCAAATCTTCCAAGTCTTAAGTTAAATATACAGAAACGTGCAGATGAACGGCACAATGGCTGAAAGAATATCTCTAAATATCTCTGTGCTTCACAGATCACACCTCTAACAGGATTCAAGTCCTTTGGCCTGGCAGTCCAGACGCTTGACCACTGTGTGTCCACCATCAATGACCACTGTAAAATATACGGTTCCACAGATAAGCCATTTATGAGACTAGAGCAGAAAAGCACACAAAGGCACAAACATTTGCATATCTAAATAAAAGTAAGCACATGTTTATGGCTGTGCCTGGGTTCAGTGTTATCTGTGAAGGGCAGGACTGCATACCTTCACTTGACAAAGCCATCGGACAGACACAACGAATATGTAATATGTTGTTTTTTGCTCAGACTTCAGCACAAAACACAGGATATGTACAGAATTATTAAAATCACACATATGCAAATTCCGCTGGAGATTGTAAATGCTTAGTATACAAATGCAAAGTTTGAAAAACAAGGCTGCGGGACATTCCTGCTCCAAGAAGTAAAACAATGCAGTTAATAAGTGATATATTGGAGCGGTGTGTATGTATGATGAAAAGAGTACACTGAACTTCATCTCAAACGTGCACAAGCCTCCTGTATCCAACAGTTCCTCAATGCCATCAGGAAAGACGTTCATGAAGAGAGGCAGAAAGAAGGAAACGGGAAGAGGAAGCATTTGGGATAGAAAGCAGACAGCCTGTAGCGATCTCAGGAAGGTAATGGAGTCTGAGCTAGTACACTCATTCATGCACACTTCCCCGGAAAAGAGTCATATCTCCGACACAATCTGCTGTCAGAAAGACACAAGTCATAGAAAATAGACTGTCACACAAACTAGTGTATGGGTTTCTTTCATGGTGTCAACCATGTACACCATCCAGGCTTGGGCCAAGCATGCCACCCCCATCCCTCAACGTACACATCCTACACCTTACTGTAAAGTTTTACCAAACTGTCTTACTTAGTATATGTTTCAAGATATAAAGATATTAGGGCTTCTCCCTAATAGTCGACGAGAGGAGGCTTAGTCGACCAAATTTTAATTAGTCGTTTAGTCGCAGAAAAAAAAAAAACTGAAATTGGCAAAGTCACTGGACGATTAATCGAAAAGTAATCGAAACCGAAATTCAGAACCTCTAACCGACATAATTTTCCCATGTCGGTTATTTCGGCTTTTTAATCCTGCTTAATACTTTCCCCTTAAAAACATACTACTGCATGTGTAGTCACGTGACTCCGCCCCATCCAGTAAGTGGCATGGAATCAACGCTGAGGCGAACACACACAGAGATGCGCAAGCGGTGAGCCCTGAAGTGATATAACTTTCACTTGCGTCTTCACTAAACTTTGTCAGTTGTATGTGTTTTAAGGCTTGCCAGTTTGGACCTTGAAAAGATTTTAGACCATCGGATGTGTATCATTATATTAAGCTACTGCGCTGATGCATTGTGACACACGAACACTCATACAGACACCTTGAGCATCACGTGAAGATCACACGCAGAAACTCGTTGTCAACACTTTACTGTGATTTATCACTAAAGTAGCTTAGACCAACAAACAAACAAAATAATCGTTCATTAATCATAATCCAGGTAAAAAGTTCAATTAATCGAGATTTTGATTTTAGGTCATAATCGTCCAGCCCTATTGTGTCGGGCAGGAAAGCCAAATGTTCACCCATCATTCATTGCCCTCAAACATCATCTGAAACATGCAAGTAGTAGCCTAACTTTAGCCGCTTTACATGGCCATTCGCTCAAACATTAATCTAGATAAATGTGCTATTATTAAGCACTAGGGGTGAGAAGAGATCTCGTGCCACGAGATCTTGCGAGATTAAAATGTGACAAGATTTCTCATCGAGGAGAAAAGCTGTCTCGTGATATTGCCATGACGGAGTGTGAGGTTGAAATTAGTAAAGAATAAAGTGCTTCCCACAGGTTTGAAATATACTTGCTGTGGTAGCCGGGTGAAAAATCCTCCTATTACCCACGGCACAAAAATGGTCTACTACATGTGACAAACAAAAATGTGTGATTTTTAACAGTATTCTTATTTATTGAAATTCATTTTAATTACATAGCATACTATTACATTTAATTACATACTAATATTATGTACTATTATTATGTATTGTAAATTATGCAAAATTACTGCATTTAAATGGTTCTCCGTTTCCTATGTTCTCCTTGCTATGTCATATAGTGTCTCTCTCAGTGAATGGGACACAGATTTTACTAGTAAAATTTATATAATGAATAATATATGTGTCAAATAAGTATTTTCTTCCTGTGGGGGAGACTACAATAATTTACTATGAATTAAATGGAAATCAAATTAAATACAATTTATTGTGTAGGCTAACCAAAATACCAATAATCCCCAGAAGAAGAATAAGAAGAAAAAAACTTAGCTTGTGACTTTTAATTATAAACAAGCCTGAAATTCACCGGGACTCTTATTTTGAAATGTCTACACAATTGCGGGCTGATCCTTCAGATTCTTATAATTGTCTAAAACATATTATATAAAGGCCATAAAGTAGAACTTGTCATAATTCATCAACATGAGTTCATTAGCAATCGCTTGGCATAAATCTGCGCTTTTCATTGATTGAGAATCACTTTGAAGCAGTCTGAAGCGCTGTTGCGCAAGCCTGTAGAACGCGCAACAGCGCCGCCTTGTGACTTTGAAACATGCAGCGCTCTTTGTGAAATATCCACCGCATCTCTGCAGCGCACGTGGGAATGTCAGCGGGAGTAAACAGTTGTGACGCACACACAACGAGCAGGTACGAAACACGTAGGGCGAGGGGAGATTTTCAACTAGTTAATCGATCGCGGATGGTTTCATTATCTTGGGCGGATACAAAAGTATACGAGGATAAAAATAATAAAAGCATAAATGTGTCTCCAAATAAACTTGGGCGGCCATTAATATACCTGGGCGGCCCGCCCAAGTAAAGTCTATGTGTGGGAAGTACTGGAATATGCCACCACTACGTTAACATAATATTTCATATTTCATAATCTAGAACGACAAAAACATTATTAATAATTCTGATATAACATACCAGTTGAGAAATGCAATAAAATACATTGTTTTGTTTGTTATATTCCAGTATTCCAGAGAATATTATTCAGTTATTTAACATTATCGAGCGAATTATTCTTCACTCTTTAGCCTATTAAACAGCTTATAAATCTACTAAAACTGTAGTTTAAAATGAAGTATTACATTTCGGCAAAGATGATATGACTCCTGTCTTTAATTTATTTTCTCCGTTTGAAAACATTAGACATTGTACATTTATTTTGCTTATTGTTAACATCAGTGTTGCTGCTGATGCTTTTTATAAGTACAATTATTTTTGTAATATGAAGATTAAAATTAACAAAATGTATTGGTGTATAAATAAGATTTGTTTTGTTTTCTATGCAAGGAGGGAGTTATTGTTATAAATAAAAAGGTTTGTTCAGTTCAGTAGTATAACAGTAAATAAAAAGTAGTATAACAGTAAATAAATATCGGTTCTGCATATCGGTTATCGGGCACATAAACACAAAAATTATCGGTATCGGTTCTAAAAAAAAAAATCAATATCGGTCGATCACTAATCTCTAGCTCTGCATCATGCTTGAAGAAAAATTGTGTCTGTATTTGCACTTTGAATATTGAGAGAGTACTTTGATTATGGTTGCACTTATTGTTTACACTTAACAAGACTAAGAGAAAACTGTGTTCATTTTTATTTATACTGTTTTTATTACCGTGATCAATTTGTGGAAAGGAGTTCAGTTAGGAGGTCAAAAGTTGTAGAAGCTCATAAATCATGCACAGTTCTAAGGTCTGAAGAGACTCATATGAAATCATACAGGAGAGAAGCCAGTTAAGTTTGTGGCAAAACCTTTTACAGTGCTTGAGTATTGTTGTCTTTTACTGCATATGATAATTCATACTCAGAAAGTAGAAATGCACATTTCAAAATGCACCTGCAGACTATTTTTTCAGTCATGAATTTTATCACTGAGGATTTCTTTAAAATACTGTGTAAAAATCTTGTCTCAATCTCGTGTCTCGTCTCGTGAGCTAACTGTCTTGTCACACTCCTATTAGGCACATATCTAAGTGTTTGTTTGCAGGGTGTGGTAGCTAAATTAGTACTACGCTTACTGCATACAGGGGTAACCATAGTAACAGCTGTATTTACTCTATTTTGATCGCTTCCGTAGACATCAGTGTTTTTATCAGAACTATAAACTTTTATTCTAGTACTTCTGTGATAATCTGAATATTTATAACACAGAAATAATGATATGTGTGGTTGATAAGACTGTTTGTGAAGCTGTTTCATACCTATACATGACAGCTGCTCTCTCTGGCTCAGCGGCAGCAGCAACGCAGGTCTGAATGTTTGCTTTGTTGTCAAAGGTTTAATAGACGCAGGAGAATCATTTCTCATTTTGCAATAAGATCACGCTGGTGTTTGAATCAAGATTGTGATCTTTTAACGATTAATCGTGCAGCTCTATTAGAGACAAACTCTGAATAAGTGTTCTCAAAAAAAAAAAATGCTTTGGTGGATCCCTATTCCTTCAGGGACATACGTGGAAAAGAAATTAATCACTGCTAAATTATGCACAATGACCCAGTTTCCTCACTCTCAATACTTTAAAAAGCTGAAACGGAGTCTTAGTGCCAAAAAAGAACTCAGGAATCAGCTTTCCACAATCATGGCTTAAACACACACACACACACACACACAAAAGTGTCAACGGAGGCATTAAAGTTCAAAAGTTTTTTTGGTCTTATCAGATGATGGAATCTTCCTTCAATTTAATGATGAGTATCTCACATGACTCTGGGGCAACAGCAGCTGAGATTTGATATTACTGAATCATATCTCTGCCATTCACACGTGTATCACCAACTACTACATTATACAACACAGCAAGATACAAGTCAAAAATTCAAGATATAATATTTGGGTCACAACTGAGGCTATACACAAAACATACATATATCACAAAAACCAGGGTTGTGTACTAGACTTTTTATATCCACTTTGTGTGTGTGTGTGTGTGTGTAAATATATATTTATATTAGATGAAGTTTACTTTTTGTGATGCCACTCGCTTATATGCTGCATTTAAAACCTCATTAAAAACCTCAAATGCCATTAAAGTCTATCATATATAATTCCCAATACCCTCACTGCTCTGACAGTGAAAGCAGCACCAAACTCTCTAGATATTTGAAGGTATAGAGCGGGCAAACGCTTGTTTAAAGATATCAACAGCCTTACTTCTAATAGTAACATACGAGCCCCATGTCTCTTATTAAAATAGCTGAGAAAGTCAGAGGCAGGACGTCTGGCCCTTCACCCACAGGTTGTTGATTATCTTAAGGGAGCTCAAGCAGGTCTTGTCAGAGTAAACTGCAGGTTTGTTAAATGCCCTACTGAAACCAGAGCCTCTCTAATGGCTGTACTCATGTTTTATTCAGGCTCTGCCAGTCCAGCAACAAATACATCTGAAACCTGTGACTAAAATCACATAAACAATCTATCCTGACTGAAACCAGAAAGCTTTTCTTGCTCCTGTACCTAATCCTTCCAAATGACAAAAGACAATTTAGCAGATTGAAAAGCCGTACATGGGTAAATGTCACAAAAATGGTCAAGAACATGATCATATTTCACAAAATAAGGAACCACTTGTATATGTACCACTTATATATGTGTGTGTATATATATGTAGGAACCACTTGTATATGTACCACTTATATATATATACACACACACACACACACACACATACATACATATATATATATATATATATATATATATATATATATACACACACACACAATTATTCAGACATTTTTGATATATTTTACTAGTGGGTGCAGGACACTATAGTTCATTTATGTAAGTGAGGATAGCAAAATAAAGTAAACTGTGACATATAGAGTACCTCAGGGATGATGTGTTTTTGTAGGCCAACCCGGAAGCTAGCTGTGCACCGGTTCCCTCGATCAAAAGCCTATGCATTTTTCCCAAAGACTTTTGGAAAATCGCAAAAAATAAGCTCTGTGTTTAACAAAGGGTTATGACACTTACACGTTTTGTCTATCAAGATAATCTTTACACAACATTTTATACATTTTAACACAACAGTTATACATTCTGAAGCCTAAATAAAGTTGTCAGATATAAAAAGCTAACAGTAGGCTATAAACGGACTACAGCACGCCATGGTCACGGATCAACGTCACCGCCACCAAGCTTCATCAAACTTTATTTAAAAAACAACTTTCTTTAAAAACATGCTCGCTGATTATGATCTGCGCTGGGTATGAATACTTATCCACTTTTTCATGAGAAATGGTGTCCAAATTTCCAGTTTGTCATGATGACGTCTGAAGTCCCCGCCAAAGGAAGTAGTCCCTTTTAGCAATTTGTTAGCAACCGCTGTTTTTAAGACACAACAAAGGTTTAAAAAAAAAAAATCACAAGCGGGTTATAACTGGTGTGTTTTATGTCATAGATCAAAACGTGAAAATATTTAGAGGCTTTGTTAACCACAGACCTTATTTCAGGCGACTTAGCAAAACCTCATGCAAAAAACCCATTGACTTCTGGGCGATGGAACCGGATGTCCTAAAATGCTAACTCGCTTCCGGGTTTTGCCTACAAAAACACGTCATCCCTGAGGTACTCTATTATACCCAAAAAATTCTCATACAGTGGACTACCAGTAAAATTGATAAAAATTTGGAACCAAAAATTATTCAGACACTTTGACCTGACCATGTTTTGCTTAAGTGTTATCTGACATAATTAACAAGATTTTTTTTTTTCTGACACAGTTTAACTGTCATATTTTATTACCATTTATTTAAACTATAGTGAATAAACTGCATTAATGAATGAAATGTTCAAGGTGTCTGAATAAATTTTCGTTTGACTATATATTATAAAATCATAATTTTATTTTTATTAGATATGCTTTTTAATATCTAAAATTTAATTTACACTCTAGAAGAAATGTTTGCCCGTGCTTGTCTAGCTCTTAATTCACTTGCATTTTGCACTTTTTTGCACTATGCATTTTATAAAATAAAATATTTTTGCTAGATTTTTCTCCAGTCTGGATCTAATTCAGTGTGCGGTTAGCACCTCCTTTGTTTGTCTAAAATTTTATTTAACCATTAAAACAGAACGCAGAAAAATTAAATGGAAAAAGACAACAACAACAAAAAACGGAACTTGAGAAATAAAATGGATTTCATAGTGCCCTATGCAAGAGAAATATTATTTTCTTGTGCATTCAATCAATGCTACTGCTTATACATGATAAATTTTGTTAATGGCCTCAGATAACACCTGAGCACTGGCCCAATCTCTTTGTCATACACTTGGTGAAAACTCAGAGATATTGTACTTTATGTCTCTCTCTCTCTCTCTCTCTCTGAAGTTTCAAAACTAATCTACAAATGTTGTGAGAAGCAACTTGGAAACAATGATTTCTTTCTGCAGACAAGGTCAGTTGGGCCGGGTAGAGTTTAAGAGAGTTTAGATAAGATGTTTCCAATTAAAAATATTTACGCACGTCAGGTGAGCACGACTATTATAGGATGTCAATGAACCGGAAAATGTACATATATGATAAAAGGAATTAGGAGGCCTTATGATAATCCTTTCAATTGATTATCCAATCAGTTTTGAAAGTCTTTGCTGAAAAATTAACATGTATGATTTGACTCAATAAATACTGTTTTTGTGTGGAGCTCACTTTGTAGCTCTCTAAGATATGTTTCAGTTTAAGAGAGACTACCCTTTGATTTTCAGAAATAAATTTGGTTTGATAATTTTACTATTGAGTGGCCTGACTTACAGGCTTAATCTTACAGGTGAATTTCCACCACACCTAACAAATTCATGTTTGGTGCAAGCAATTATTGTTTATATAAAACTTCATTGAGTTCCACAAGGGCTTAGTGGATGAATCAAACTCAACCAAAGCAGATAAGAAATGCTCTGGTGTTCCTGTGTGAAAGAGAACACTGATAGAACAGGTAACAGGAGACTATGTGACTCATAGCATGCTGGATCAAGCCAGAGCAGGGAATTTCATCACACCCTGTCTAACCAGTCCGACCACTCAAGGAGACTCAAAGAGGCCTGTAGTATTTTACATTCTCCTTCTGGGTGACTGTGCTGCACCTGAGTGACACCTGAAGCGACCAATCATCCATCTCGCCCCCTCTAGGCCCACAACTTCAATTGAACAAACTGAAAGAACTCATTGTCTGTCGTCCAAGACAATGGAGACTGTATTGCATGAGAAGCCTCGGAGAGATCGCTGTTCCACTGACAAATGTGTGCAGTGGAGCAAAAGAAGTCCAAATAATGGAAAATTACCCTGTGGCACAGAACGTAGAGGTGCTTTGATTGCTTTGAAGCAATACGCTCTGCAAATAGCAACTCCATCAGCGTAGGGCCGGGACCTCGGCTGCTGAACGAAGCTCCAATCAAGTCTCATTGGCGTCTCAAGGGGAGCAGAGCTGCAGCCTGACACCGATCACTTACTGAGGGCAGGCGATTGCCGCTGAAGCACAGCAAGTCAACTCTCCAGTTGACTGAAGAATGCAACAAGCTCACGAAGCCTCTATCAGATCCAGTACACCCTGTGTTACCGCTTTTCTCCCAACAGGGTGCCCAATCTGGCCCCATTTCTACCAAATAAGGAGAAAGAATAATTTCCTCACTGAAACTGCTAAAAGCTGAAAAATGTAACCCAAAAAATTTAAACATTAGAAATTGAACTAAACTAAAAAACTGAACTAAAAAAAAGTTTGTTGAAGTAATAAAATTACTAAAACTAAAATAAAAATAAAGCTAAAGCTAAATAGAAAAAAAAATTATAAAACAAAGAAACACAACTTAAATTAAAATAAAACCTGAAAATATAAAAGAAAACTACTATAAAAGTATGTGAATCTAATGCTATGATTTTTCTTCATCATGTTTAAAAAAAATGTTATAACCTAAAGCTTTTATTCAGCAAGTACACATTAAATTGATCAATAGTGACAGTAAATATATTTATAATCTTACAAAATATTTATATTTAAAATAAATGCTGTTCTTTTGGATTTTCTATTCATCAAAGAATCCTGAAAAAAAATGTATCATGGTTTCCACAAAATAACACTTTACAATAAGGTTCATTAGTTAACATGAACTAAGAATGAACAATACTTCTACTACAGCATTTATTAATCTTAGTTAATTTCAACATTTACTAACACATTATTAAAATCAGAAGTTGTATTTGATAACATTAGTTAATGCACTGTGAACTAACATGAACAAACAATGAACATCTTATTAACTGTATTTTTATTAACTAACATTAACAAAGATTAATAAATACTGTAACAAATGTTTTGCTCATGTTTGTTAATACATTAACTAATGTTAACAAATGAGACCTTATTGTAAAGTGTTACCAAAATATTAAACTGTTTTCAACATTGATAATCAGGGGCCAGTTGCATAAACTTAGTCACTATATTAAGACTGTGTCTTAAGAACTAGTTTGACCAACTTGCAGTTAACCAAGGGGTAATCAATGTTATTTTTCCAATTCAAATTACACCAATCTACCTTTTTATGCAACGGACTTTAAAAAATTAGGACCGCTGTTCAAGAAAAACATCAGTGTCTTAACTTTTAAGACTAGTCTAAGTGGTTTATGCAACCGGCCCCAAAAATGTTTCTTGAGCATCAAATCAGCATATCAAAATGCTTTCTGAAGGATCATGTGACACTGAAGACTGGAGTAATGATGCTGAAAATTTAGCTTTGACATCACAGGAATATATTACATTTTTAAATTTATTTTAAAAAATTGTAATTGTAAAAATATGTAAAAATATTTCACAATATTTCTGTTTTTACTTTTTCAGCTTTGGTGAGCAAAATATACTTTTAAAAAATCCTACTGACCCATAGTATTTAAGCTACCGCTCATGATAACAGCCAGCTCTTGACACCATAAATACACTGAATTAAGGCCCCGATATACTTCAAACAAAGTTCTTTTTCGTTCTTCATTTAGGGGTAAAACAAAGTTCGAAATGCGTGAGCTGCGATATACTGTAATCGAACATCTGACGCCGCCCACACTGCTGAGAGCGACGGTTAGATGAATATGTAAATACGTGCTGTACACTTTCTTCTCAGTAACAAAATAAACACAACAAAAATGAGAAAACAGCAAGCTTTTTTTATAGAAAGCATAAGAAAAGCGTCTGATCATAACAACATTGGTATGTTAGCACGAGCTCTGCAAATTAGCACTTCAGTCACATCACGTTTATTTATATAGCATATAGAATAGATGTTTATTCAATAGATTGCTTAAAAGCAAGCAGCTTTAGAGTATCAAACACGAAAAACAGTGTCAATGCCTCATTTTTTCAGAAGCACAACTTCATTTTGTACTATAAAGCGGCTATCCAGTGTGTTCATGTTTTCACCCGCGGAGATCTTACCTTAACTCAACAGATCAAATGAGTCAGAGAAGACTTCCACGCGAATGAAGGCAGAGCCTCAGCGCACACCTCCTATTACGCTATCGTCAAGGACCAATGGTAGTACGAAGGTGTTTTGCAACTGAAGCGAACGTTTCCTGAAAGTTCGCTTTGGCAAGCTGTTTCGAACTTCCAAAAAGAACACAAAACATTGTTCAAAATGACGTCACATCAGTTTGTTCTTCGATTTCGTTTGAAGTATATCGGGGCCTTTAAAGGGATCATATAATGCCACGTTTGCAAGGTGTAAAATAAGTCTCTGATGTCCCCAGAGTGTGTATGTGAAGTTTTAGCTCAAAATACCCTACAGATCATTTTTTATAGCATGTTAAATTTGCCACTTTTTGAGGGTGAGCAAAAATGCTCCGTTTTTGTGTGTGTCCCTTTAAATGCAAATGAGCTGTTGCTCCCAAGAAGAAAAATCTGCCATAATCAATTACCCATCATTTTAATTTTTATATTTTAATGATAAGACATTTAATAGCTTCTGATTTCATCCACATTTTCATTTTTATTCACGATCTTACAGGATAAGTAAATAGGCCTAGGCATTTATTTATATTATGAAAAGAAAGTTGAACAAAGACTGCGTCACTTTTCAGTTTTCAACTTGAACACTTGTCACGGATCGTGAGTGAACGCGATCATCCTTTCCTCTTTGCAGAACGAAATATATGAAAATATAGAAAATATGTTAAAAGACACAGTAGCTTACCGAAATCGTCAGTTCAGTCAGTGTTGCAAACAATGTCACGTAACATTATACCTCAGAAAAGCCATTCGTTGACCATAAACTTGAGAGTCAGCAAGAAAAATAACAAAACGCACCATTTAAAACAAAACAAACTGGATTAGAAACTTAATTATGTAAGTAGTATTATAACTATTATTATAAAATGGACTTAAACTGGGTGCTTGCCTGTGTGTAATCAAACGCATCGTTTTATTCTGGAGACTGAACTCGCGCTCTGCAGACACACTGGAGCGCACTCACCACCAACTGGACAGGGGTGGAAATACATTTACAAGCTACTTCAGCCTCAGTAATCTGTCAAAATGACGGGCGGGCTTCATATTTTTTCCGTCATATTTTTTGGTTAACGCGACCTCTTAGATATTATGTGTGTATATATATATATCTTGCTTTTATGACATGCTGTTGCATTTGTGTTACGTACTGTATTGCAATAACATGGCTTTGTTGCGTGTTCTCAGAGGCAGGGTTTATGTAAATTTTAGGGTTTGTGATGTCACCAACCCGGGAAGAAGCTCGTTGTAGTCCCTAACAGCCGTTTGTTGTAGTCCTTAAACAGAGAATTCTTTCAAAGAAAATATCTCCCTTTGCTTTGAACGTCGTAACTTTACAGATGTTGTTTATGCTCTAACAGCAACATTACACACTAACTAAAGTTAAAAGGGTTTCAAGTGTTGAAGTGTTAAATGTTCCTGAGAAAGCTTTGCACCATCACCTTTTCACAGGTGTGAGAGATGCACACAGACACAGACTGTATACGATGTGACTCATATTGCAGGCCTGGATCTCTGATTAAAGCCTGAACGGCTGAGGGCCGTCCACTGATGCAAGACAGAGGAAACGCACTCCCCTTCAGTCCGCCATCCCCTCCTCCTCCTCCTCCTCAGGAAAGGAATGCACATTCTTCCCACGTTACTCTCGTCTTATCTGAGGGAGGGAGCTCTTGGAAAGCACAATATGTGCTTGTGCTTATGTGTGCGTTCCCATTTGACTCATCAGTGTTGAATCAAACGTCTGCATCAGCAATCTTTAGCTGACAACACAGGACTGCAGATTTATTCACATTTACATTTAGCAGATTCTTTTATCCAAAGTGACTTATAAAAGAAGAACAAAAGCATATCTGTTAAAGAGCCAACAATATTTGCAATATACAATGCCAGGTTTATGACAACTAAGAAGTAGGGGTGTGACGAGATCTTGCAAGATTGAAATGTGAGGTGAAAAGCTGTCTCACGACCTTGCCATGATGGAGTGTGAGGGTGAAGTTAGTATAGAATATGCCACAGCTACGTTTACATTACGCCACTGTCGTTTTGCTTTTTATAGAAATAAAAACTATTTAATTCAGTTAGATAACAGTCACTTCAATCCCATCCAGCTCATCCAACATGAGCTGCAAAGTATGTAGTGCAGGAGGAATCAGAGTTCACTGATCACATGATGAGAGTAAGGGACAAGATGACTGACACAAGCGTGCATTCAAACTCAATTTCAATACCCCCATTTTGAAAGCGGCTCACCGATGTATGCAAATATCTCGCAATATGAAAGCTATCTTAGGCTGTGCTATGTAGTTGTAACCATCTCTTAGCTCTGTATCATACTTGAAGAAAAATTTTGATTATTGTTGCACTTATTGTTAGGGGTGTAAGAAAATATCTATACACGTGAATATTGCGATATTATATTTGGCGATACTGTATTGATTCTCAAAAACACTGTATCGATATTTATCTATTTATTTATTTGTTAACATCCAAGATTAGGGTCAGTGGCTTTGTGTTCGGTTTAAACCCGACTGCTAGATGGCAGTGTTATCTCAGAATGTAAACTGTGACGTGGAGCTAGCGTTAGCTTTAGCATTAGAAAACACAGCTCACATTAAATTATTCCGGCTCCCGCTGCGGTGTATAGAGCTGAAGTGTGGCAACAAGAGTCATGTTGTTTGCAAAATATTCCACGCTAAATTCCAATACTCGAGAAACACATTGAATCTGAGAGCTCACTTAACATCCCGAGCTCCGACGCCATCCGTGCTGCTGAGAGCGGCATTTCAATAGAATATGTAAATATGTACAGCACGCTTTCCTCTCAGTCATGCAGTCATAGTTTGGACTACGCACTCTCTGTTGTTAAATACTTTAAGGCAGGAACACACCAAGCCGACGCCGACGAACTAGTGGCGACGAAAGCAGACTGCGGGGTTGGCTCACGTCGGCAGCATCTGGGTCCAAAGTCGCCCTGACACACCAAACCGACGCTCAACAGCCGACATACACGTCAGTTCTGCGCCTGCGTAAGATGAAATGCCTTTCCGTATCAGTAGTTGAACAGCCAATCAGAATGATCAGATGGCCCAACGAGCTCCAATGCCAAATCGGCCGAAAAAAAGCCAACGAGGACAGACTTCAGCCGACGGTGCGGAACACACTGAGAAAACTGCTATACTGTGAACCTTTAAAACTATATATGAAGAGTTCAGATACAAAACACCACCTTCGTCAAAAATGATATTGAACGAATGCTCTCCACACATAGTATACGTTCATCAAATACTTTCGCTTCAAATCCACTAAATCCCAGTGTCAGCCCATTCAGAAATACCGGTTTGTTGGCAGAAAGTGTTCAACGCCACTTTCCATTTTCAGCAAAAGCCTCTAACTCCACAGAAGAACCAATCAGAAGATGCAAATAGAATCATATGATTTCCAGATGAATGACGGTGTGTGTATGAGCCGCTTTCAATTGCTAAGCTGCAAGTTTTTATCATGTTTTGTCCATCGTTACAATGGCAATGACAGGATTTTGCAAGTAGCATGTAAACACAACAGTGTTCCTTTTGCTGCTGTAAAATGGACAGAAACAGACAGTTTTATTATTGTTGTCCAAAGAGGTGGACTTAGAGGTTTTTGCAAAAAAAAGCACACATGGACTTAGCTGGTTTTGCTGCAAGAGATATTCAAATTTGTTAAATACCAATGAATTGACTAAAGTGACATTTATGAAAATAAGGCATTTCAATAACTGACTAATAACCTTTTCATTCCCATTAAAGCGAAATTACTGAACCTAAACAAATGATCCTGGTAAAAAGCTCATTTAAAAGAAAAGATGTCAGATGGACTTAGAGGTTTTTGCAATTAAACTCTTCATTTATATATATATATATATATATATATATATTTATATCACAATATATTGTATCATAACCCCTGTATCGTAATACGTATCGTATCACCAGATTATTGGCGATACACAGCCTTACTTATTGTTTGCACTTAATAACACGAAGAGAAAACTGTGTAATTTATTTTTTTATACTGTTTTTATTTCTAAGATCAATTTGTGGAAAGGAGTTCAGTTAGGAGGTCAAAAGTTGTAGAAGCTCATAAATCATGTACAGTTCTAAGGTCTGAAGAGACTCATATGAAATCAGGAGAGAAGCCAATCAGATGAGTTTGTGGCAAAACCTTTTGCAGGGCTTGAGTATTGTTGTCTTTTACTGCATATACTCAGAAATTAGAACTGAAATGACATTCATTACAAGATGATTAGTTAAAACATTTCAAATGCACCTGCAGACTATTTTTCTAGTCATGTATTTTGTCATTGAGAATTTCTTAATAATACTGTATAAAAATCTCATCTTGTTCTCGTCACACCCTTAAGAAGCAAGCTAGAGAAGAGGGGAAGTGCAGAGAAATTGCTGAGAATCCAGAGAAATGTTTCAGCATTTTTTGAAGTTGTAAATTAAATAAAGTTTATTGGAGCATGTTTTCAAGAATTTTTTTTTAACTCAATATGTTACTTGCTGTTTCTTTGTAATTATTTGAGGGACTGACTAGCAATTTCTGCAGTTTCAAAATAAGTCCTACAATATTTTTTTCCCCAGTGTACAATTCCCCACATGTCCAAATTAAGCTAAAGTGACACATGACAAAACCTATTTTATGAGATCTTTAAATAGAAACACTCTTCCCACAAATAAACCGCAGGAAACATCCTGACTTCACCTCAGTCACAAAAGCATTAACGTCAACAGCAACAGTAGCGAAAACACAGCATAGCACAACAGGACTTGTGTTACACAACCCATCCGGCGTTGAAATTCCATGCAAACCATGATGCAGCAAACAGAACAGATTTTGTGTCAGCGAGGAGCCTTTAGTAAGCTCTCTGGCTCTGCCACGATCAAGCCTGTTTCTGACACCAAGCCAAAATTTGAGCGCATGCTCGGCCGAAGAGGAGACCCTCTCTACCGCTGTGCGCATCCGTGCTGTCATATCATGCAACTGCTGCGGTTACCAGGAAACAAGCATCAATGCCACTGGTATTCTTGCAGTAAATCGCGCAGAGCCTTGCCACAGGATGTAACGTGTGCAGGTTATTGAGAAGATATCACAGAGTGCCACAGGTTGCAGATTAGCATGCGGCTGTCCTTGAGCGTGAGGGTGACGATAACCCAACAGAGAACAATGCACTGCGCTCAATCACTGCCGCTGATCTACAAGTCCTGCGTTCTTATAACTGCAGAGGCTGCGTTAACTGCTGATTACAGCCTTATCCTGATAATTAGCTTTGCTATCAAGAAGCTTACAGCACTGAATCATCCATTTCACATTTGACACTTTTACAAAGGCCTCTTGTATGAGAACACCACATTAAAGGGAGAGTTCACCCAAAAATTAACCTTTCTTTCTTCAGTGTTTCTGCGAAACATAAAAGGAGGTGTTTGGTAGAATGTTCACGCTCTCTTCTATAAGAAAGAAGAATTTTAAGGTGATTTGTGTCTATTTTGGAGCTGGTCACTAAATATTTGACAATCTGTCCTTACTGTAATTGTAATTTTAGTACACCTACTGTGTAAAGTAAAATAATGTACTTCATTTACATTTATTTTACAGGGCTGTTGTATTACAATAGTAATATATTACTGTCTTAGGTAATAATAATAATAGTAATAATAAACAAAAACTATTAGCCTATTATTATTACTACTTTATTCAACTTGTTTGGCATCCTAAAAACCGCAGTGTGGATGTAATGTGGACTGAGAGTCAAGTCAAAGACTTTTTACTCTGTTCAAATTGGTCACTGGTTGGAGTTCTTAATTTTGAACTCTCAAAATGCACCAGATTGATGCATTTAACTTTAAAATGTACAAAATTTTCTTCCAGGAGCATTCCGCCGTAACCCCTAGACGGACTGATGTTCACCCCCCAGAGTCTCACAAAATCCTGTGGGAAACACTGTGAAAATATCTGCAGATGTGTAACGTCAAGAGCTCAACGTAAAGCAGCAGGATTGCTGAAGTTTTAGACTTCAGGCACAGTTTTAGTGACATTAATAATGATGTCAGCAATGACGAGCTTCACAGGAATGTCACAACATCCCGAGTGGTTCATTCTTCCTCTTGCGACATGCTGATGGGTGAAGCTTGCTGGCAGGTTTCAACACACTATTAAAGTCAACAGTTCAAATTAACACCAGCATTGTGTTCTTGTAAAATGAGGGTCTGAGTGCAGATGGTCTGCATAATTCCTTAAGATACAAATGGCTCTATTAGCATACGCATTAATGATGCTTGAGACTTAATTATGATTAGCATTACTCTGCATGTTCATAAGGTTCTCCACACGCAGTGGTGATGGTACATTTTAAAGCTAGATCATTTAAAGCTAGAAGTCCTTTCGAACGGAACTTCAGTCATGCAACTAGGGAAAAACTCCAATCAGAGGACTATATGTCTGTGACGGATATGTCTGTGATTGGCTACGATAATCAAAGCACAGCAGCGATTGAAAGCAGTTTCGGAAGTGTTTGAATTTGAAAGCGCTTGGTGAAGAGCTTCATTGATGACTATTTACAACGTTTTTACAGCGTTGATCATTGAAGCCAATCACAGACATATCCGATGAGCCATGAAAATGGCCAATCAGAGGAGTTTACGAATCCATTCAACAGCACTCAAAGCGTCACATTTATAAAATTTCAGTACCGACCAGGTACCGAAGTCGGTACTTTTGACAACACTATTAGATTTAGCATGTGCTATGCTACTTGTTCATTTAAACTGAAATAGATAAGAACGACTAAAAATGCTGCATTCTGCTGTCAGGCCAGTAGTTGGCGATGTCACTTTGTAAAGAAACACTGCATGCCTATAGACTGAACACGTAATACACATGCACATGACGTCACCGTTTTCACAAATTCGCTGTTTACGACGTTTACATTGAGAAGATAATAGTATCATTTTCAAAAATGTGCACTTTTTTAAACCCATTTCAAAAAGCTTGGGTTTTCGGGACCCTAAAATGCCGTTGTCACGTAGGCCTAAATGAATGGGCAAAATGCATAAAAAGTTTTCAGTTTTTAGTTAAAAACAGTGTCGAGTAAACGGCCCCTCAATTTTATTGAGTAATCAACTTAAAAATTTGTGTTTAAATGCTACAAATGATTAAGTTCACTACAAGTTGTCATAAGTCAAAAAGATTGATGCAAACTGTTGTGTTTTTTGTTTTGTTTTTTAGGGCAAAACATTTGTTTTTAGTGTATGAGATATATATTTAAAGTAGGGATGTGCAACAATGATCGAGTACTCGACCGTAACAGCGACAACTGATTATGTAAACGATGATCGAATTTTTTTCCCTCCTGATTAGTTAGCAGCACTTTGGGCGGCACCCTGAGCTCTGTTTGTTTAGCTTGCCACAGCATGAGTCAAAAGACGTGAGAGAGAATGTCTGGCTTCACTTTGACAAGATAGATGAAAATACAGTTCAATGCAAGCTGTGCAGCGCCAAGCTTTTATCTTGCGCTGAAAATATCCTTCAAATTCTATTCATAATTAATTAAGCAATAACCATCAGTGATTTTCATTCGGTAAAATAACATTTTGGGTGTTCAGAAAGTGCAAATTGAATCAAATATATTGCTGAAATATTAGAATAAAAATAAAAGAAGTAATGTAGCCTAATAGATTGTGAATTTGTTGCGCTTTCGTTTCGTTGGCTGTATTTTTAAAGCGCAATCGGAGAATTTGCGAACTTTTTGCAGATGAAAGTTGTAATAGCTACATCTGATTTATCTAATACAGGATGCGTTGGGATATCAACATTTATTAACATGCTGAATGCGCTGCATATCAGTGTTTAGTTTCATGCTCAAATGCAATGCCCGATATCTGAGTTATTTGAGACGGTCATATTGCTTTTAGATGTTTTTCGTCATATTTGTAGCATAGGCATAGGCTAATTTGTATGGCTTCGAAAATGCACAGGCGATTTATGGAATCACTTAATAATGTAGATGAAAATATAGCACAGATCTGCCATAAACATAGCAATATAATGAGAACTTTATAGAAATCTGTAGTAAATTCTGTCCTTGCCCGTGTTTCAGAGCATATCTCTGTCTCTCACTCGCTATAGCGCGTCTATGTTATGTATCTAAGTTATCTGATTAATATCATAGGATGTGTCATAGAACGGGCTTCAGTTTATTGGCATCTTCACCTCAGGCAGCTATTCCTTTTAGATGCTTCTTTATTAATAACATTGCTGCATCATCATTATCATAATCTAATAGTGTTCTAATCACGTGTTCATGTTTTCATAGACAAGTTTTCATGTCATATTTTTATTTTTAACATTCATTTTCATAACAGTCTTCAGATATTTTCATTACTTCCATGACGGCCACGCCCCACCCCCTGAGTACTCTTTACTCGTTTTTGAAACCTATCGATGATCGAAATGAAAAATTGCCAAAAATGCCCATCCCTAATTTAAAGTCGGCATTAAATGACAATTCACCCTTTCTATTTTCTAAATGCATGGATGAATCGCTCACGATAACATCAATAACATGACTCTTTGATTTTTTTTTTTTTAGTTTTTAATCAAAATGTCATAACTGGATCTTCCAGTGAAACGCCGGTCTTCTCTCTGTTGACGTAAGCCGGACTTCTCCAGTCATTTAGTCCACTTAAACCCCATCACTTTCTAAAAATCGGCTGCAAGCTCACATTCAGATCTGCCTCCATCCAATCAATCAATAGTCAGTTTCACTTGCAGGAGGTACATCATAAGATGGTAGAAATCGCTACTTCCGTTTCATCAAAACGTTAAATAACTTCCAACTTACATCAAACACACTGAATTAAATTACTTTTGTTCTCAAAAGTTGATGCAAGAGATTGCAAAAAGTGTGCTGGTTCTGAAAGAGATTCGAGGATCCCTGGCCAAACACCAGCTCCATTTTGGTGAAAAAGGGGTATGGCTGGATTCCCAGATAACATTTCATGAATGTGCTGTCATTGAATGTGATGTCAGCACTAAGTCAGAGAACTGGACACATACCAGACCAAAGTCCATGTGCAGAAACAGCAGTAATATCTCAGTGCAACTCACGGCTCACATCACAGCCATTCATCCTGCGCCGTGACCTCTCTTTACACGTGCCTATAAAACTGAGAACGTGAAACGAAGCAGACGCAGCCCTGATAAATTACGAGAATGGAGGGAAGACCTAATCATCAACAACAGAGAAGAGTACGGTCTACTTCAAAATCTTTATAATGGAGTAAATTATTTGTATAGTCACATTTTAGTAGGCTTACACATGCAAACCTGTACAACCTTGAGCACAATCATATCAAAACATTGTCCAAATGAACCATACTGGTCAGGGTACAGAGTTTTGGATGTGATAATGATTAACCGCTGAGCAACGCAGGACAGCTGGAACCAAAGGTAGCTGAGTAAACAGATAAGAGCAGCCTGTCGATTTGTATCTTGGCAAAGCCTAGCCTCTATAAGGAAATGAGAAATGACTTCATCCTACAAGAAAACCCATCATAAGTGTGTAGTTTGACAGCAACTCACATTCTCATGACTCATCAACTGGATGCACTCGTTTCCTGTTGTCATCAAACTTCTGAGGAAAGCCAAACCCTCATACCAGTCTAGGTGAACATATAGGTTACAACAAAACCTGTTCATTTTCAATGGTAATCCAACAATGTTTGGTTGGTATTTCTGTAGATTTCTCTATTATATGGCAGACTAAGCCTTGTGTAATTATCAGATCAGAAAGTGCCTGATATTCTACAAGCAGAAGAGGGCAGAGACCATCACTAAAACCAGAGCTTTACTCTAAAGCCTACTGCAACTGTACCATATTTGATACATGAAATTCAAAGGCCTCTAAATGATCAAAAATTTTCTGAAAAACCCCTCGCACACAATCTGCTACAGTCCTTCTGTCATCTGATCAATCGTTTAGGCTTTTTTAGCAAAAGGTCTTTTAGTATAATTGTAAAAATGTCCCCCTTCAGCTCACGGTTCATGTGTCTTTTTGCTATGAAATCTTTACTGATTTTTATTGATTATAAACGCAAGAATACATTTTATATTGTTAATAAAATTTCTACTTACTTTAACCATAGATCTTTTTTTTTTTAGAAAAAATCATGTTCAAATGTGAGTCTCAAATATTATCATCAGGCTTTTGAGGAAGGTTTATTTGTTTATCTCTCAGTCATCACTGTATTGCATTATATGTTTTAAAACTACAGAGATTTGATCATAAAACTAAGCATTTAAATATCATCTTACTAAGACATATTATTGGCAGATATAGAGTGACGGCTAATATTTACATGCATTTTATGTTAGTATCTGCTATACAGTTATAAAGATCTCATTGATTTACATTACAAGCATCAAAATTTCATCTTACGTTTTGGCCATATATCAGCATCTGCACCAAACTGCATATTTTTGCTCAGTTTTGGGCCTCTGAATAAACAGAGATGTTTTTTCCTCCATATTCTCACTATGTCATACTATATGCGCCATACAAGTCTGATCAATCAAATATGATACTCAAAAAAAAAAAAAAAAAACATGTGCAAACTTTTCTAGATTTTCTATATATTTTGCCCTAAAGGATCAAACTGTTCCACTTTTCTGATGTTTCATATGTCAAGTTGACAGACCCATGATGTCATTATGTATTATATATGTGACTCATACTAATTTATTGTTATGTGACCTAGGATATAATCATTACTGGCCAGTCACTCTAACACCAAACCATCATTCTGGAGGGTGACAGCTACAAACAATGGTTGTTTTGAGTCACTAGATGTAACAGCAGACTGATGATTAAAAAGTGATAAAAAGACGTCAAGTTCCAGACTTATGTCAAATTATGTCGAATAACTCCAGCATTAACATGACCAGTACTAATCATGTCCAACCAGTAAAGGAATTACAGTCATGAATTACAGCTTAGTACATGTCAGTAGCCCAATAATAACTCCTAACATAAGATATTCCTCTACTCTGGTGTTCATAATAACGGAGTAGATGATAGGGGATCACGGTAATGGTGTATTTAGTGTTTAAGTGTTGTGAATCATTGGCAGGTGAGCTGCTAACCGGCTAGCTGAGCTAGCAACTGTTCAGCCCACAGCCCAAACCCATAACCCGGTTAACCCAAAGCCAAACCCTCGACACGAAACACACAAGACAGTCAGCACATTGTTTTTACACAGAAACAATCAGTTTGAGTCATTTTATCTCGCTAGGGGCTTGCTAGCAGCTGACTTAGCCGGATGCTACCTTATGAACTCAAACAGTCAGTTAGCTCGTTAGCTGGCTAACAACAACATCATCAACCGTGGTTATTACAACCATTATTATTATTATTATAACATCATCAACCCGATCATCACTCTCATCAGCGTCTCAGTTCAGACGGATAGGTAAAGGTGAATCGACTCACCTGTTCAGCGGCGGGTCAGATGAACTGCTCCTATCCACAGATGTATGTGAAGCCGATCAGAGAGATTTAATGATTTACACGACCAGTGAAATAAAATATTATATTCCCCAAATTATGGATCGATCCTACTGTACGTCTTCACCTGCCTGTCCGTCTGCCTCTCTCTCTAGACCCTGACTGACTGTTCGCCGGGTTCAGGCAGCCGTCAGCCGCCGATCTGAGCTGGGCGGGGTCACAGTCTGACACGAGCGCTCATTAATTATTCACAACATAAACAATCAGCCTGGGAGGAGCATTCATGACACCACTGAAGTAACATATATATATATATATATATATATATCAAGAGAGAGAGAGGTGCATATAGACAAAGTGATAGGGATGAATGGCAAAAAGTGGATAAATTAAAATTTTCTCTATATACACACATACAAAACAAACAACAACCCCACCAATACTGTATATTTACAATAGCCTATTTCTGCCATAATTATGATAAAGTTGCTTGTTTTCAAACATTTTATTCATGTATTGAATTAATTAATATGGTTAATTAATTTAATATATATTAGATTACTTTTTTCTGTTTTTCCCTCCACTCTTTTTTTTTCTAGAATATTATATTCTGAACTCAAGCACAACATTATAATATACAGGAGTTCAGGTAGATAGTTTAATACTTTGGTATCCTGGTATGGAAAATGAATAGCTGCATTCAAATCAAGTCATCTGGACTTTCAAGAAGTCCAGTAAAAACAATAATGCGAAGTTTTTCAAAAGTCATTAGCCTACAAGGATATAGGACAAAGAAAAAAAAAAAAAAAGATGCGGCAACATACCCCAACTGTTCTTAAAAATAACTAGCGTTTTTAGAGGCATTGCATGGACAGCAGGCGTAGCTGTGAGTGAGGAATGGGATTCACCAGAGCTCCCGGAGGAATGTGTGGAATGCTCATGGAGCGAGACAGAGTTGTCAAGCCTGTTGTGCCGTCAAGGCCCGGTTATCTCACTCCACTCACCTGTCTCTCACCCACGGCCCTGATTGTGTGTTCTGAGGTCATTCACTGCCTTGAATCTTTCATGAAAAGACGAGGTAGAAGGAACACAATGCTAATTTGTCCATGACATCAGTCTTGCAAGCATGCACATACATTCAAGTACATAATAGTGAGCTGCTGGTGAGGCACATTTGATCCATATAGGTCACATGCCCTTTAAATACCAAACCATCAACAACCAACAGTCACCGACTGGAATAACTGTTGGGAAGGTTACTGTTTACTGGACTATAACTAGCATAGATATGCGAATACAAAGAGAGAATTAAACATTTTTTGACATTGAGGTTGTTATTAAGTTTTTGGTATTATAGAAAAAAATTTCTTTTTACATATTTGTGAACATGCTAGCAGCTAGGCCTGTTTACCTTGAAATAGAATGGGTTTGTACAACTATTAAAGATAATTAATATTTAAAAAATGTTTACTTTCTGTTTTTAGGATAGTTTTCTAAAGTGTTTGTCATTTATTTTCTAAATGTCTGAGCACGAAAGTTGAATCTGTTTATTTAACGCCTATTTTGACTTTGAGACGAAGTGAAATGCGTATCTGTGATGATGGAATGACACCTTGTGGCCGCTTAGTGAACCGCAGCCACTGCATTAAACTATCTAGTAAGTACAGAAAGTGCACCATGAGGTAGCCTATGATGCGCATCACTTGGTCGCATACTTAGCCTATATCTTTACATCATTTTACGAAAATACTTTCACTACTGCCTTCTTCACAGTAGTAGTACTTTTAGTATTAAATAGCCCTAATCTGCAGTTTGTCAACATCAACAGAACATGCTGCTATTGAAAACACCTACTTTTGTTCGTCTAGTTAGCGCCATGCAAGTAAAATGCTAATTTGTAATCTATTTTTTTAGTTGCTTTATTATAATTTTCATTGTCATACATTGTCGTTAAAAACATTAGTTCAATTAGTGTCATACATTAGTTCAAAAAGAAAGAAAAAACAAGCATATTTAGTGAATAATTAGTTCAATGTTTATCGACTTTTGTGCATTTTTCATCTTATGTTAGACATTTTTACAGTGTTGTTAACTTGTGAGGGGGTTTTTAGAAATAAAATCAAAATGAAACAAATGTATGCATTCATTTTAGTTTTGTTTAGATAAGCTGTTTTGGGTGTTTCATAAATTTTGGTCCTAGCAAAAGGTTCATTTTAAATGGCAGTATTGTTAACCTTATGTTTCAATCATAGTTTAATATCAACAAATATGACAAATATTTTTATAAGGAAAAAAAAATCTAAATTCTGCTCATGTGCCCTTTTATCTGAGCAAACAGGGAAGCTGTGTGATCTTAAGGGAAAATAGTCACAAATAACAACAATAAATCCTGTTATCAAACAAGATGTAATAAATTCATCAGGGTCAGATTAAGTTCCAGCTTCATTCAACCATGTGGCAAATTCATGGCGCTTATTTAGGGAGGTCAAAGGTCTCGATCCCCCATCATTTTCAACAAATATTCTGGGCACTACATGTAAATCTTGTGTAATACTACTATATCTGTATGTATAACTTCAGTAAACTGCTTGACTGTTATAGGACAGAACATCCATGTACTACTTTTGTTAAATTTCAATTATATATTGTATATTTTACAAAATGAGGTGTTTTAAATGTCTATCTCTGCGTTATGTTTTCAATATCCAATAACAGTGAAATGTTTTGTATATGTGTGATTATTTCTACTGTAGCATACAAAGACAGACTCAAGATTTTTATTTTTTTTGGATTGTTGTCTTTTTTGGTGGTAGTCTTTATTTTTCAAACAACATAACTGCTTTCTAGCACATGTTCAAAATGAAAAATGCTTCAAGTAAATACAAAGTGTCAAAAGGCAAACAAATGTGGCAGAGGAAAAACAGTCTTTGGGCTTTAGATGTTCGCAAATGCCGTTTTCATTGTGCTGATGTATAGTACCATGCAGAATAATAGCTCATTAAAAGCGCTTTACACCTTATTTGAGTTGACATCTCGATGCTTGTTTGATATAACATTTGGTTATTTCATTGTAATGTTAGCCTTGGGTTTAGTGGATCTTTCTGGAACCATTTCTGTCCTTCTTTTTCCAACATCTTCAACGCGGGTCTAGTAAGCCAGCACGGTACTGCTAATCTTTGACTGTTGTTTAGGATAAACCTCTCAGAGTCTTAAAGCCTTTCTGTCGCTGAACGAGTTTCCATGGTATATGCAGATTCATCTCAAGGCATTGCACTTCATCCCAATCTAATACTGAACAAATCGACCGGAAAACCTTCCACAGTGATAAGGGAAAAAAAACAATTCAGACCTTCATGAGTACAGCTATTGAAGCCTATGCTGCAAAAACCACAGTCTTTGTGAGAATGAGGGAATATACAGGTCATGGGTCTGAAAGGTAGTAAAAGGCATTTATATACATATCTATTCTCTCGCGTTTGAGACCTTAACACAACATTCAGAAAAATAAGCCAAGATATCACAACGCACTCCTGTCAACTGACAAAAACCATGCTGTGTGAACTTCATGGCCATGTCTGAAAGATTGACTGTATCTGAGAAAACCAGAACACTGGACAGTGAAAGCTCTGAGCGCAGCCATTCAGGCTTGGATTTGGCAGGCAAAATGTTGCTTTTCCCTCTCCAGCTATTCCACGATGAATATATGAGGTCAGATGTTTTGGACATGGTCATGTTGGATTCGTTTGAGAGCAGCACCTTCAACTAAAACAGTGTGCAAACGTTTTCCTCTGGCTCCTACAGCACCTCGAGCTCACTAAACTCCTCCCCTCTCCCCGCCTTCCCTGTGAGCTCTCCAAGTCAGGTGACCAGCTGCGGCTCCCAGGATTGGCTGGCCACCTGGGGGCGGCACTGTGCGATGACTGGTGGGCCTGAAGGGGGCTGGCTATCCAGACACAAGCCGCTGATCATATGCTGCAATGCCGGCCCTCTGGGCTTCCATTTCTACAGAAAAAAAGTTTATTGTTATTATACTGAACCAGTAACACCCACACATTCCACAGACAACACCTTCCACAAATGAAGTACAGAATACACTCTTAAAAATAAAAGTTCATTATTGGCATCAAAGGTTCCATGAAGAACCTTTTAACATCCATGAAACCTTTCCATTTCACAAAAGCTTCTTTAAAATGGAAAAATGTTCTTTAGATTATTAAAATGTTCACTAAGGGGGAAAAAATGGTTCTTTTAAGAACTGGTAAGCATGAGGAAGTTCAATTGACCAAAACGTTGCTAATTAAAATATGTGACCCGTGCTGGCAAAATGAGTCAGAATGCACACGAGCTAATTTCAAGCAACAGGCAAAACAAGTGAAAAATGTCAATTTTGGTTGAATTTGAGGTTTTCACAAAAAGGAGTTCATTAAGACCTCGGTGTGGCAATCCCAATGCTCCAAATAGCAATTTACATTTACATTTATGCATTTGGCAGACGCTTTTATCCAAAGCGACTTACATTGCATTACACGATACATATGTATCTGAGTATGTGCAATCCCTGGGATCGAACCCATGACCTTGGCATTGCTAGTGCCATGCTCTAACCACTGAGCTTCAGGAAAGTTTTAAACATCTAAAAGTATCAACTGTTGGGGAAAAACATATGTTTATGTGGTAATGTATAATAATAATATGGCTGTCTGTTTCATTGATGTTATTCAGACAATATATATATACACTGCTCAAAAAATGAAAGGAACACTTCTTAATCAGATAATAGCATCAAGTCAGTTAAACTCCTGGGATATTGATCTGGTCAGTTAATCAGTTTCAGCTGCTTTGGTGTTAATGAAATTAACAACAGGTGCACTAGATGGGCAACAATGAGACAACCCCCAAAACAAGAATGGTTTTACAGGTGGAGGACACAGACATTTTTTTCGATACTCATCTTTTGTGACTGTTTTTCACTAGTTTTGCATTTGGCTAGGGTCAGTGTCACTACTGGTAGCATGAGGAGATACCTGGACCCTACAGAGGTTGCACAGGCAGTCCAACTCCTCCAGGATGGCACATACGTGCCATTGCCAGAAGGTTTTTCTGTGTCTCCCAGCACAGTCTCAAAAGCATAGAGGAGATTCCAGGAGACAGGCAGTTACTCTAGGGGAGCTGGACAGGGCTGTAGAAGGTGCTTAACCCATCAGCAGGACCGGTATCTGCTCCTTTGTGCAAGGAGGAACAGGATGAGCACTGCCAGAGCCCTACAAAATGACCTCCAGCAGGCCACTGGTGTGAATGTCTCTGACCAAACAATCAGGAACAGACTTCATGAGGGTGGCCTGAAGGCCCAAAGTCCTCTAGTGTGCCATGTGCTCACTGCCCGGCACTGTGGAGCTCGACTGGCATTTGCCATTGAACACCAGAATGGGCAGGTCAGCCACTGACACCCTGTGCTATTCACAGATGAGAGCAGGTTCACCCTGAGCAAGTGACAGACGTGAATGAGTCTGGAGAAGCCGTGGAGAACGTTATACTGCCTGTAACATTGTTCAGCATGACCGGTTTGTGGTGGGTCAGTGATGGTCTGGAGAGGCATATCCATGGAGGGACGCACAGACCTCTACAGGCTAGACAATGGCACCCAGACTAGGGAAGAATAGGGAAGAAATCCTTGGACCCATTGTCAGACCCTACGCTGGTGCAGTGGGTCCTTGGTTCCTTCTGGTGCACGACAATGCCCGGCCTCATGTGGCGAGAGTATGCAGGCAGTTCCTGGAGGATGAAGGAATTGATATTGAATGGCCCCCACGCTCGCCTGACCTAAATCCAATAGAACACCTCTGGGACATTATGTTTCGGTCCATCCGACGCTGCCAGGTTGCACCTCAGACTGTCCAGGAGCTCAGTAATGCCCTGGTCCAGATCTGGGAGGAAATACCCCAGGACACCATCCGTCGTCTCATTAGGAGATGACGGTGCATACCAGCACGTGGGGCCATACAAATTAACTACCATTTTGAGTTGCTGCAATGAAATTTCAGCAAAATGGACTAGCCTGCTGCATCAATTTTTCACTTTGATTTTCGGGGTGTCTTTGAATTCAGCCCTCTGTAGGTTGATAATTTTCATTTCCATCAAACGATGTGGCATCCTTTCGTTCCTAACACATTACCCAGTCTATATCAGTATAGATATCCAGCATGATATTTTTCCCCATTGAGATCTGATGTGTTTTTAAAGTGTTTCCTTTAACTTTTGAGCAGTATGGTTTTGACTTGGTTTGTGGCAAATTTGGTGGTATTACCAGGGATTTTAAGGTATGGTTGCTAGGTGATTTTGTTTTGGAACTCGATTTTTCTCAAAATTGACTTGGCTGACTCTATCGACTTCAAACAGGTGTACCTCAGTCACTTTTTTGTCTGATTCCAAGAAATCATACATCATTTTTAAGCTCTAAGAGTAATTTTTTCTTCTTGTTTATGAAATAATCAGTGAAAGGAGATTTCTTCAGAAACGGTTGACTGTTACCTCAGAAGGTCAATCAAATTTTTGCAACCCTGCTACCAAAATTTGGGACATATCTGAATAGAGTTTAAAACCCTAATTTGTGTGAATTTGTTATTTTCAAGCAATAGACATTAAACAAACATCAGTGAGCTAGTTTGGGACCAAATTGTGGTTTACGAGTATTGATAAATGTATATCTTACATAAAGGAAAACAAAGAGTTGAAAATTGCTTGTAACATTCTTATAATCCTATGCATGTTTGGTATTTACAATATTATTTGTTGCACGAGGATGGAAGAATTGCTTATAATCTCTAAGTAATTATCTTATTATTTCTTTAGTATATAGTACATCTGCTTTGCGCAGTATGTGGATTTTCAGGATATAACCTGGATAACCTACTATATTTATCAAAAAGCACATGACAGGAGATACTGCAATTGGCAATAAACTGAAACTTTTGAACTGAGGTTAATATCAACTATGATTTTTAACATTTCCTTCTTCACTGTTTGTACATTTTTCCAAACCAGGAATAAAAATGCAAAATAACTATATTTCTTTCAGAAATTAAGTCTTTCAGAATTAAGCATCAAATGTAGTGAGGCCACATGACATAAATGTAGCATAGATTACTACTGTTTGAAATTAGTCTCCTTGTATAATATTTCACATACTATTTTCATTTAATACTAGGTGGTATACTGTATATTATATGCAGTAATGTTGCATTCTGAACTGACAAATAATACAGGAAATAGCACAACTGTGAAATATCACATTTAAATAAACACAGAGAAACACAATATGAAACACATTTCTAACAATGCTGCAAAGCAACCTTTCAATGAAATGAAAGCAGCAAAATGTTTTAGCCAAGGGCATGTCACATTACGTGTGACTGGTTTAGAGTGAGGTCAGTGAGTTTGAATTCAGAAGGCATACTGTAATATCCTCTGTGTGTGTGTGTGTGTGTGTGTGTGTGTGTGTGCGCTAGCAGCATGGCAGGTTTCCCTTATGGAAAGCAAATATATTTCCCTATATATGAATGATCCATATATTATATGATTTAACAGTATATTTGAAAATATACAGAAAAATATATTGCGTAAATATATTACAATATATTGAATAATACATAAGGAATTGCCGCTTTTCATATATTGAAAAATATGTGATAATATATTTACTAATATATGTCATTTTATATTCAGTAATATATTTCATAATATATAGATTTATATGTGATCAGATATTATTATGGAGAATTGGGCAAGGACTGTATTTGTGCTGGAGGAGGTGGATTTGTATCCGCACTGGTGTGTCGGCAAGAACACATAAGACTCAGCTGAACCAGGGTTTGAAATTTACTGATGATTCAGTTCAAGCAGTAACAGGAAGTGGTAACAGTGAGTGGTATTCTGGTCATTAACTCGCTCACATAAGTTAACTACTCAAGGAAAAGGAGACATATATTCTGCATTGGAGCATTCACAGTTCGTCTCTTGCTGACTGCGAGGCACTGACTGACGTCATTCAGTAAACAGCGCTCTGATTGGATGAATACTTCTTAACAGATATGGTACTACATGCATAATATATTGCAGATATATTTACTCATGCAGTATAAACACATATATGGTAAAATATATTATGTAACACATTTCTTATATTTTATAATTATTTACATGTTAAATGTTACAAATTTTCAAGTTAGTTAACAAAAGCACACCTGCATGTACTAAAGTTTCTACCAAAGAGACTATCACTGTGCTACAGCATGCACAGCCGTTACTTTTTAAATAAAGTAATTATAGTCTTGATGGCGTTCAGCCAATCATAAACCTAACCTCAGGCTCGACTCTTCAGCACAATGGTAATCCCAGAAACTCACACATACCAGAAAACCTTTTAAATTCCAAAATAATAGAACTTTAAACACTAACAGATCTCCCCCTATATCAATATTGAGCAAAACACATGAAATAGCACTTAATTTTAACATTTACTCTCCTTTAACAGTCAGAAGCAAAGCATGCTGGGAACTAGAAGTCTGTTGTAACCACTGATTGTAACTCATTCCATGAATGTGTGTATATATGTGTGTACAATACATTCACATTTATATGGGAACATGTATGTGCAATATATGTACACAATAAAGGATAAAACTTTATGAATGTAATGCTATTTTTGTCTTCATTTATAAATATTTTATATGTATCAATGTATAGCCATACATGGTCAATGCATATATTGCAGTATATTGAAAGATATAAGCACTGGTTTCCTATATATGGAAATGTGTTATGTAATATATCGCATTATATTTTGCAGTATATTCCATATATTTTTGTTCTGTAAGGGTTCATTCAGGAGAGCAATGATCTCAGTGCAGAGTAGCTCTGTTCCAAACCTTAGTGATCCAGCTTTCTGACTACTGCCTATATAGGCAGCATCCTCACTGAAATGAACCTTATGGGCCCTATTTTAATGATCTAAGCACATGGTCTGAAGCGCATGGCGCAGGTGCACTTAGGGCGTATCCAAATCCACTTTTGATCCAAATCCAACGAAAAAATGGTCGGCGTGCTCGGTGCATGGTCCAAAAGGGTTGTACCTATTCTCTTAATGAGTCATGGGTGTGTTTTGAGCGTAAGGTGGAATAAACCAATCAGAGTGTCATCTCCCATTCCCTTTAAAAGCCAGTTGCTCTTGCACCATGGCGGATTCGCTATTTCATTTTTAATATTTGGCATGTTTGTGTGTTGGTGCGCGTCCCTGTGTGTAACAAGCAGAGTGTATGTGTGTTGTGCACCTGCCTATAGGAACATATTACTAATGAGCCCTTTATATAACAAAAAAAAATAAAAATACTACGGCATTGACTTCAGACTAGTTTTTAGTTGGTCAATGGCGCAGTCGTTTTCAGTTGCCTCAAAATAGCAACACGCCAACAATGCGCCTGAACACGCCTCGTTTTCAGACCAGCACACCCATGAGCTAACAGATGGCCGAGAGTGCATTTGCTATTTAAACAATGTGGGTGCTGGACATCAAAATGATAACTGCGTCGGGCTGAAACTAACAAAAAAAACACTTGCGGTGCACCTGGCGTCGCATTGTGCCGGCTGTATGATGGGGCCCTATAACTGATTGTAGACACTACATATTCAGCCACTTCAAGCCACATAAACAATAGTCCTCACTACTGTGAGTCAGTGTTACTTTGGAATCATTGATATACTGTTGATATTGATATATATTGATAGTGATTTAGATTTAGTTTTAGTTAACGATAATATCCCTGCTTTACTCAGTACACATGAGACTATGGCATTAGCAACATTGTGTATAATCATTTTTGTATTACATTAAAGAGGACCTATTATGCCCTTTTACAAAGTCTTGATTTTGTTTTTAGGCTCTACTAGAATAGCTTTTCATGCTTGAATGCTCAAAAAACACCTTATTTTTTCACATATTTGACATTGTTGCAGCTCCTCTCTTCCTATTCTGTCAGTAACGCTCTGAGGTGCGCTTTCCAAAAGCAGCTTTAGCCAAATATGGTCGCACGTTCTGTCGTTAGCCTACCAACATAGTTGAACCAAATTTAGCATTTCCAAAAACCATAGTTCCTATGAACATTCACGGACAGCATCGCAAATTTACATGGTTGGAACTACAAGCTCTCGGGCTATGGTTAGAAGCATAGTTTCTTGCAAAAATGACATGTGGACTTAAATATATCACGCTCGTGGGCACAATAATCAAGCTAACATTCAGTGCCTTCTGTCTTTCAGCCCATTTAAATATATATACATTTCGTATTCAACTTACAGAAAAAGTGTAATTGACATCACATAGGACAGTTTGAACTGCGAGACGCGGTACACTTTCTTCGTAATTTGAATACGGAAGGCGGTCTGGCAAAAGCTAGATATTTTGCTTTATAATTTGTTAAATATGGATAATTTTCTTACACAAATGCAACGCTTCGCTTCAGAAGGCCTTTATTAACCCCCCAGAGCCGTGTGGAGTACATTTATGATGGACTTTCTTAAAGCTTGGATGCATCAGAATATTTATTAATATAACTCTGATTGTGTTCATCAGAAAGAAGAAAGTCATATACACCTAGGATGGCTCCAGATAGTATTTTGTGTGTTTTCGAGGCATTCAAGCTGAACACCAACGCTGCCACTCAGTGGGTGTAACCGCAGTGACTCCCGCCTACTGTGACGTCATGTGCACACCCTCTATTGAGAATAGGTGTGTTGGACTTGAAGTGGCGCTGCGCAGACCAATCAGTGTATGACATCAAAGTACAGAGAGAGCGATTCGAAAGCGTACGGAGCCGTCAGCTCTCTAATCGCTCTCGTGGTACTTTGATTACCCACAACACCCATTAATGCGTTTCAAATACATGTCATGCACAATAATTACTAACAAAATGTAATCTTTTTAAATATATAAATCATCTCTTAATGGTCTCATGATATGGAGGGACGCAAGGAGTACAGCAGCAAATCTTCTCTATATGAAATTTGATCTGTTTGTGAGGGATGTTCTGACTTCAGGAGATATCACAAATGAGCCGAGCATGAATGAGTGGACGAGAGTGGAGGTCAGGCTGATGAAAGATGGAAAAGAAAAAAGATAAAAGCCAAACCAGCTAAGCCAACTAAGCTTTTAGTGGAACCATATGAAGTGGGCTTATGGGAAGATATTTGCTTGTGGCTGTAAGCCTGTCTGTTGTGTTTCAGATTGACAGCAGAAGATTTATATACAAAGAGCAAAAGAAAAACATGCAGCTATTTTGACTTGGAGAATGAGAGGGGGATATTAGGACAAAGATGAATAGTGCTGAACATTCAACCTGAAATGGCAACAGAAAATCACTTAAATTTACATAACTTCCACAGAGAACACGAGTGCTGTCTGAATAGAGCATAATAGTCATGATGCAGACATCAAACTTACACGTGATTCATTCTCAGTGGGTCATCAAAACTGCCCATTAGTTACAAGTACACCCACCTGTCTGGACTCTTTGGCATTGCAGGGCTCCAGTCTGACCTTCGACCCTGCAGTGAAGGCTGTGATGGCCAAACACTGGTCATGCTGACGGACCTGTGGTTCAATCAGGGTCCACTTCTAAAAAAGAGACAGACAAATGATTGAGTGAGTAATGCAGGTATAGATAAGTGTATATATTATAAAATGGAAAATAATGTGAACATGGAGCATGTGCCAATTACAATGCACATTATGCACATATCAATGAGGCAATTATGTAATAAATGAAACAGGTCTGTTGACATTTTAACTGAAAAATTATCAAAACAAAACAAAAAACAAAAGATCTTGGGAATCAGAATTAAATCAGGATATCAGTGCCAATGCCCAACCTTAGTTTTGTTACTTCACACTCTTACTTGCTGGAAAAACACCTAAAATTGTTACAGGAAAAGCTAGACCATTCTGAAAACTAAAAAAATGACATGCTACTGATGTGGTTTAGTTACTGAAAATGTTTAGTAAATGCTACTTTCAGTCAGTTATCACACACTGCTGAAGCTTCACCTGTGAGGCAGGTATGCTCGGTGTGGTCTTGCACTCAGCCAAACCCAGACTGTCTGTGCCGTGACTTTCCAGACACAATCCATCCTGTTTCAGAAGACTGTACACTGCTTCCTGCTCTGGGATTCTGACAAACACAAGCAATAAAGACAAAACACACTCAGAATAGAGATCTGAGAGAGTTAAATGGCATTTCACTGCAAATACAAAAAGTCCAGGTTTTTTCTGGAAGCGCATCAGAGCCCAGACACAGTCCAGTGAACGTGACTCACTTGAGTTCAGGGTACACATTCTCAAGATACCAGCGGAAAGAGTTACAATTCAACTTCCGTCTTAGTGCAAGCCGATCTGCAATACTGTGTGGAGAGACAGAAGCGGGTTAAAAGGAATAGTTCACCCAAAAATGAAAAATTATCATCTAACACCCTCATGTTGCTCCAGAAAGTTGTGAAAAAGAAGTACACTTAAGCATACTTTTAAAAAGAGTAATTATTAGGGAAATAATATACTTAAAGGGATAGTTCACCCAAAAATGAAAATTATCCCATGATTTACTCACCCTCAAGCCATCCTAGGTGTATATGACAATCTTCTTTCAGATGAACACAATCAAAGTTATATTAAAAAATTTCCTGGCTCATCCAAGCTTTATAATTGGAGTGAAGGGGGCGTGAGATTTTTTGAAGCCCAAAATTAGCTTCCGACAGACGGCTGTACGGATTTACACGGAAGCGCAGAGGATAGAGCAAAACAAAACACAGTCACGAATTAGAAGTCTAAAATGGAATTAGAAAAATCTAGAATTTTCAAAGAGAAATGTTGGAGGATTTCGATAGAGGAGAAGAGGAGCTTGAGTGTGTTGCACAGCCCTATTTGTTTGACATCCTCCGTCACGCCAGAGGTCACTCTTTTGCCATAAATTGATGCGTACGACCGTCTGCCGGAAGCTAGTTATCATTGTTAATAATACATTTTTAAATATGGATATTTTTCTTAATATTCCGAATGTACTACCAAGCATAGTTTATGGTAAACTAAAATATAAAACTTATACGTGTCATGTTTTTAAAATTATACATGCAATTAAACATTTGTAATGATACAGTTAAAATTTGGTTCATTTAAATACATAATATTACCTTTAAATGTAATATCAACTAACACGCTACAGTTAAAATAATCAAGTTGTAACATGTGCCCTGGGTCTGTGTTCATCAATTTTGTTATATGGACTCCATTTCCCACAATTCCCCAGCTAGGAACTAATCACACACTCACACCTGCTTCCCATCAGTGACACTTTATAAGCTGCACTTAAACACACATACATTGCTGAGTATTGTTTAGCCTTTTGTTCACATTCCGTTTGATCCTTGTTCTGCCTTGCCTAGCATGTGTTTTTGACCCTGGACTGATTCCTTGTTTTATGATCGCTGCCTGCCTTGACCATTGCCTGTGTTTTTTAGATTACTCCTTGCCTTTCCTGTTACTGTTCGCTGGCGTTTTGACCTACTGCCTGTTCGACTACGCTCTTTTGTTAATAAAGCTTGCACGTGGATCCACAACTCTGCTGTCACGCTCCCATTCATTACACAAGTACTTTACATGTGCTTTAATATGTTAGTCAACACATCAAAATAAGTGTACTTTTTTAAAGCATGACAAAAGATGATTAAAACAGATTTAAAATGTACTTTACAGCTTTTAATTTGACATAATTACAAAGTGCACTTTTTTAAGTGTGTTAAGAAACTAAGGGCCAGATTTACTAAACGGGGCAAATTAGCGTGAGAGCACAATTCCACAAATGTGCCGATGGGAGTGGCAAGCTTTGCGCGCTATCTACTGCTGACTCGCAAATTAAAGAACACAGATGCAGTCAAATCATTTAAATAATGACCAACGCAATCTAACAAGAGCAGTGCAAATTTGCATTGGGTCACAAATAAGCAAAGCTGATGGTCATCAGGTGTGGGTCAACACAGGTGCAACTTGTTACATGTAATATACGGATAACGTCTTCCTCTGGCATTCCAAAGAGATTAATACAAGTGGAAAATATTTTCTCCCTTCTACCACGTGCGCTCTGTTCTCTGCGGTGTCTCCTCCTAGCAGCAACAATTGCAGCCGTGTCGCAAAATAGGGTAAGACATGCTTTTTTGGGCCGTTAAATAATGGTGTAAATTCACCAGTAAATTGACTAGCGCAAACAGTAAATCACGTTGCATGATTCATTTAAATACTCTTCTCCCATAAATTTTGCATCTGAAAGGGAAACTCCTACAAATGCATATGCAATAAGGTCAGCCGCAAAACAACTCAGTTCATGCCTTTTTAGCGCTAATTTTGCACTGCGTGTCTTTAGTAAATCCCAACAGTAGTTTTTTAATGCCAAAAGAGGGTTTGCACTGGTGCAAGCTGTTAGTAAATGTTAGTAGTTTGTTTGTCTTGTGCCTGAGCACATGGCTCTGTCTTTGTTTGTGTTGGCGATGTGCTCTTCTCGTCCCGCCTCCTTGTTTCCCGTTACCACCACGCCCCCCTTGTTTAGTCCTTAGGCTTGTTCGAAATGCATCGGCGCTGCGCAGACTGATCGGCATATGACATCAAAGTACTGTTTATTTATTTATTTATTGTGCTCTAATTCTCCCAGGTCTCATTTTGTGTTCTCTCTAGATTTTGATATTGTTTGGACAGTGTTCCCACCTCACCTATCTTGTACTGTGTCTTCTGTTGTTAATAAATATCACTCCCTATACTCATTCTGCTTCTGGGTCCCCCCTCTCTAAATCCTGATACTCTCTTTAAGTACATTTAAGTAGCCTTTTATTTCATTAATATTTTATTATCTTCAAGTACAGCTTTTTGAAAATATACTTTTAAGATTTGAAGCACACTGCAAGTGCACATTCAGTACAATTAAGCGCACTTTTTCACAAGGGAATTAATGTACTTAGGTTGATGATTCAGTGATGTTCAATAAAATTTTTCACTTGAATAAAACCAGTTAATATAGATGTTACCATTTGTGTTACACAGAGGAAAGAAAGTGATATAGGTTTGGCTGACTGACATGAGAGTGAGTAAACAATAACAGAAAATTTATTTTGGATGTAACTATTACTTTAGAATCAGAGGTAAATATAATAATGACAATCTCATAAAAATATCTTTCACCAGGTCACCATAACCAGATCTATATAAAACCACTGTGTATAAAAGTTATCAGAGATGTCTGACCTCCCAAAGGCCTTGCCCTGCGCTGAAGGTCTTGCAGCGTAGTAATACTGTTTATATTCATCCATCCAGACCTCAGCAGCTCTCCGCGTGTTCCTACAACACACACAGAAAATGTAATGGCACTCCATTCATACACTTCATTGTAAAGCATATGATTACAGCTTATAAAAGCCAATTTACTTGATGTAAGTGAGTGCATTGCCCTCTGGGAACTCATAGGGATGGCGTTTCCTGAAGACGTGGCCCACGCGACTGCAGGGCAGGATTTCAAGACTGCCACCACACATCCACACTCTGAATGAGAGCTCTACAACATCAGAAAAAGAAAAGAAAGATTATGGAAATAGAAATAATTACATTTATGCAAGAATGAAACATCAAAAATATGGTTATAAATATTTTAAAATAGGAAAAACAATGCAGGGCTTCCCTGAAAACCTACAAACTACAAACAACGGGACATTTTGTCATTTCCATTTCTGTAGCATCGCACACAGTGAAATCTCATTTCTTTAATGAAAACTCCGGGAGTGTTTGGCATGGTAATGGGCATGACAGTGTTGATATATTTGGTCATGGCAGAATAGATCTGCTACACTTCTGCTTGCTACTACTAATATATACACGACACACTGCTGTGAGCAAGTAAGAAATGCTGCTGCTGCACAATACAGCATACATTAATAACCCGAAGCAGATCTATACAGGTGGAGCTGTGGAAGGCGGAGGGTTTCTGAAAGCGCGCTGCAACGGCTGCAGCAAATGCTGACCAAGTATTTGAAGGTTGAGCAGCAAGCTCATTGGCTACTACTAGGAATTAATCAGCTGTGCCCTATAGAGAATGATGTGATTGTAAGCAGACTGAGTATCAGCCTACTACGCCATCTAGAGTTTCATGACAGAACTTTGTATTTGTCCAAAATTCCTCTCCTTATAACTGTATATTAAACACGGTATGGAATATGACAGCAAATATAATTTTTGTATTCCCATTTTCTCCATTAGCAAAAGACAAACTCCATGATAATGTTCCACGACTTTCTAAAAGTAGGAGAAATATAGAGAGATTCATTACAGCAGTCAGAAGGGAGAATTTTGAATAATTCCATAGACATAATGTACAAACTGTATATTCTATCCCCTAACCCTACCCCTAAACCTACCCATCACAGAAAACTTTCTGCATTTTTACATTTTCAAAAAAAAAAAAAAAACATCATTTAGTATGATTTATAAACTGTTCCCTTTTGAGTGGAACTCAACGCTGCGTCATGACGCTTGACTCTATGGAAATGCCCCTGCGTGAGCCGGTGTCTGAAGCACATGTAGAAAAATGTCAATCTTGATTGGCCGACAGCGTGGTCAGGTGACGTAGTCTCAACGCATCACTGAGACCATAAATAAATGCCTAAAATGCATGTCACCAGCTTCTTTGTTTTCAGGAAGCTGTTTGTTTGTGTGGAAAGTCTTGTGTGTTTGTTAGGAGTTAGAAGAAAATAGGCAGGAGATAAGTTTGTCTACCATGTGTTGTACCGTGTGTTGCCATGCCCTCGTCATCTGAATATTAGGGATGACGCTCACAATGCATGACAAGCAAACACTGCAAGACAATGCAAAGGCAACTACAACACAATGCAAAGGAGCGATCTGTGTTTGAAATGTCCCGACGTGTACAGGCGCGCTAGGTGGATGACAGGCTTGGGTCTCACGTTTGCAGAGACAGCAAACAAATTATGTGTGTTTTCGATGCGATGATCTCATCATTCTTTTACATGGGACATTTTTCTGCCTGTATCTAGATCCAAAAAAATACAAAAAATAAAACAGTTATATATACTTCTACACTTCTAGCTATCTTCCAGATCGTGTTATAACTTATCTGGTTGATTTATTGGCTGCATTTAATTCTGTGTACAGTAATTAAATGGTGAAACAGGCATCTGGCTTTGAGTTGTTTTAGATGTTCTATTATTTTAATTGGGATATTCAGCCTGTCACCCAGACTGTTTTACAATTTGTCTGTCTGATTATTGCTTGCCCTTAATTCTGAAAATAAAGCATATATAACACGGTCTGGATAATAGACTAAATATCTTGTCTGGTTGATTTACTGGCTGCATTTAACTTTGAGGAGTTAATGTTCAATATATGAATATGGATGATATTTAACTCTGGGAGGTTCAGATGAAAAATTACGCCGAACAACGGAACTGGCCTTCCGTGCCACCAAGCAGATTGCCTGTGTTTTTGGCTGCTTTATGTTAATATAGTCACTGGGGAGAAGCTTTAGTGGTTAACCTCTAAGAGTTATTCGCAAGAGCCTTGATGCCACTGGGCACAGAGTGCCCTCTCAGCGGGAATGTTTTACACCACAAGTCGTGTATCCATTTCCTCCTGATGCCGTTAGTGGACTGTCTTGCCAACTCCGCCATTACTGTGTTTCAGGAAGCAGTAGTCTCCAGCGGGTTTTCACCCTGTCTCAGCAATGCTGCCGGAGTGTGGCACCCAACCCCCTCTTACAGAGGGTATTGAGACATTATAGTTTGTCAGGGCAGTTGTCTCCCTTAGATAGTGTTGGCCACTCCCCTTGCAACTAGTCCCCCAGTAGTTAATGGTTATACGACTTACTTCTGTGGGTTTGCTTTGGGGGCAAAGCATACAGTATGGAGTCATCGTTTCAGCCTGACCTTATCACCTTGCACCTACAGTTTGTGAGTCAACATCAAGATGCCATTCTTGCTCAGTTAGGGTGTTTAGGTTGAACATTAACATTTCAGAAAGTATGCTTTCTTCAATTAAGAGAAAAACTTTTCTGGGAGTAGTATGAGGATTCAATCACAATGCAGGCGTGTTACTTCCTGCTCATATGAATCAATCCTTGCTTCTCCCAGGTTAGGCCAGGACATATGCAGCCATTTCAAAGGCTAAAGGTTTAGCCTTTACATTAGGTTAAGTTCCTTTTCAGGCCTACGAGGTGTGCAGTATGCTTCACCTCCATGCACTAGGGGTGACTACCTTCTTTGAGAAGTTCAAGATTGTGTCCTTTCAGTCTTGACAATTTCAGGTACCTGTAGGATGCGTGGTAGGCTTCATCCTTGGGTAATGGAGGTTTATTGTTGAATTGGATTGACCCCAGGCTTTGACTCCTATGGGTTAATCTGTTCCATAGACCAAAGGGTTTGTTCTTGTGTATATTTCACTACGTCACCTGACCACGCTGTCAGCCAATCAAAGATTGGCGTTTTTCCACACGTGCTTCAGACACCGGCTCATGCAGGGGCGTTCCCATAGCGTCATGACGCAGTGTCTCGTTCCCTCTCAGGGAACCAGATTAAATGCGTTTTCCTCATGGGGACCAAAAAATGTCAAAGATTTCTGGTATTGCCATCCTTGTGTGCACATTTTGTCTCCATAACATAGTATACCCGAACCACACACACATATTGATTTATTAATATTTTGAATTAGTTTTTATTTTAATAATTTGAAATTTAATTAAAGTTTAAGTTTTTGTTTTGTGTTTTTGTCATTTTTATTTTATTTTAATGTCTATATAGTTTTTATTATTTTATTTCAGTTTTAGCTTTTTCAGTACATCTAAAAAATTAAAAATGTTGCCTTAGCAACTAGCTGAAATAAAATAAGTTTAAGTTTTTTATATTTTGTTAAATTTTGTTTTACTTAACTGTTAACAATAATATCCCTGAGGTTTGTTTGACTATATTAGTGAGGACATCTTTACCACACACTTTTCTTTATACAATCTCTGCAGTTTGTCTTGCTAAACTGTTCACAGGATGTTTGACACTTTCACAGCAGAGGAGTGAAAGAATTTTTCAGGATAATGTCATACATTTGATCATTACTTACCAAAGTTCTCACCACCCCAAATATCCATGTGAGTGTCATACTGGCCCAGGTGATTAAACCAGCCTTTATCCATTACGAAGATTCCTCCAGCAATTACAGGGGTCCTGCATGAACAGCAGTTGGTATCAAGGGCATAGAATTTAGTAGGGATGCTAGGGACATATCCTTACCAATATTCAGTGATACTGAATTGCCACTAGCAATAATTTTAATATATATATATATATATATATATATATTTATTATACACACAGGTGCTGGTCATATAATTAGAATATCATCAAAAAGTTTTACTAATTTTATTTTACTAATTCCATTCAAAAAGTGAAACTTGTATATTATATTCATTCATTACACACAGACTGATATATTTCAAATGTTTATTTCTTTTAATTTTGATGATTATAACTGACAACTAAGGAAAATCCCAAATTCAGTATCTCTGTATCTATGAAAAGGTTCAATATTGAAGACACCTGGTGCCACACTCTAATCAGATAATTAACTCAAAACACCTGCAAAGGCCTTTAAATGGTCTCTCAGTCTAGTTCTGTAGGCTACACAATCATGGGGAAGACTGCTGACTTGACAATTGTCCAAAAGACGACCATTGACACCTTGCACAAGGAGGGCAAGACACAAAAGGTCATTGCAAAAGAGGCTGGCTGTTCACAAAGTTCTGTGTCCAAGCACATTAATAGAGAGGCGAAGGGAAGGAAAAGATGTGGTAGAAAAAAACTGTACAAGCAATAGGGATAACCACACCCTGGAGAGGATTGTGAAACAAAACCCATTCAAAAATGTGGGGGAGATTCACAAAGAGTGGACTGCAGCTGGAGTCAGTGCTTCAAGAACCACTACGCACAGACGTATGCAAGACATGGGTTTCAGCTGTCGCATTCCTTGTGTCAAGCCACTCTTGAACAACAGACAGCGTCAGAAGCGTCTCGCCTGGGCTAAAGACAAAAAGGACTGGACTGCTGCTGAGTGGTCCAAAGTTATGTTCTCTGATGAAAGTAAATTTTGCATTTCCTTTGGAAATCAGGGTCCCAGAGTCTGGAGGAAGAGAGGAGAGGCACACAATCCACGTTGCTTGAGGTCCAGTGTAAAGTTTCCACAGTCAGTGATGGTTTGGGGTGCCATGTCATCTGCTGGTGTTGGTCCACTGTGTTTTCTGAGGTCCAAGGTCAACGCAGCCGTATACCAGGAAGTTTTAGAGCACTTCATGCTTCCTGCTGCTGACCAACTTTATGGAGATGCAGATTTCATTTTCCAACAGGACTCGGCACCTGCACACAGTGCCAAAGCTACCAGTACCTGGTTTAAGGACCATGGTATCCCTGTTCTTAATTGGCCAGCAAACTCGCCTGACCTTAACCCCATAGAAAATCTATGGGGTATTGTGAAGAGGAAGATGCGATATGCCAGACCCAACAATGCAGAAGAGCTGAAGGCCACTATCAGAGCAACCTGGGCTCTTATAACACCTGAGCAGTGCCACAGACTGATCGACTCCATGCCACGCCGCATTGCTGCAGTAATTCAGGCAAAAGGAGCCCCAACTAAGTATTGAGTGCTGTACATGCTCATACTTTTCATGTTCATACTTTTCAGTTGGCCAAGATTTCTAAAAATCCTTTCTTTGTATTGGTCTTAAGTAATATTCTAATTTTCTGAGATACTGAATTTGGGATTCTCCTTAGTTGTCAGTTATAATCATCAAAATTAAAAGAAATAAACATTTGAAATATATCAGTCTGTGTGTAATGAATAAATATAATATACAAGTTTCACTTTTTGAATGGAATTAGTGAAATAAATCAACTTTTTGATGATATTCTAATTATATGACCAGCACCTGTATAATGTATATGTATATATACACTGAACAAAATTATAAATGCAACACTTTTGTTTTTGACCCCTTTTTCATGAGCTGAACTCATCTGTCAGAAAATCTATGTGCACAATTTAGTTGAATGATAAAGTTTACCCTCTTTAACTTAATGTTGTTAAACTGAATGTATGAAGCAAACTGTTAGCTCAAATATCCACAAAACGACAACAGTGAAATAAGAGTGTGCGTTTTGTCTGTCAATCAGAAGCACATGAAAGTTCAACATTGTCCAAAAAAAAAAGAAAGTTCAAATCAGTTGCATGTTCAGTTCTTTTTTTAATTAAAATAAAGTGATGTGCAGAGTCATCAAGAATGCTCTGACACTCCAGAAACACTGTGTAATTCACAGTAAGTGCTCTATGTATTATATAGAGTATTACATATATACTATATGCACTCTGAAGCTTATGAGAGACGTTGACAAATGTACAATGGACAGAGTTAAAGTAAAGTTAAACTGCCTCCTTCTCATCATTCTCGTCCTTAAAGTTAATTCCTAAAATAAAGTTTTTCTGTTTTTATTTATTTATTTATTTTTTTGCTGCTTTTATGTCCCCACCAATGTCAAAATCAAACCTATGCCCTTGGTTGGTATATATACATACTATTTACACACAAAGTGGGGTTGAAAGGTCTGAGACCACTACAGTAATAAAAAAATGCTTCTAGTTTTCTAAAAGCTCTTGGAAGCTTGAATTTGTAAATCTTTTGTTACAAATTTGCTTCCAATTTGATTAGCAACTTAGAATTTTACACATCATATTTATTTTGTCAAATCTTCAAATTTCTAAAACTTTGTTTATTTCTCAGGTGAAATAAAAATATTCTAGAGAGAGAGAGAGAGAGACCTGATTGGTTGTGTGGGGTCATTTCTTGCCATTTTCTGTTCTATAGGAATCTGCTCCCATTTGAAGTGTAAACTCCAGTCGAAACCTGATGTCAGAGGGGGAAAAAGTGAGGCAGTTATTTCTGGATCACTTGAATAAACACATGCAAGTATTTTTAATCTGTCAGCAATCAGACCAGTGGTCGACCAATATATATTTTCTGGTAGCCGATGAAGGGTGGCACCATGGTGGGGCAAAATTGTATGCTTTTGGGGAGTATAATGGGGCCTATATTGGCCTTGGAGATATATCGGTCCACCACTAAATCAGACATCTTCAAATTTACTGATATTTTTGAGTTAACCAGATTATTCGGAGCACTGCATTGCTCAGAGGTTGCTCTTTCAGAGCTCAGGAGACTTAATGATCTCACTTATGCTTTAAGCATCAACTCTGTCTCAAATGTTTGTCTCCTAATATTCCTTGAGAAAAATAAAATTAGACATAAATCAAATTCTGACAAAAAAAAAAATAGTATAATAGTAAAATAGAGTATAGAGCTATAAAATGAATGTGGATAGAAGCTTGGATCATTTGATTTTAGAAGAAGTTGGTGAAATGTTTGGGTGTTGTTATTGTTAACTAAAATTAAAACTCAAAAAATAAAAAAAAATCAAACTGAAAGTAAATCAAATAAAATATAAAGATGAAAGACAAACTAAAATTAAAATGAAAACTGAAAATATATAAAAAAAAGCTAATGCAAAATATTAATAAATGCTATAATAGTATATAAATAATACCAAAAATAACAGGTTCATACTGAGATCTTTGACTTTTGATTGCAGACTTTGGTATATTGGCAAATCTGAGCACAGATTTCTATGACTCTATAGAGGAGAACATCTAGGAACTTCTCCATTTACTCTCATTGCTTTCTGGCAGAAACAAATATTGAAGAGAATTAATTGACACATTAAAGAGATGTTTTGTGTGGGAAAGCTCTGATGAACACATTACACACGGTTCTCTCACCTCCTCTCAGGTCTGCAGAGGCGGCCAGATAGGCAAAGTTATCCAGACTGATAACATCAATGATGGGACTGACCACACGGGTGTGATCCTACAAGAGAACACAAATGACTCATTTCATTATGTGTAAACATCTTTCCAAGCTTTAATTTTAATGAATTTATTTAGTCGTCATTTCATTTCAGGCCAGCTAAATACAGCATAAAGGATGCAAGCCATTTGTGTGCAATGCGTGACTCCATGATACCCATCTTAAAGTCAGCACACTGTAAAATTGATATGATCAATAAGTCATGGCAACATATGTTTTTCCATAACTTGAACTCAAAATAATTTAACCAGTTATATGAGATTCAACTAGACAAGATTTTAAAAAAGACTTGCACTGACAAAGGCACTGAAATGACATTTGATTATTCTTAAAAATTTAACACAGCAACTGAGCTTTTAAGTTGAAATTTTTAAGTTGAATCAGGTGAAATTTTTTTACAGTGCATGAAATGAAAATTAATTTATTTTCTAAATGCGTGTTATAGATCTTATAATGATTGATTTATCCATGTATATATACACTACCAGTCAAAAGTTTGGAATCAAAATCAGCATATTAGAATGATTTCTGAAGGATCATGTGACACTGAAGACTGGAGTAATGATGCTAAAAATTCAGCTTTGATCACAGGAATAAATTAATTTATAAAAATATATTCAAACAGAAAACAGTTATTTTAAATTGTAATAATATTTCACAATATTACTGTTTTTACTGTATTGTTAATTAAATAAATGCAGCCTTGGTGAGCAGATGAAACTTCTTTTAAAAACATTAAACATCTTACCGTGTCCAAACTTTTGACTGGTAGTGTGTGTAATATATATATGACATATTTAGTGCACTTAAACTCCACCCCTGCAAGCTCACCTTAATCTGCCTCCACTTTTGCATGCCACGCCCACAAATTAACATCCAATCCAATCAACACCCAATGCATAGAACCAAGTCTCCATCCTACATTTTTTCTTTTCTGATAATCCGTCACACTCAGGTGTAAATGTCACAAAAATACGGAAGAAAAGATCTGTTGATACTCAATTTGCCAGTCTTCTAGCCTGACCAACTGAGAAGTGGATTAAAATCCCACTAAAACCATCAAAACAGACCAGCCTAACCAGTATGGCCAGGCTAGGAGAACAACTGCCACCATAAAGGGTTAGTTCACCCAAAAATGAAAATTCTGTCATTAATTACTCTCATAAGACCTTCGTTCAGTTTCAGAACACGAATTAAGATATATTTGATGAAATCTGAGAGGTATATGACTCGTTCATAGACAGCAATTTAACTACCACTTTCAAGGTCCAGAAAGGTAGTAAAGACATCATTAAAACAGTCGACGTGACTACAGTGGTTCAACCTTAAATTTATGAGGCGACAAGAATATATTTTGTGCACAAAAACAAAACAAAAATAACGACTTTATTCAACAATATCTTCTCTTCTGTGTCATTCTCATGTTTACATTTAGTGCTTCCAGGTTCTAAGTCTACTCATTATTTTTGTTTTGTTTTTGTGCACAAAAAGTATTCTCGTCGCTTCATAAAAGGCTGAACCACTGCAGTCATATGGACTATTTTAACAATGTCTTTAGTACTGTAACGTACTGCTCCAAGACTCAAAGGCTGAGGATCCAAATGCAGTTTTATTGAAAGGGTAATCTACAATCATAGTCAAAAACAGGCAAAAGGTCATACACTGGGTAAACAGTCCAACCAATAACATGGCACAGTAACACAGCAGACAGGGTAATCCAAGAAACAGGCAAATGGGATAATCAAGAAAACAGGCAACAGAGTCAAGACCATAAAACAGATAAACAATGAGCACTCAGAAATGCAGTGTTACATGTACATGACTTTGAGTGAGTGAACCAGGCTTATATAGGGTGAGGTAATGAGCTAATGAGATACAGCTGTAAACAATCATGATGATTAGACCAGGCAATGACCTATGGGAAACGAAGTCCTTGATGGTGTGGCAATAGTCTGGGGTGGAGTGCCCGTAATTGCCACCAGAGGGATCATGACAAGTACTTTTCTGGAACTTGAAAGTGGTGGTTAAATTGCTGTCTATGGACGAGTCATATACCTCTCAGATTTCATCAAAAATATCTTAATTTGTGTTGTGAAGATGAACAAAGGTCTTACGAGTGTGGAACAACATGAGGGTGAGTAATAAATGACAGAATTTAAATTTTTGGGTGAATCCTTTAAGGCTGGTTGAAGCTGCACCGCTCCCATTGAAACGCACACATTTCAGAGTATAGCAGGGTAAACTTAAACTTAAACTATAGCAAATATTATTTCTCCATTTCCTCCAATAGCAACTTTCTATTGTGTTTTTCACAACTTTCCAAAAGAGGAAAAAAATATAGAGAGATGGATCGTGGCAGTCAGAGGAGAGAAAGATGTCAAATTTATAGTCACTCCCTCCCTCAGCAGCTGTATTAGAAACCCCCCACAGCAGTGTGAACTAGTAAATAACACATATATTACGTAATATATATATATTACGTAAGTTTTATTAAGTTTTATGAATGCACATTCAATTTTTTAAAAATGAAAAACTATAAAAATGTTGCTAGATTTACGATGTTAATTATTGCATTAATGTGTGTTATTTGCAAGCCTTGGTACTTTGAAACATTGCTTGCTGCTGTGCGAGTACACTTGTGCATACATAACACTATTTACGAGCATGTAAGCGTGTCACATAAAAAACTTGTTCTGGGGAAGTTCATATTACAACTGCATAAGAAAATCAAGTGTTTTCAATTAGAGCTGGCGCTCTATGCTTTGGTGCTCAGAGCTTCAGTATGTGTGGGGGGAACCCCAGAAATCCATCTGCAACACCCCACATACAGTAGTTTCATAGATTCATACAGCATTCAACAATCATAAAGAACATCAGGACACTCCACTTAGAAGTCGTCCATGGCTTGTCAATTTTTCCATCCATTTGGATTACACAGTTTTAACATAAACAAACGAATAAACTTGTAATACGTATTTGTTGGGTAAGAATTCTACGCTCAAAAAAAAAAAAATCATGGTGTAGTTTATTTTTAACTATCTGTATCTATTTGATTTTATTTAAATAATTTTTTAAAATGCAATTATTCAAAAGGTTTAGATTAGAATCAGCATGACTCTGTTCATAGTAAAAACAATTACATGTATTCAGTTAAAAAGTATGAACATGGTTAAAATATGGCTAGCTGTGGAACAAGAAATGTTCAATTAGTTTCAACGTATGAGATTCAAATATTGGATTTCTTGATGATAAACAGAAAAATAGTTATTGTGTATTTAAAGGCCCACTGAAGAGCGTTGGAACGTGCAGCATTATTCAGTGTGTTGACGTAATTTCAACTGAAACAGGAAGACAGGGCGATATATCGAACAGCCCCACCCCTTTTTTTAAATAGCCAATAGCGTTTCGTTTATGTTACAGCTCGGCCAGAGTCGTTGGACTCTGTAAAACATCAGTTTCCTTCTAATCTCTAATTTCCTTTATATCGCTTTAATATACAGCATTCTGTGCAGAATTCAAATGGGTCCGATACCTTTTGTGGTCTGCGCCGACTCGCGCATATGACCCGCTCTGTGCTCTCGTGTCTCTGGACCATAGCAGACTGTGCTCATGTTGCAGCGGTTCTTGTGACACTAACGTGAAAATGGACTTCATTCGCATCAAAGGAAAGCATGTTTACGCTGTCGTTCCCTTTTCTCTATATAGTGCACTATGTGCACTTTACATGTAGAAACTAGTAAATGTGTGAACAAATGACCGATTTAAGCCGCAGCTTCAGTGTCTGTTGATAGTGTAGGAGGGGGCGGGACTTCAGATTCTAGAGAACATTTGATTGGACAGAAGTTTTAATGAGAAGCTGAAGTGCGATGTGATGTCATGAAAATCTGTGATCCATTTTAACGGAAGCGAGACTGTAAGTTTTGAATGCTTATGTCTCCTAAATGTGAATTTTGTCATTGTTTTGGAACAAACCAGCTTATTCATAACCTTAAGGCTAACATTTTCATACTAAAAGCTAAAAAAAAAAAAAAAAAAAAAAAAAAAAAACTTACATTTTGATTTCAGGGGGGCTTTAAATCTGAATTGTATAGAATGTGACATTTAACAAATTGTTTTTGAGGTATATTCAATAGATATGTATTTTTAAATATTCATATTTTTTTTATCATTCAGATTATAAAATGACATAGTCCGGATTCTAAATCAAAATTTTCTTCTTTAGCTACAAACTTGAAACTGTAATTTCATAATCTGAATACTTGCTAACTAATTTCACCAAATCTGCCGTTTATAAATACAGATCAATAAATATATGCCACAAAAACTATTCTAAAATTCAAATGCAAATTGTTTTGCCATTTTTCAAGCTGTTTATGTGTTTAAGGTTGAGACAGCTCAAGGCTTCAGACACTGATTCTTTTTCAAAGTGTTGTTTGAAGATAACAGACAGTGTGTGTTTCTTTCTGTATGTGTCATTAGTTCTCTGGTTGTTCATCTTACAGCGCTCCAATTATTCAGACAATTGTCAGTATGCCATTGCCAGCTCATAATGTTTAACTGGTAAAACCACAAAGATGTTTGGCTGCTTAATGAAGCGATCAAAAATATATAAAATTTGTATAAAAAATAATGACACGAGTCAAAAATGGAAAATAAATAGGAGCATTTATAGACTGTATTAAACAGATTCTAGTCGAATAAAATATATTAAAATATATGTATATTTGATATGACAAAATGTGAAGAAAAATCTGAAGAATCATTCTGTAGTACAAACAGTGTAAGATCAGTTACAGCTCTTATGCTGGAGAAAAGCAGTTGAATAGATGATGATGATGATGATAATCACTCTTGATGATTTAGGACAAGAGAGGCTACATGGTGCAGCTGTGAGAAGACAAACTGCCTTTCTCTCGCTCTGATTCTGGGAAAATGTCCCTCTGAAGAACCAGACTGGATTCAGGCCATTTATGACTCACTACAGACTCTCAACACTCACAATGTTGAAGCACCGTCATTTGCTGCAGAGGTCACGCAGAAAGAGTGTATTAAAACATCCTAAACATAGATTCTAACATGACACACAACTATCCACAACCAACAATAATTGTTTTCCCATGCCCTTTAATGCTCTCCGTTTTACGAAATGGTCACAGACACAAGTAAAAAATCTGATTATACTACAGTAATTTGGTGCAAACTCATGTGTCACTAGGTAGAAGCTAGTCAAATTAGGTCGATGCAACATGGACAGGTTGCATGACATGCATCATCCACTAAAATTGTGAACAAAACTAAACAAGATTAAAACACATTTTGATCTAGACTCATGCAGTGAGGACAATCATGAGCACAAATGTGTTTTGTGCTGAGACCATCAAAATTTAAATGACATTTATAGTCAATTTTCCAAAACATCAATAATTTTGCATACTTTATTGCCTGTTTCAGTGTTTCAGATTTAGGACGTTTGTATTTAATTTTGTACAATAAACAACGGTATTACAGTTTGCGTCACCACTTGATGTCCAATGTAAAATATGAGTCCTGAAGCAAGCACTGCTCTAAATCAGACCTGATCAGACTTCCTCATAAGCTGCATACACATCTGTGCACTTCTGATGTTCCTCCTGCGCACAAAACACAGACTTAAAGATGTCTAGAGATAGCTAGAGATTTCGAGAGTTCATGATGAAAAATCATACATCTGACACTAAATGGAATAACTTTGACATGCTTTATGTCAACAACAAACTACACTGCCGGTCAAAAGTTTAGAATAATTCAGATTTTTTAATATTTTTAAAAGAAGTCTCTTCTGCTCACCAAGGCTGCATTTATTTGACAAAAATACAGTAAAACTAATTTTGTGAAATATTATTACAATTTAAAAGAGCTTTAAAAAAAAAAAAAAGTATCGTAGTTTCCACAGAAAAAAAATTAAGCAGCAAAAACCATTCTCAACATTGATGATAAGAACTAGGGCTGCCCTCGACTAAAGATTTTTCTGGTCGACTAGTCATTTATTTTAATTATTTGACTAATCGCATGATTATTAATAAACCATATAAATCATAATAAAGACCCTTTAATGCCTACATAGCCTATTCAGCACTCAAGCGCACATAAATCTTGCCACAGTGCACTGGCAGAAGTAATGATTATGAATGTGTCTGGGAAAAACAGCAAAGATAACATTTTAATAATTAATAGATAAACTAGTGTTTTCTGTATTTACGGCTGCAATGATGAAGTTGATGATGCTGACTTATCTCCACAGTAGTGGACACGCCTATATACACGTTTCATACGGATTACATAACCGGAGAATCTTTGTTAATTTAAAAGTAGACATTTCGCTTTCAATAGATATGTAATAGATATGTCTGTGAGGCAGGTTTACATAGTGTTTCAGTTCTTTTCTCTTTTTTTTTTGGTGCGCTCAAGTTCACAGAGAGAGACGGCAAAAAGCACACCATGATTGCATTCATCATTTTACAAAAGCACAACATTGTGTTTTTATTGTGAGTGCACAAAAATGAAAGTAGACTCTTCACAGATTCAAAAGATGAATTACTCTTATCTGTATGACCAAAAATGATGGAGTATTTTAAGGGCAAGTGATCGCACCGGCGCCTCCATGTTAACTGTCATGCAGTAAGTGCGCTACTATTCAGCTTTCACATTCCACACAAACACTTGAATGGCCCACATTTTTCTAAGACAACGTTAAAGCGAGCGGCCATGTAAGGTCGCTATTACTTACATGTTTGAGATTAGCTATATTTGAGTTTGATGAATGACAGGCGAGGGTTTGGATATCCAGCTGTTAATGATCTGTCTGTCACAGACTGTGTGACTTCACCACTTCCTGTGGATTGTTTTCCCATGCGACTAACAAAATTTTGGTTGACCAAGCCTCTTCTCGTCAACTAACGGTTAGTCGACTATTAGGGGGCAGCCCTAATAAGAATTATTAATAATTGAGAATAACTGATGATAACCGAGCATCAAATCATTACATTAGAATGATTTCTGAAGGATCATGTGACACTGTAGACTGGAGTAATTATGCTATTTTTGATCAAATAAATGCATTATCGTTCAAACAGTTTTCAATAAACAAAAGGTTTTTAAAAAAAACAAACTCAGGTAATCCAAATGCAGGAAGGCAACGTAACAGCATGTTTCTCACAAACACATGATCAATACCAGAAACCAACTGAATGAAAAGGAGGAACTTAAATACACAAGGTGATCAAACTCAGATGACGAACAGGTGATCACTCATTAATCAGAAACCATAGTAACAAACGAGGAGCAGGAAACTTGTACAAAGGAAAACTGTTAGAAACAAATAGAAAGTCCATGAAAACGAAACTAAAACAGGCAGTTTTTGACAATAAGAGATGTTAACATTTAAAAATAGTAGGCCTAATTATTCCAGCTTTTTGTCCAGTAGTGTATATGGGAAGTGTTATATCCTTTTTAAAAGATTTAATTTTAAAGATAAAAGATAAGAGATTTAAAGTTAAAGATTTATTTTGCTATCCTAACATTAGACGAATATATGGTGAATTTCATTTAATTGTTATTTAGCACTGTTTATCTCTGTTATCTTACACTATCAGAACAGATCTGCGACTCAAAACTGGGTTGCTACCCACCAGTTTTTATTAAATAACTATCACTCTGGAACAGTTATAGTACCATATTTTTTAAATAATTTTTAAATACTTTGCAATTTTATATGTATTTGCATGGTTTGAGTTACTGTACATAAATAAGGGAAGGCATTTATCATATCGGACCTAATAAAGAAATAAACTGTTATGCATTAGAAGGTTTTCCTTTATATAGAATTTCTTTGTAAATAACGGCACAGTGACGTTCTTTGGGGTGTTTGTGCTCAGGTGGCTGAGTGGACTGGCTGATAGCAATAGGTTTTCACATCAAAAACAAAAAACAGAGGCATTATTAGTGATACCGTGTGTTATGTAAACGTGTATAGCAGAGATGCAAGCAAACACACCTCTTTGACTCTCTGGATCATGGGCTGCAGCCAGTCAGTGTTGACCTCACAGTGACTGTCCAGGAAGGTGAGGATGGAGGCCGAAGCCGCAGACGCCCCTCTGACACGAGACCTGATCAGACCTGATCAACACCAACACATTTCCATTACAGGCAACGGCCCAATTTATAACACATTCATAGTAGCATCACAATTTTCCCATAACAAACATGCACACAAATGAAGCTCATCAGTTCACTCAGTAAATTACTGGGCTGTTTCCCATGTTAAAGACCACGTGAAATCTAAATGGGAGTTTTGTGGCATTTAGTCCATGTCTGTCAGCTTTAAGCTCATCTATATGTACTCCTTAAAGCTGATTAAGCTTAAACATTAAGCAGATATACACTACAGTTCAAAAGTTTGAGGTCGGAGAGATCTTTTAATGTTTTTGAAAGAAGTCTCTTCTGCTGGTTGTACTTATTTGATCAAAAATACAGTAATATTGAGAAATATTATTTCAAATTGAAGTAACTATTTTCTATTTTTTAATATATTTAATATATTTTATTATCAATGTTGAAAACAGTTATGCTGCTTAATATTTTTTTTGGAAACTGTGATACATGTTTTCACGATTCTTTGATTAATAGAAAGTTCAAAGCAACTGCATTTATTTGAAATAGACAATTTTTGTAACAAGTCTTTATTGTCACTTTTGATCAATATAATGCATCCTTGCTGAATAAAAGTATTAATTTGTTTTTAAAAAATGACTTTTGAACAGTAGTGTGTGTCTTCTTCAAATGGGCATATACAATTTAACAAAACATGCTGTTTTTATCCTAAACTAAAGGCTACTGGATTGTATTATTATTATTTATTTTTTTATTTTTACATTTTTATGTGAATTATTCCTGTCGAAAGCTGCAATATTTATGTTTGTTCGTTTAGCACTATACACTGAAAAAAAATGGTAAAATTAACTGGTTTTATTCTAGTGAAAAATATTATTACATATATCTTTTCATTTGTACGAACAAAACAAATTTTTATGGTGTAAACCAGGTAGAAATATTACTTTAAGGTAACAATTGCAGATAACTTTTTACAGTGTATGATTAAAAATGGTACAAGTGCATACAAAAATAAATATGTGCAGGAGAGATCTGAATCCTGAATTATTTAAATATCTATTCAATAATTGTACAGGATTTATGCATTTATGACATAACATTCAACAAGTTTTATCTCAGTATATGAGCATATCTCCATTCGACTCATTTCACATGTACCTTCCCGGCGTTCATTTCTCAGGCAGCGCACCTTTGGGATTTGAGAGAGCAGTCGGCAGTCTTCAGCTACAGAGAGAGAGAGAAAGAGGGACATCAGATTCCCAGAATGCACCAGCAAACATCCCAAGGGAGTGTGCAGCACACGTGCATATTAACATTTCAACATGATCATTTTAATGGACAGTTAAGAATGCAGCAGACAAGATACACATAAACAATGTACACACACACACACACACACACACACACACACACACAATATACATAAACGTACACACACACACACAAACACAACCTAACTTTGGAGAGGAAGGATTAATTACAGCTTGATCACACATCAGGTAAATCTAAACCTCTAGAGGAACTGCAGTGAGAGCCAGGAACCGAGAAGCAGAACTGGTTCAATGTTAATTAAATGATTTTTATTGTGTTCGGTTGCACTAATGGTTATTGAACATCTGCATTCTTTTGCTGATATGGACAAAACACAGTGTTAAAAATACCTAGAACATGTACAGCAGGGCACAATGAATTATGTTTTTGCTGAGTTTGCAGCTTGAATTGAATGTGATGATATACTTTTTGTATAAAATACAGTAAAAATAGTAATATTGTGAAATTTTATTACAGTTGAAAATAACTGTTTTAAGAATTATTTCATTTCTGTGATGTCAAAGCTGAATATTCAGCATCATTACTCCAATCTTCAGTGTCACATGATCCTTCAGAAACCATTCTAATCGTGAAACATTTCTTATTATCAATGTTGTAACACAGTTGAGCTGCTTCATATTTTTCAGGAAACTGTGATACACTGCTTTTCAAAAGGTAGGGGTAAGTAAGATATTTTTGAAAGAAGTCTTGTATATTTATCAAAGCTGCAATTATTTGATGAAAAATACAGTAAAAATGTAATATAAACAATATACAAACAGTTGTGATGCTTAATATTTCTGTGTTTAATGATGGCAGCATTTTTTTGTTTTTTGTTTTAGTAAGCTCTAGTACAGCACCAATTCAGGGGGTCGTGGTGGTGCAAAATAACATTAAGTGTATCATTAAGGAAAGGATTTTTAAGAGGAATCAGAACCAGAATTGCCTACTTAATTAGAACTGTATCTCTACCGACAGTGTGTTTGTATGTGTGTGTATGTGTGTTGCATGTGTTAGAGAAAGAAGGTGAAGAGGAAGAGTGGCAGATGGTAATGGGGGAGGATAAACCATAGATTACTGTGAGGACAAAAGTCAAGTCACATTCACTCTAACACCAGATGTCATCATGATCTCACAGCCACATTCACACTGTGGTTGTAAGATAGCATGTGTCTCAGAAACATGTGTGTGGATTACTGTTGTTATTTGTTTCGAGGAGGAAATGGGATGTTTGGAATTTATATTTAGAGTGAGGAATGTACAGCATCACAATAGATTTTCTGCTACTCGTTACAAAGCGCTGTGGTAGATGCCAAGATTTTGCCATGCGATTGCTAAGGTGTTCTGGGCGTTTTCAGCATGTTGTTTTTAAGGTTGCAAGCATCTTCTGGGTGGTTGCTAGGATGTTGCTAGGTGATTGCTTACATAGGGCCCTATGAAGTCCGTTATTTTCCCCAAATTCTATGGCACAGTTTGTGTTTGTGAAATACTTTGTCTCCTACTTGGCGCACTTTTGTTACCACCATGCTTTGGAAACAAGGCGGACAGTAGGCAAACTGAATCCTGTAACCTTTTGTTACAGTCTTCAAAACCCACTGAGAGACATCAGGCAGAAGTTGCCACACAGCCACAAAGTCTGGCAGAGGAATCATTTTATCGATAGAATTGGTCTGTTCGGTGCCCTGAAGCAGCGTACTGGCAGGAAACACCAGAACTGACTGAAGGGAGGAATCGCTCGTGAGCGAAGGTGGGGTGAATGACCTGTTGGATACCCCACCTCTCAAATCACCGGTGGTAGAAGTAGAAGCTCCGCTGAAAGCCCAGAGGAAAGTCGGGCACATGATATTGTGGTGTACACTGACCTCCCTCAAGGCTGGCCCCTCAGGGACTGAGGCCTGAAGGCGTCAGGACTCACAAAGTTCACTTTCCTTAGGTCAGATCTCCCCTTAGGCTGGATCTCCCCTTAGGCAGCCTGGACTGAGCAGATCTCCCTGCCCTCTGTCCCTATGAAGGGGGGCTCGAGAGGCCACGCTCATCTTCTGCTCTTCTCTATGAGAGCTGGGCCATTCGAGCATAGCTGGTAGAGGCAGACAGCTCTTGGACACAGCGAGGGATCATCTCCTTGAATGCTGCTGACTGTCGTTTGGCCTCCTGGTATCTGTTGACGATGGTGTTAACTGCGTCACTGAACAGACCAGAAGGTGCGATTGGAGCGTAGAGGAAAGGCCTTGTCCTTTCCTTGATGCCAGTTAAATTACGGCAGAGTTCTTGAACCTCCTCAGGCCCTAATCCCTTGCCATGATCCAAAACTCTTAGCAGGTGTGCCTGCTACATCTGCAGAACCTCCATGGTGTGCAGGGACATACCAGCCTGACCTGCTGTTGCATACGCAGATGTCACTCTACACGGCTTAGTGGGCAAAGTAGGTTTCCTCCGCGACGACACTGATGAAGGGGAGAGATAGCCCACAGCCATCCCTGCCATCTTCGGCATCGCTCCATGCCCCTGCTCGCACATACCAACTATCATAGAGTATGTTGATGATGCCTGTGTATCAACAAGAGCAGAGTATGGATTCTTCCACGATCTCAACACCTCAGTGTGGAAATAGGGAAAGAACGGGAGATGGCGACAAGGAGTCTGTACTCCCATCTGGCCAATCCAGACTGAGGAAGCTGCTCTACCGAAGCACTCGCCTGTTTTTCTACATCTAGTCCCTCAGGATCAGATGCAGAAAGCGTGGGTTCCTCGTTTCAGTCTGAGATCCAAAATGGGGACCTTTGAGTCAGCAGAGAGCGTGAGAGACAGAGCATTCTCACTTATCTCAAACTCAACCTCTGCAAACTGCCTCAGCAACAGTGGGACTCATGTGCTCGACCCTCTTTCCTGTAACTCAACCCTGCCATTGTACAGACTTACTCCTGACTGATTTGACTCAACAGCTTTTGAAGACAAAGAAGCTGTTGGCAAGCTGGCATCTATTTATGGACTTACTGATGTAGCGTAGCGCGTAGCAGTCCATACATTCGGCCAATTCGGCCAATTCCAAATTGGTGTGTGTAGACACATGCTTTACATTTACATTTAGTAATTTAGCAGACGCTTTTATCCAAAGCGACTTACAAATGAGAAGAACAATAGAAGCAATCAAGCTAACAATAGGTCAACAATTTGCTGTAACCAGTCCCAGTCAGTCCAGCACAGCACACGTAGCAAGGTTTTTTAAAAAAGATATAGAATAGTAACAGTAAATATTAATGGGTGTTGCCGAAAAAGGTGCATCTTCAGCAGTTTCTTGAAAATGGCTAAAATCTCAGCAGCTCTGATTGAGTTAGCCAGGTCTGTGAAAGTGATTTTGTGCCTCGTTGTGATGGCACCACAAGGCAGCAGAATGCAAGCATCTGGTTGGCACGTAGGTCTGAAGTAATGAGTTCAGGTATAGGGGTGCCAAGCCAGTGGTTGTTCTGTAGGCAAACATCAGTGCCTTGAATTCAATTCGAGTGGCAATTGGCAACTAATGCAATTTTATGAGGAGAGGTGTGACGTGCGCTCTCTTTGGCTCGTTAAAGAACACTCCTGCTGCAGCATTATGGATCAGTTGCAGAGGTTTGCAGTGCATGCTGGAAGACCTGCAAAGAAAGCGTTACAATAGTCCGGTCTGGATAAAACAAGATCTTGGACAAGGAGTTGTGCAACATGCTCTGATAGGAAGGGCCTAATCCTCCTAATGTTGTATAAGGCAAATCAGGACCTGGCAGTTGTAGCAATGTGGCCTGTGAAGTTTAACTGATCATCAATCACAACTCCAAGGTTCCTGGCTGTCCTGAATGGAGTTGTGGTTGACAAACCAAGCTGAACAGAGAAGTTGTGATGGAATGCTGGGTTGGCCGGGATCACAAGCAGCTCTGTCTTCGCAAGGTTTTGTTGAAGGTGGTGGTCCTTCATCCAGCAAGAAATGTCTGTCAGGAAGGCCGAGATACGAGCAGCTACCGTCGTATTATCTGGATGTAATTTAGCGTTGAGTTCCACTCGAAAGGGAACATTTATTTTGATGGGTTGTAGTGAAGACTTTTAAATTTGTGTGTATATGATATGATGATACACTCAAGAAAAATACTTAGTTAAAAATGACCAGTTCTGGGTAATTTTAAGGAGCTCAGTCCATCCAAGTTTTTGAGTTTTTCATAAATGTCCGCTTAACCAAAATGGTGTGCGCCAATGCACAAAGATGGCTGTTGTGGTTAAAACAAGTCAAATAAAAACAAAAAACTGGTGGTTTTACAATAGCAATACACAGAGGTGATCATGCAAAAAAAGAAAGAAAAAAAAATGTTAAAATGGTCAAGTAATCCTCATTGAACTGCTTGAGATGGACTGACCCAGCAGTGAGAAATGAGTTTAGGCTAATCAAAAATAGCCCAATAATCATATTCCAAACATCAAAACTCAAAACATGCCATTTCCATACCTAAAATACATTTTTTACAGTCACTGTTATGTAAATTGGAAAGCACTATATCGTAGTGTTCATTAACACAGCTCAAAGGCTTCCTACCGGTGGCCCTCCTTCACAACTCAGTTTTATCATTGGTAGAATACAAAATATTTCAATGCAAGCATTTCAGTCAAATATAATTTATGCCATAATATGTCAAAACGTGGCAATAGTTAAAAAAAGTAGCCGAATTGTAGCCCACTGACTTGGCTACCCTGAATGAGTTGCACGCTTGAGTTTAATACTCTTAAATTTAGACATTTAAATCACTAACCCTAAGTATAAACAGTAGCAATAGCAATACTTGCCTTAACAAACAGCACTAAAAGGCAATGAGACATGATAAAATAAGAAATCTGCTAAGTGTTTGTGATCATCTGCATGTGTCCAAACACTGAGATGTGAAGATCTGCCTGTCACATGGTCCTTCTGATGAAAGCAGTGATCAGGCGTGTTAAGACTAGTGTTAACAGGATTTAAAGGTGCGGTGCCTGCTTTACCCTTCAGAACACTAAAGCTCATTTGCACATGGTCATTTGCAGGTTTACATGTCTGACTGTGCAAGCAGATTCTCCAGCCGGCAGCGCGGACAGAATGGAAGCTGTCAGGAAACGTTGCTGCTACAGCATGCAGTCTGGCAGCATTTCAAACTGGTGCAGTGAACCCTGTCAGGACAGCTGTGAGCTGGCACATCTGAGGCTAATTTGTTAGAGGTAATTACAATGAATAAACATGGCCATCTGCAAATACACACAATAACCTGACCAGAATGGCTGGCTAAAGCAAAACCTCCAAGCTTCTCGCCACCATTATTAACACCTCCCATCTACATGCACATGGATCTGTTATTGGCAGGGCGGTCATGGTTTGGCTGGGTAGCTTCAGTTGGTAGATGCTGTAACGACATTATGTGGGGAAAGAGCATCTTACTTTATTGATAGCAATCCAAAAGTTGCTTTGTGGGTCAATGACTTGACGGGTCATTTTTTGTCCCTTAATAATAATAAAAAACAAAGATATGACATCCAAACTACGTAAGGTAGTACAACTAGATCTCTTTTATTGAATCCAAAAGGTTTTAATTATATTTTGCTACATATAAAGGTATTTTAAAGATTCTGAAGTGTCAAAAGGTCATTCAGTTTAACCGTCCAAAGGCCAATACAGCCATTTCATTTGTGATTAAAATATCTTAAAATGTAATTAATGTATATATTTTTTATTCTGGCATGATTTTATAACATCATATATCAACATAATGCAAAATGGTATTAAAATTATGTGTAGAATTCGTTGCTTTGTTATGAGAAAGAATGAATTTCACTGATGTCATTTGGAGTAACCAAATGGATTAAGTCATGCAGTCAATATCATGTGACAGGATGTGACATCATTCAGACAAGCAAAGTAACTAACTCTCTTTTAACTATTTGAAAAATTCATGTTTTCACTTGCTCATACGCATGTCCCGAAACATCAGGTCATTCGGTACAACTGATATAAAACATGGAAAATGTTGTAATATTTTAAAAACTTGTACTAAATATAAAATGTTTGATTGTCCTTTTGCTAGCTAGCTAGATAGATATCAGTCTGTTAGCATTGTTTGAAAATATCGTCATTCGTTATAACCAAAAGTGTCATTCGGTAAAACCGAAATTTTGGTTAAACCGAATGACTTTTTTGGTGTCAAATTTTGTCCATCTTGTAAAAAATAACAAAAGCAGTGTTAATTGATTATAAAAACCACATAATCTCATTTTTAACACTTAAGAAAACTTCAAATTTATTATATCTCCATTATGTTTTTAAAACATCAGTGGCCTTTGTATGTACATTTCTTTCATATATATCACAATTATTTTTGACAATACTTTACACTTTATTATTAGTTAATGCAGTGTTTCCTAAACTGAGGTTTGTGAGGGAACTGCAGGAACTGGTTTGTGAGTTGATGTAGCATGTAGTTAATTAAATTTAAAAATGCAAAATTAAAATTAAACTTTTTTTAAAAAATCAAAATAAAACACTGTTAAAAATATTAAATATTTTATTTGTTTACCTGCTTGAAATGTGACTATTAATCGATGACAGAACTGTGAAAAGAATAGACTTAACTGCAAACCGAATGTAATGTTTTCGGACACTTATTTGCATCTTAATAGCAACTAAATGAAAATGTATTATAGTTTAATTAGTGATTTTTGACCCACTTAAATAGGACTTAAAGGGATAGTTCAACCATAAAATAAAAATGGTTAAAGTGTACTGCTAAATGTACTGACAAGCAGCCAGACGGTTTGGAATGCAGGGTTATTTTATCAAACCAAACGATGGGTTGAGACTGTTGGGTAAGGAAGCTGGGTTAATTTGACCCAATTTCAGTTGATAATCATTCATAATCAGCAACCCAATGGTGTAGGGTTGGGAATGCAGACGTGAAAGAGAGCATTGCACGTCACAAGTTCAAACAGCAACTGTTCTCTGTGTGCTGATATCGCTTTGTTTATCTGTGCTCGCGGCACTTATGACAGGAATATATTGTGGAAAATAGAAAAAAACTAATTTAAGCAAAGAGGATATCCCTGCAGCGAGGAGCGTGTTCTTTTAAAACTGGAGGTTTTTGTCTGAGTGTTTTCTCTCACAACCACCTCACTCGAGCAGTGACCGAGAACTGAACAAGAAGGAATGGCGCTTGAGAGGAGTGAATAAAAACACTTTAAATGGAGAGGGTAAAATCCTGCTGATTCACTATAATACAGAGTTTATTCCCGACTTTCAATATTTATTACAGGCTTTCAGTTTGTCTGTGTTTCTTGGCAGCACTCAGCCTGAGAAACGCACGTAGTTAGTATGTGTTCACTGGCAGGAGAAAAACGAAATAACTGGTCAAATTTGTTCTTAAACATTAGTTTAATGAAATTAAGCAATGTGTTGTTACTGTAGTCAATAACAGTGTGTTATTTTAATTTCCAACCCATTTTGGGGTAATTCGAACCCAGCAGTACGGTCATTTTTAAACAATAATTGAGTTAAATAAAACATCCCAGTATGTTAGGTCAAATATTTAACCCAAACCAACATTTGTCCTTTTTTGATCCAGCACTGGGTTCCCAAAATGACCCAAAATGGGTTATTTTTAACCCAGCATTTTTAGAGTGTATAGTAAAGTGAATATGTGATTGTGTAAATTATTGAAATGTTTACTTATTTACTTCAAATGTTTAATCTTAATAGGTACTGCAAGTATTTATTTAAGATCAAAGGGGTTCGGCTGACAAAAAAATCCCGGAGTTGATGCATTAAAAATCATAAACTGCCAATGTTAAAATTTCAAGTTATATAAAATAACAAATAATGTTTTATGACAAACATGAACAAAAATGAACAATGGTAATTAACATGTTTTTATTACCTTTTCTCTTGGCCAGGTAATTTTTTCATCAGTAACTAAATCATTCAGATCTACAATCTGGTCTAAAAATTAAACATATCACTCATTAATCCTGGTGCATATTGTAGTTTATTCAGCAACAAACTTATTTAAAGCTTATTTAAATTATTGCGGAGCTTTCTGTTCTGCCAACAACACCTGACAAACTCAGACCTGCGCTTCTCTATCCAGATGTACGGAGCACCAAAATATTTCACAGACTCTGATAACAAAGTCAAATATACAATTCAAGATACTGACTATTTGAGCCTGACTACATGTGGTTCTTGAAAACTCAAAAAAATTAGATACAATGCCATGAACTTAACAAAAAAAAAAAAAAATCAGCCTGCAAACTGCTAAACAAACTTCCAGTGTTAGTTTAACATGCTTTGAAATAAACACACAACTTCTAGTACATTGTACATTAAATTACATTGTACACTGTACTTATTATAATAGTTATATACTTATATGTAATATAAAGTATGACCAGTCAGTTTTTTGCAGTGTATTTACTGTATATGATTAGATTTATTACAATCATAAATGGATTCTGCCTTATTGGAACTTTACTTGTCCACACCCCTAAAGCCCACCTCTTTACTATATTCAACTTCAGATGCGGCTTCATTCGCAGTGTAAAGACTGCTCTAAATAGTCAAATCTAACCAGAATTTAACCTGTAATTCATCGGACTTGAACCCTTGAAGCAATCAGTAGAGCAGTCTTATCTGATCAGCTTGCATCTCTACATGTGTGTGTGTGTGTGTGTTTTGTGAGGTGCATGTGGTTCCCATGCCAAGGACAAAAGAGCGTAAAGCACTGCATAAGCTCAACACATGATCTTTGTAAAGGGAAAAATCACTTTTGCCAAATTCATGTCTCTCTTTAAAGCTCCACAACATTAATCACAGCAGAGCCACAATTCTGATTGTGCCGTTTGTTTCCTCACCATGACAACAGCAGGGCCGGGTTCAGTCTTGGCTCACCGATATACAGAGAATGAGCAATATTTATAAAGAAATCCACAGCTAATGTGTCCTCAAAGGTCAAATATGAGCACACACAAATACAGGAAACACTTTGTCATCATTCAGAGCTTTCACATGTGTGTGTGTGTGTGTGTGTTTCTGTGCTCTTGTGTTGCAATGAAATGAAGCTCTACTTACGGTCAGAGCTAAAGTCGTCCACGAGAATAATCTCCTGTATCAAATGAGGTGGGCTTCTCGTTAGTACACTGAAACAAAAGGAACAAGATAAATACCATATAAAAAGGATAATGTGTTGTACCTAATCCTAAATATTAAACTTAGTGTGTAAATTGCCTGCACTGTTTCTACAGACGTTAATGATTCCTTAAAGGGATAGTTCACCCAAAAATGAAAATTATCCCATGATTTACTCACCCTCAAGCCATCCTAGGTGTATATGACTTTCTTCTTTCAGTCAAACACAATCAGAGTTATATTAAAAAATATCCTGGCTCTTCTAAGCTTTATAATGGAAGTGAATGGTACCCGAGATTTTGAAGCCCAAAAAAGGGCATCCATCCATCATAAAAGTAATCCATACGGCTTCAGGGGCTTAATAAAGTTTTTGTAAGAAAAATATCCATATTTATAACTTTATAAACTATGATCAATGGCTTCCCGGCAGTACGCGAGTCGAGCTCCAGCGGAAGAGTGATAGGACTGGGCATCAAACTCAAGCTCCTCTGACATTTCTCTTTAAAAATTCTCCTTTCAAACTTCTAATTTGTGACCAGTGTTTTGTTTTGCTCTATCCTCTGTGCTTCCGCATTCGTCAATACGTTGTGTGTCGGGTCAAAGTTACCGGAAAAGCCAGTGATTATAGTTTATAAAGTTATAAATATGGATATTCAAGACACAATGCTTCACTTCAGAAGGTCTTTATTAACCCCCTGGAGCCGTATGGATTACTTTTATGATTGATTAATGCACTTTTCTGGGCTTTCAAATCTCAGTTACTATTCACTCCCATTATAAAGCTTGGAAGAGCCAGGATAATTTTTAATATAACACTGAATGTATTTGGCTGAAAGAAGAAAGTTATATACACCTACGATGGCTTGAGGGTGAGTAAATTATGGGATAATTTTTTTGGGTGAACTAACCTTTTAAATTACGCAGGTGTGCTGTTAATTCTTAAAGCAACTAAATTACAATTTTTGTGGTTATTCTCTTTTTACTTGAGCCAAAAAGCAACCACCTAGTAACTGCCCTAAACACCCTAACAGCTGCCTATAAAACCATGGTGATTGCAAAGCAACATGTCTTAGACCACCACTTGTGAAGAAGAAGTGCACTTTAGCATATATTTTAAAAAGACCACTTAATTGCATGTTAATTGTAATTAAATGAAAATTATAGTTTACATTTTTTTAAAGGCAATTAGTTGAACTTTAGAGTGTGTTTTTTTTTTTGACCCACTTAAGTAGGACTTAAGTACATCTTTATAGGTACTTTCATAATTACTTCTATTGTCTTTAAAATGTGGTTAAAGTTTACTGCTGAATGTAGGACACGCATTTGTGGTAATCTAGAAGACTTTAATGCCATTTATATTGAAAATTGTATGTCATGTATTTAAATCTTATTCATAATTACACATTTGTAATGATTACATTTTAATATAGTACATTTCAGTTTTATTAAAGGGGACCTATAGTGCCCTTTTACAAAGTCCTGATTTTGTTTTTGAGCTCTACTAGAATAGGTTTTTATCCTTGAATGTTCAAAAACTCATTATTTTCCCCATATTTTTCATTGTTGCAGCTCCTCTCTTCCCAGTCTGTCAGTAACGCTCTGGGGTGCATTTCCCAAAGCGAACTATGGTCGCAAGTTCTGTCATTACCAATAGAGTTCAATGGGACTTATTATGACCATAGTTGACTAACTATGCTTTCGGGAAACGCACCCCTGTTTAGTTCCTGTCTCTATGAAGCCCCTCTTTCTGAAAACACAATGCGCTCTGATTGGTCAGCTGGATCAGCGTGTTGTGATTGGTCAACAGTTTCAAGCGTGTTTGGGAAATGTCCCGCCCCTTACTATAACCGCGAGTTTCAACACACTACTAACTCAAGCAGGCCCCACCTCTTTATTTTGAGTATGCCTTGGGCAGGAATTATTTAAATGAGAAATATTGTGACATGTTCAATCCCGGAAGAAAACTCAAAACTACAATGGAGGCATTTCAGGGAGTTCAGAAACAGTGACACTGATATAGAGAATAACTCCCGCTAGAGGGACTTTGTGCTTTGGAACTTTGCAGACCGTTTTCATTGGCTAAAACATTACACACTAAAGAAAGTTGAAAATATAAAAAAGCATCATAGGCCCTCTTTAACTTAAAATGTAATATCAAATAACATTATCAAATAACAATATCAAATAAAATTATAATCAAGTACTTTAAATGTACTTTAGTATATTAGTCAGTACATCAAAATAAGTGAACTTCGATTTAAAATGTACTTTAAAGTAAAACTTTTTACTTGACATTATTACAAAGAGCACTTTTTAAAAGTTGAGAAAGACATTAAAGTGTGCTCTCTTTAAGTACACTTAAGTGGCCTTGTTATTTCATTATTATATTATATGCAAGTACATTTTTTTAAATATACTTTTAAGATTTTAAGTACACTACATGTGCACATTCAATACAATTTAGTGCACTTCATTTTCCCAATGGATTTTTGCAATCGAGTAGCAATACCCTGGAAACCACCCTCCACACAACACCTCAGCACTGTGGCAGCATCATTTTCTACAGAAAACGATTTTAACCCTTTCATGCCTTTGCATGACCTGTTTTAGATTTAAACACAGATTTACTGCAACTTCAATGTCTGAAACTTCCTCAGATTTGATTTGAACATGGCAATGTAAAACACTTTCACTCTCAGCACACTTACAAACTGAACTGTAATTTCTGATGTACTGTATAGTCAGTTTGAGCCACAATGAATCTATGTTAACTGGTTTAATTCAAGTCAATGATATTATTTAACATCACTGAATTTACCTAAATAAATTAATTTATACCAACAAACAAAATTTTTCTGGGTTAAATTAGGTAGAACTAGCTCTTTAAGGTAACAAGTGCAGGTTCTTCAGTGGTAACAGAAGGTTTAACGCTGGATTTTTCTCTTTATGTATGTGAGCACTGTTGGATAGCTGAATGTCAGTGCGTCTGGTACAGCTCTAGAAGCTCTGTGTGTGTTTGATGCAGTGTAGGTTGTTACCTTTTAATAGTGCGCAGCAGGGTGGAGCGTGCCTCATTGTGAAAAGTGATGATGATGCTGGTGGGCGGCAGGTCAGGGTCAAAGGTCATAGAGGCACATCTGTTAAAGCAGCAAACACACACAGGGGGAGGATCAGGGGTTTCATTGTCACGGCTGTGCGCACTGTCAGAACAATGCTAAATATACTGTAGATCACCACACAGAAAATTGCATTCCCATGAGGAATGGATTTAAACATGGTCAAATATGTTAAACAGCTGAGAGTACTACACTCATATAGACCTTAGGTAAAGAATATAGATATAGAAAGACTGTTCATTCCTATTTCTTATGAATGGGAGAAATGCACAATATGGGGGAATACGTCCCGCCTTCTAAGTAAAGGAACCAATCGCTGATTGGTAAAGTCATTGCGTCACTGCAGCTGCCGTTAGAAGCTCCGGTTCCCATAGAAAGTCTCACGCTTAGGACTGCACATGCGCATTGGCTCATCTAGCCTGAAAAATAAGCTTTTTTTAATACTATTTGAGCATAAGAAACAACATTTATGGGACAGTTCATGTCAGATTTTGTTGCTAATTTGAAATATGTTATTTAATTGTGAGTTCACCAAGCAGTTATTGAGATTTCAGGATTCAGGATTCCCTCAATCAAATAGATAGGACTTGGTCTTGGATGCCCGAAATAGCTGCCTGGAGGCATTGCAAATATGGCCGCAGAGTGAACAGACTTTCCTTGAAAGGGACTTTGACTTAGGGTAGCGCCATATTTAATTTTTGACTGGAATGAAAACGAGGCTGTAGAATTACAGTGTTGTTCAGCTGATGAAACGTCTTTCCGGAAAAAAAAATCAGTACACAAAAACTCTAGGACCTATTACCTATTTATCGCAAGAACCAATCACGTCCAATCATAACCGATCATATCCAATCATAGCGCGATGGAGGCACTGCCTCCTCTCACGTGACTTTCCCCCATTCATTCTCAATTACCCCCCACTAAACCTACCGCACGTTATGGGGGCTCTGCTTTGTTTCTATGAGGTGAAGGGAGGCACAAGAGACGCGGACTCCCCGCTGTAACTTCACCTGCGGGTGTCGCTGTTTGACAGTGTTTCTTTAGAAAAACTAGTGACTTTTACACTTTTTAATGTCAAACATTTGTAACATTTGCATTGTTTTATTTTTGTAATATCGATTATTTTCTCATCCAGTTTCTTTTAGGAGGCACTGCCTCCCTTGCCTCCTCAGAGGAAACGCCACTTATTATATATATATTTTATATTAGTGTCCTCCACAAATATTGGCACCCTTTGTAAATATGAGAAAAGGCGGCTGTGAAAATAAATTGAAAGTGGGGGGAAACTCACATTATGAAATAAATTTCTCCAATACATGTTGGCTACAATTATTGCCAGCCCTAGAAATTCTTATGAGTACAGTATCTCTGAAGTATATTCCCATTCATATTTAAATTTTTTTGGCACACCAGGGTGACTAGGAGCATGAAATTGTCCAGCCATGACTTCCTGTTCCACAGGAGCATAAACATGAGGAAACACAAAGGCCAAATTCCCTTAATCATTCATCACAATGAATAAAACCAAAGAATATAGTTCTGATGTGCAGCAAAAGATTGTTGAGCTTCACAAAATAGAAAGTGGCTGTAAGAAAATAGCTAAAGCATTGAAAATCCCCTTTTCCACCATCAGGGCAATAATTAAGAAGTTCCAATAAACTAAAGATGTTATAAATCTGCCTGGAAGAGGACGTGTGTCTAAATCGTCCTAATGTGAAGTGAGGAGGAAAGTTTGAGTGGCCAAAGACTCTCCAAAGATCACAGCTGGAGAATTGCAGAGATTAGTTGAGTCTTGAGTCTCAGAAAGCCTAAAAAAAATGACCAAACAGCACCTACATCCCCACAAGTTGTTCGGGAGGGTTTCAAGAAAGATCCTCTGCTCTCATCCAGAATCAATCTCCAGCATATTCACTTGTCAGACAAGACTGGAACTTCAAAAGGGACCTGGTTCTATGGTCAGATGAAACTTAAAAAAAAAAAAAAGAGCTTTTTGGCAGCAAACCCACCAGATGGGTTTGGTGCACACATGGATAAAAAGTATCCCATGTCCACGGTCAAATATGCTGCTGGATCTTTCATGTTGTGGGCCTATTTTTCTGCTGGGGGTCCTGGACATCTTGTTCAGATACATGGTATAATGAGCCGCTTTTCCACCATCGGGCTGAACGGTTCTCATTGCGTAACCGTTCCATTCTGTGCCGATCTGGACCAGCTGATACGGTTACGATTTCGTTTTTCACTGTAAGGCTGATAAGCATCTCTACCTTGGTAACGCAATGCGGTTTACTTATGAGATGTAATAACGACCACGTTGTGGCGGATGATTAGATATTTATTTTAATTTTATTACTAATTTGTGTTCACATCGCACAAATAGAGTGCTTAGCCAGCGACGGAGAAACTAGTAGCCAGGCAACAGACAAGTGACAAATCCTGTGTGTTGACATCACTTCACAGATTCTACCAGCACGATTCAGAATTCTGAGAATTCTGGGCCGAGAACAGTTTGTAATCATGCCTTACCATCCCAGGCTCCAGTGGAAACACTACTGGAACCGTTCCTTACCATTCTAAGAACCATACGGCCCGACGGTGGAAAAGCGGCTATTGATTCTATCAAATACTAAAAAAAAAAAAAAAACTGTTTCTGCTAGAAATCTTATAATGGGCCGTGGTTAGATCTTCCATCGGGACAATGATCCAAAACAAGCATCAAAACCAACACAAAAATGTGTCACTGAGCACAAAATGAAGCTTCTGCCATGACCATCCCAGTCCCCTGACCTGAACCCTAAAGAAAATGAGTGGAGGAAACTGAAGAGAAGAAGCACCAACATGGATCTGGGAATCTGAAGGATCTGTAGAGATTCTGCATGAAGGAATGGTCTCTGATCTCTTGTCAGGTGTTCTCCAAACTCATCAGGCATTATAGGTGAAGACTCAGAGCTGTTATCTTGGCAAAAGGAGGTTGCAATAATTGGGTGCCAATAATTGTGGCCAGCGTGAACTAGAGAAAAACATTTATTTCATAATGAGCTTTCTCCCATTTTCAATTGTTTCACTTAAATGAAAGGTTAGAATTTTGTTTTTGTTTTTAATAAAAGATCAAAAGGATAAACAATGCAGATTTATTTTCACAGCCACCTTTGCTCATATTTACCAAGGGTGCCAATATTAGTGGAAGGCACTTTGTATATATATTGACCACCAATAGAAATAAAACAATAGAAATTGGTGGGAATTATTAAATTTCTTACATATCTTATATGTTTAGTCTCTGACAAGCTACAACAGATGTTTTCTGTTTTTACATGAATCTTTAGTGTTTTTCATAGTGTCGATTTTTAGCACATTGCATAAAAACAAATGTGGGTCTTTTTGACCACCACAAAAGTTGTGACCAGTCTTTGAACATAACAGAAGGGTTAAAACAGCCAAAATAATTAACAAAAGAACATATTACCGATAGTGGCGTGTGTCTCTGATGGCGCGTTCGCTCCCCAGTCGGTCGCTCTCCTGCAGGTTGAACGCATGTTCTCTGTAAGGATCCTCACCTGCTTTCAGCTGCTTACTGGATAGAAAAGCCTTTTCATCAAACAAGCCCAAGAGCTGACCCTGCTGCTCGACCTTTGGTGCATGAGTCACCTGACAGACAGACAGACAGACAGACACACAATTACACATGCTGGCTTAGTGTTATTAGTGTTTTATTAGGCAAGCATCACTGTTGCCATAGCTCAAACTTAGTGTTAGGGATTTGAACCAACCCCTAAAACCCTACATTGTAAAAATGAAGTCAACGGTTTACAAGCCTATTTTTTGAGAATTATTGTAAGTAAATGTCTCGACTGAATTGAAAATCTCAGGTAGCCATTATGGTAACAATGGCCTATTTTGACCAAGTAAAAACATTTATTTATACGGAGTACAAAAAAACAAATATTTCCTCACTATTGTGTGTAATGTCACATCATGACATTACAGCACAATAAGTTACTGAATGTGGCAACAAAATCAAGAGCAAAAAAAAAAATTTGTAGTCTAAAAGGAGCGTAGTGATTCTTCACAAAGCGACATCAACTGCTGGCCTGGCATGATAATGCAGCGTTCTTTGTTGTTTTCCGTGTGAATGGTGATCACTGTCGTCTGTACGCGAAAAACGCAAAAGGAAAAACTTTTTAATACATTATTGTCATGTAAACGTACCGTTTGTATCACTTTGTATCATCTTGTTTTTCTGTGCTCTGTCCCTGTTTTGTTTGTTCCCCATGTTCCCGCTCTTCATTTGTTGCCATGGCTACCAATTATGTTGCACACCTGTTTCTGGTTGAGTTTGTTGTTGTGTTGTATATTTAAGCCCTGAGTTTAGTTCTGTTTACGTTTTTGTTCTCCTGCAATTCCTGTTTTTTGTATTATCTTCTTTATTTTATTTATTAATAAAGTTAAATGGCTGATATGAAGATCTACCTCTCCCTGCTCCTTCATCTCTGTCTGCCTAAACGTGACAAATATCTTGATTAAGGAAGGTATTTTTTATATAGGGTATTTTTATAGGGTATTTTTACTGAAAAACAAGGCAAGAAATTTGAATAAGAAATCAATTTTTGCAGTGTGGCTTTTCATTGTTCAATATTTTCTCAGTCTAATAGTGCTTATATAACTTATGTTCTATGATTTATGCTTGCTGTTTAAACTATAGAGGCAAATCACATGGGTATTCATCACATGATACTCATGAGACAAAACAAAATAGATTAAAATTCCACACACAGACCTCAACACTGGATACGTGAAACATGACAAGGGTAACAATCAACTGAGCAGAAGAACAGATTATTTTGAATAGAGGAATGAACACATCATGACATTACAGCACAATAAGTTACTGAATGTGACAACAAAATCAAGAGCAAAAAATGTAAATAAAACTAGAAAATTGCCAAACATACAACATTATTCATTATTCATGCAGGGAAGAGGCAAAATGAACCTTAACCACAAAACCATTTTTTTTTTCAGTGCACTGTAAAAAAAAAAAATTCTTAGATAAAGTAACTAGTGCTGAAAAAAATACGTATTTTTTGTCACTAGCCTGAAAGAAGACAAGTTATGGAAGCAAAATAGCCCAAAATTGACCAGTGCATGAAAATGTGTTTGCCTTTAGTGTCTTGCCTTAAGATCAACCATGTTTAACACTTAGAAATGCAGAAAATGGAGCTAAAAGAAGAACAGAATCAAGCTGTGAGACTGAGATATGGTGTGGAAGCTTTCATGCGCTGTCAAGAGAGGCTTAGCCCAGAGCGACCTCACCTTCTATTTCTGAAGAAAGTGAAAATAGAGGTGAAAATCCCTCTATCTACATTCCATAAACACTTTCAGAAAAAACAGCAGACACTTATGGATGCACTCACAGGTCCAAAGACCTGGTTTGTTCAAACCTGTTTATAAAGCTGCTGTGACTTTACTGCAATCACCCTGAACAGGCACGGTTAGCTTAGATCTGCCAAATGTCCTCTATACAGAATCACATTTTGTATCATATTTAAGCATCTTACACAGATTTATTGCAGATTTTACACAGTATTTATTGCAGTTTGATGGATGGCGTTGTGTGTGTGTTGTGTGAGATTTAGCACTGGATGTTGCATAATTTGTCTAGGTAGAAGCGAAATTGTTTTGTCTTTAATGGTGTTTCCACTTAAGATGCAATTTTATTTATTATTTACCACAGATTAATTATTATTTTATAGCCATATTGATATATAATTACAGGATTTTGGCCTCTCTGTGGTCTTCCATCCAAATATAACTTTTGATGGTTTAATGTTTGAAAATTAAGAAATTACTAAATATTATTATTGTAATATAAAGTAATATTAAATAGAATTATTATATTTTTTTTTTTATTATTTAGCAATAAATAATAATAATTTTATTATTAATACTATATTTGTAACCAAAATGATATATAATCACAAAATTTTGGCACTGCAAACTATTAATCGCATTTTAAACCGCAATCATAATTTGTATCAGAAAAAATTTTTGTTTGATTTTTTCCCCTAAATCATGCATCCCAACAACAGATACAATGAAGTCACATGCCACTGAGCTAAAAAAAAAATTTTCTCCATACATGCTGCAGACATACTGTCACACTCACTGTGTTGAAGATCAGATACGAACACGATGATGAAGAGAGAAGGCAGTCTTTAATAAATAAAACGCACACGAAACACGGACGATACCCGACAATGGTGAACAGAAACAAGGGAACTTGTGCAAATGAGGTGATTGATGACACAACTGACAGTGATGACTCGAATCAAAAACCATGACAACAACCTAGTGGCGGGAAATGGTGCAAGCAGGAAAACAAAGTCCAAACTGAGTGAAACTGTGACACATACAATGTTATTGTGTAGAATTTCATTTTTGTTGGGTCACGTGTGCTTTGTTTTCCTTTACTGAAGTTGTTCATAAGCCTCAGGTGTGAAAGTCAAGTGAAACGACATCATCTTGCAGATTCTCTGCTATAAAACTGCAGGTTGCTGTAAATGTGTCCTCATTCTTATCAGCAGGCCTGATCAGAGCTAATGAGATGCATATGCCACTGGCTATGACAGAACGCATCTGCAGTGTAACAGCCATATCACCACAGCCTGAACGCAGGCACTTTCACTGTTATTCAGGTAAGATTCACAGGAACTACTGCAGAACATTTTACTGGAACATTTGGTCTGCTGCGTCACAGTCGGTGATGAGAATGGATCTAAAGTGTAAAGATTAATTTAACAAAACTCAAAACAAAACACTCTAGGCAAAGAACAGGAACAGAACAACCGACATAAACGTGAGAATGGACATGAACAGAACAAAACACAGGGCTTAAATACTCAGAACCAAACTAATTAACAAACACTAATCACACAATGAATAACCAAGGACCAAGGAAACTAAACTAAAACATGAACAAAACCAAAGCAAACACAGATAAACCCTGCTGACAGTCTGTTTTTTGTGCATGGAGTTCAGAGGTGATATGTCAGATAAATAACTTTCTATGAAATACCTTGAAGCATAGTGTAAATGCCATGGTACATGATAGGGCTGGGCGGTATATCGAGTTTATACGATATACCGATATATTTTTAATATACAATACGGAATGAGGCGATACCGTTTATATCGATAGTTTTATATGAGCGTATCTGAAAAATAGCGGTGAACGTCTCAGAGTGTTGCTGCGGGGGAAATGCATAATACAGTTTGGCTTAAACATGAGACATGCTTAATATTAAGGGCTTTAAAAATAACTCGTAAGATTAAGGTATAGTTAACACGTAGGCCTATCGTTTAAAGCGGCTTGCCCCGTCAGATGCTCTGACAGATTCATGTGCTGACATATATTTGCGCTGTTTAATGCTTTTGTGATGTGGTGTTTTCCTCAGCGCATAACTTACATTCCACAGGTATATTCTCCATCTGTACATGTTAGAAAGTCATACAAATATTTCCATTTTGCTGCATTCGCGCCAAACAGACGGAGCTCAATAGAATGGGATCGCCATAATTCTGACTAAATTATACATTTTGATAAAATGTTTGTTGTTGAACAATAAATGTGCCATATGTAGAATTTTAAACCTACAAGTAAGTGTATTTTTATGATAGCGGCTACTAATAATATATATAAATAGGCCTATAGCTAATTAGTCTGCTTTTGTTTTTATTTTAATTTTTAGTCTAATGAATTTAACTTATGCTTTAAAAAGCATTATTTTTATTTTTAGATTGTAATGTTACAATGTTAGAATGTAAAGTAACTTTCTCTTTTTTGCACATACTGTAGGCCTATTAGTGTGCCAGACTACATGGTTACATTCACTATATTTGTATTAATAGCTTTCAATATAAACACAATATTTGTAGGACAACATTAGGCAGGATGTTAAATTAAGATTTTTAAAAAGTAAATACAAATAATTTTTTTTCTAAATCCAAATAGAAAAATGTAGAAAATACCGAGATATATACAGCATATCGCCATTTAGCCAAAAAATACCGGGATATGACTTTTTGGCCATATTGCCCAGCCCTAGTACATGAATAATTACTCAGTAACATAATAATTAAAGGGGTCCAAGATCACTAGTAAAAAAAAGCCAAGACACTACAGGCAAAATCCTTGTTTTTCATGCCCTGTTCAATTTGGAGATTTTGGACTTTTTGAGTTATTTGGGCTCTTTATAATGTGTTGTTTCCGCATTTAAGTGCTATAATCGGGTCCCAGGTCCATCTATCAACCCAGAAAACGTGAAAAAGGACAACCCAGTAACTTTGTTTTGGTATGCCTTTCTCTGCAAGCATGTGAAAAAACGAGCCACTCTAATTTCGCTCCCCTAGTGACGTAGGAAGGGCATCTTATTATTATATTACCACCCCTTAATCTGCACATTTCCACCCACGCCGCAGTCATTTTGTTTTCGCAAGCGTCAACGTGTACCAGTTCTAACACCATCACAAAAGTTCGAGCAAAGCATGCTAACTGTTCTGCTGCTGGTTAGACAGACGAGCACAGAGCACTATTTAGAGTCTCGTTAGCTTTGATAGCCTGCAAGTTGACCCTGGCAAGCTCGATTGCTAAAAAAGGAGCGTTTCTGTTTGAAAAAAATGATCCACTAACCATTCAGAAACGTCCAGTTGCATTCTAAAAGTTGTAACTTCTTTCTGAGTCTCTCCATCAGTGTCCAACTCCGGTTTGAAAAATGTAAGGCTGAACACTGTTATTGACAATCCTCATTTTGGCTGCGTGAGATTCTCCAGCTTTGTTGTTGTTGAGCAACCGAAGCACGAGCTGTTAAAGCTCCGCCCTCTTCTGGAAAGGGGGCCGGGAGCAGCAGCTCATTTGCATTTAAAGGGACACACACGAAAACAGCATGTTTTTGCTCACTCCCAATTATTTTGAGCTGAAACTTCACAGGCACATTCTGGGGACACCAGAGACTTATATTACATCTTGTGAAAAGGGGCATAATAGGTCCTCTTTAAGTGTTTATTTTATCGTACTTTATCTATTTGCATCAGTAGATTTCAATTACAATACATATCTTCAAAGACTGTTTTCTCAGAAATCTCCTTTTAAGTTGCACTTGCATACACATTTTATTCCTAAAAAATGAACATTTACGAAGCGGTAAAAAGAGATATCCAAAATGTCAACAATATGAAACAAGAATTCCGAACCTGGCTTTATCCAATGTTATGGAAATTTGTGCAAATTGGTGGATATTTAATTATATCCACCAATTTGTACTGTATACTTTTGCATATTTAAACATTACATTTCAGAAAACTTTATATTTATTATATAATATTTGCTTTTGTTTTTCAGCTTTTTGTTTTTTCTTTTTAGAACAGTCCAAAAGAGCATCTTGCAGTGTTACTGAAAGCTTAACTTTGTAAGTCATTTGTACAGAGGAGTTAATATGCTCCCTAATTTGCTTTATTGTATTGCCTTATTGCATAACAATCACTGATCAACCCCTTTAGTCGAGTAACAGCCCTGATATGAGACATCTGGTTTGTGTTGTGCGTGTCCAAGCTGTTTGGCTGTTAACATGATGCATCAAATGGACAAGTACAACAAAATCAAACCAGGCCATTAGCAGAACTGCACTAATATAATCAGTTTGTGCTTGGGAGTAACATGCAAATGATGCTGGGAAAAGTTTGCGAAAGCAAATATTGTTCACTGCAACAAACGATCCGCTTTGCATAAAAGGCACATCTAATAAACTGACTGTGGAATGGGAAGTGCATCTGTTACTCTTCCTGAAGTGAACATGAGACAGATGCCTGCACTGATACTTCAGTATTTGTTTCCCTCATAAAGCAATATTAGCTAAGACTGATGTACTGCAAAAAGGCCTTAGCAAAGGGAGGATCTGCTATTGGCTCAGGGCAAATAAATAAATGCGTTGTGCAACAATGCTCTGGAGACACTGTCCATATAAAATCAGCTTGAATTACTGCTTATAACTGTGATAAAGCACCCAACTGATCTCCACGCATATAGGCTATCCTTTTCTTTCAGGACTTGTGAATGCACTTCTGTCATTAATAGAGTGAAAAGGCAGAGTGCACAATCATTTCATCTTATTTTATAGGCAGAGGCACAAATACAGGGTAGATCAGATATCAAAGCAGGCTAATGGAGAGCGGGATTACTCTAGGTAAAGTAGAGAATTACTGTCACTTCACAGCACTCAGCTAATGGGGTATTATGAGGCCACCGCTGGTGAATTGTTATTAGTAACAGACTCATATCTGTATTCGAGTAATAATAGCCAGGCTGATAAATCTTTTTAAAATTATCTGCACTAGAGTCTGTTTATAAAATCTACCAACAGCATAGACTGAAAAAATAATTGGTGTAGAAATAATTGCTAGTTTCCACAAACAATTACAAAGAAACAGCATCCAACACACTGTATAGAGTGCATTAGCGCCACTGGTTCCAGAAGTTTGTTTTCATTCATTTCTCCCATAGGGATTTCAAAAAAGTCTTTGTTAAAATGTTATAAGCCATGAACCAAACCAATCAGCTACAAGGAAAATCACAACATTACAAACTTTGATTTGAAGCAAAAAAATAGTGTTAGGGTTAAAAATAATACGCAATCCGCGCAAACCCAAGCCAAGAGTTTTATATATATATATATATATATAAGAATATATATATATATATAAAACTCTCCAATATGATATATTCCCATTATAATACTTGATATGTAGATAAAGGGCTGTGGATTTGCATAAAATGACTATCTTGCTGGAGTTTATTGCTGTTTCTGAACAATGTCATCATACATGGCTACAGGGTGTCTGTTAGTTCGCACAACACGGTGGCGTCACACACACAATAACTGGAATTTAAAAGTGAGAAGAAACATATGATTAATAAACTGTTAGATGCAGACATACACAGGGATTCTCTTTGTGCCGTGGACTTTTCAATGCGCAGCGCAACTGCGCACTGTGACTCCATATTGCTTTAACCTAATGCGCATAAGCTGTCTGTGCTGCTGTTTTGAAGCATTTCATATTATCATGGTTTTGCACACTGAAAGATTATTAATAGCTTATTTTGTTCTGTCGTACCTATATCTCGTTGCCCCGTTAAAAAGATGCACAATACATTTAAAATAAACGTCAATATATAAATACATATAATTCTTTACATGTAAATATAAATCTAATATAAATAGTTTTTTAATTTCATAAGAATACAAATAGTAATTTTAAACTTTTTATTAACATTTGGTTTTTATAAAATTACTGTGCAAAGTTTTTTTTATTCAAAAATTGCCCCCGGCAATTCAGATTCCCAGCTCCATTTTGGTGCCTCTTCTCTTCAGTTTCCTCCACTCATTTTCTTTAAGGTTTAGGTCAGGGGACTGGGATGGTCATGGCAGAAGCTTCATTTTGTGCTCAGTGACACATTTTTGTGTTGGTTTTGATGTTTGTTTTGGATCATTGTCCTGATGGAAGATCCAACTACGGCCCATTATTGGATTTCTAGCAGAAGCGGTCAGGTTTTGATTTTTTTATCTGTTGATATTTGATAGAATCCATGATACCATGTATCTGAACAAGATGTCCAGGACCTCCAGCAGAAAAATAGGCCCACAACATGAAAGATCCAGCAGTATATTTAATCGTGGGCATGGGGTACTTTTTATCCATGTGTGCACCAAACCCATCTGGTGGGTTTGCTGCCAAAAAGCTCTTTTAGTTTCATCTGACCATAGAAGCCGGTCCCATTGGAAGGTCCAGTCGTGTCTGACAAGTGAATATGCTGGAGATTGTTTCTGGATGAGAGCAGAGGATTTTTCTTGAAACCCTCCCGAACAACTTGTGGGGATGTAGGTGCTGTTTGAAAATTTTGTTTAGGCTTTCTGAGACTCAAGACTCAACTAATCTCTGCAATTCTCCAGCTGTGATCCTTGGACAAACTTTCCACCTCACCGCGCATTAGGAAGATTTAGACACACGTCCTCTTCCAGGCAGATTTGTAACATCTTTAGTTGATTGGAACTTCTTAATTATTGCCCTGATGGTGGAAATGGGGATTTTCAATGCTTTAGCTATTTTCTTACAGCCATTTTCTATTTTGTGAAGCTCAACAATCTTTTGCTGCACATCAGAACTATATTCTTCTGCTTTTACTCATTGTGATGATTAAGGGAATTCTTGTTTCCTCATGTTTATACTCCTGTGGAACAGGAAGTCATGGCTGGACAGTTTCATGCTCCTAGTCACCCAGGCATTACAAAAATGTAAATATGAATGGGAATATACTTCAGAGATATTTTTGTAAGATTGAAAATATCTAAAAGATATTTTAAAATGAACAAAGACATTTGCTTTACTGTTTCAACCCCCTCTCTCTTGCTGCAAGTGCCATTTGGAAGTCAAAGAGGTGTTGATAGTGATCAAGCCCTGTAGGCCAAGATGTGTGTACATCGGGGGTCTACAAATTGTCACACCTTTAGTACAATGGGGGAAGTTTTAATCTCCTGATTGGTCAGTTTGAATGTCTCATATTTGGGTTTCAGTCACATGGTCAAGGAAGGGATAAAAGACGACTGTAACTGCTGCTCTGGCTCTTCTTTGATTCTTGGCTTTTCTTGGGCACTCTCTGCCCTCTCTCTCTCTCTCTCTCTCTCTCTCTCTTTCACTCTCTCTCTATCTCTCAGGTAACTTTTTTCATACATGCTGTGTACGATTAATGGTATATGATTTTATCATCTCATACATCTATTTTGTAATTATTTTAAGTGTAACCGTAATCAGATATTGTCATTAAACCCTTTCTATTACAAATGATGTGCTAACTAGTTTTGATTTGGTATTAACATTAATGTGCTCCCTATTGCAATATAATATCGTCACCCTTTAGCAACGCTCTCCCACATATTTTGCTATTATAACTGCGCTTATTTCCGTCGTTGGTATAAGTTGCAGTGGGTGGTAATAGACAAGAAATGTACAGTTTTCTACCATCTTGCTGATAACGTTTCTTTAGTCGCTCGGCAACCCTACAGCCTGAACCCCTGTAGGAGGTCCACCCTTACATTTTACTCATAAGAATTTCTAGGGGAGCCAATAATTGTGGCCAACATGTATTGGAGAAAAACATTTATTTCATAATATGAGTTTCCCCATATATATATATATATATATATATATATATATATATATAAATTTATTTATTTATTTAAGTATTTTGAGAGCGTAGAGATCGACTTGATTATGTCATTCGCAGTGCTTCATAGGAGTGGGTGGGGCTAGATCTATTTTTGCTTGTGGCAACTCTCTGATTGGTGGAATTTTCTTTACAGCATCAAGGCTAATATAGTTTTTCACCACAAATTCTGCTGTTAAACATGATTATTAAAAATAAAATAAGTGAATTGTTTTATATATATATATATATATATATATACAGTGAAACCAAAAATTATTCAGATATTTTTGATATATTTTTACTAGTGGGTACAGGACACTACAGTTCATTTATGTAAGTGAGGATGGCAAAATAAAGTAAACTGTGAAATATTATACCCAAAAAATTCTCATACAGTTTAACTCTATTTAACTCAGTTTAAACTATAGTGAATAAACTGTAATAATGAATGAAATGTTCAAGGTGTCTGAATAAATTTTGGTTTGACTGTATATTATATATAAATTCAATGTAGATTCAATAAGATAAATGTATCATATTTTCCACAGAAATTCTTGTGTTGATCATAATCACCAAGGCCCTGGATAAAAGGTTTTAACAGAGATCATTCAGAACTCATTTTACCATCAGCATTTCCAGGTATTTGTGCAGGTAAACACATCTATATCTGTTTTTCATGACACTCAACATTCATGGCTGGCGTCACACATGTGATGCTCTGTTGCCATGGAGCTACAGGACACAGTTCAGGGATGCAGGATTCTCTGATCTTGTTTAAAGCATCTGCATTTTTCACATGATTGTTCATTAAACAATTTAAACATCAGGTGTGATTAAATCCTTGATTCATGATCATTCTGATCAAATCATGCATTCTTTCTGGAAGGCAGCAGATACTGAGAAGTCAAATCTGAGCGTTTGCCCTCGAGCCGATGAATGTGGCGTCAAACTGTGAGAAGAGCAAAACAAACAGCAAACAGCTGTCCTGGAGTACAGATGACTCAGATCGCCTGTCAATATCTAAAACCCCACATCATTTGACTGAATCATCATTGTTTTGTCATTCTCACTTCATGTCAGTAAGAATCTGAGATTGAAAATGAATATATCAGAAGCAGAAGCTTTCACAACAATATCAACACCACTTGTTTGATCAGTCAGGTTTAGTAGTATAAAATTTTTTTTAAAATCCTATATTTTCTATAAAATTAAGTTTTAACATTTCCCCCAGTATTATTGGGACTACTATATATTCTAAAATATCACATATTTGGAATGTTGGAATCTACACTCTTAAAAATAAAGGTTCCAAAAGGGGTTTTCGCATCGATGCCATATAAAAGAACAATTTCTGTGCCACTGAAAAACCTTTCAGAGAACAACATTTTTTTCTTAGTGTGGGGAACATTTTAATAACCTTTTTCCATTATAAAGAACCTTTTGTGCATTTGAGAGTTTCCATCGATCTTAAAGGTTCTTCATGGAACCATCGATGCCCATAAAGAACCTTTATTTTTAAGAGTGTATAATAAAATTCTAATTAGGTCTGGAGCTAGTTCCAAATTATAATCCAAATCCAAATATGAATCCAGAACAAATGTCTAATTACATTCCTATTGGATTACTGATAACTGACATGGTGTTATTGCTAGCCTGCATAGTAGGTTAAATCCTAACAAAGGCAGCACATGGATCTGCAAAACACACACCTGCAGCTGGCTTAAGGAAAAGCCTCTTACATGCACCTGACATCACGCTGAGATCCACTCTCTCACACACACACACTGGCTCCATATATATCAGCAGTGAAAGCTGCTGCATGTCAACATGCATAAGCGCGTGCATTACAGCAGAGATGTGAAATGTGCAGTAAACATCAGTCACGAGCAGCAGTGATCAGCATACAGCCCACATCATCATCATCATCATCATTACTCACGATCAGAGGAAGAGTGCGCTCCTCCAGCCTCCCGGAGGAGGATTTCTGCCCGTGGTTCTTCAGCTGGGAGCCCGAGGAGGAGGAGGAGGAGGAAGAAGAGGATGGTTTGCTGTCCTGCCACAGGTAATAGAAGGTGCCGAGGATCCAGGCCACGGTGAGGATGAGAATGGCGTTGGCCCGAATCCTGCGCATCATGAGCGGCTCCGAGCGCTTGGCGACCCGCTCCGTGTGTGTGTGATGTGTTGTCGGTGATGATGAGGATGATGATGAAGCCGTGCGCAGTGAACAGCCTCTCCAGACTAAAGCTGCGCTGATCGAGCGGATCTTTGGCGGGTTTCGCGCAGGTCCTAGAGCCCGCCTCACCTCACATATCACATCACGTGTGCCAAATATACAGTGACTTTCAGATGATTCTATAGATCATACAGTTATTTAAAATCATTTATTGAAAAAAAAAAAAAAAGTTTTTTGTCATATGTAAATATAGGCTTATAATAAAGTGGCCATCATTTAAACTTTTAAACAGTTTATTTATTCATTCATTTTCTACAAATGATCTGTGAAAGGGTGATTCAGAAAATGGTCATTGACAACGATGGAGGTTAAACCAAACATGAGCTGTTTTATTTATTTATTTTCAATGAGATTCACAATTTGTGTAAGCAGGTTGCCAAATTCCTAAATATAGTCTAAATATATATATATATATAATTTTTTTTTTGTGGAAACTGCTACATTTTCTTCAGGATTCTTTGATGAACAAGTTCAAGAGAACAGCATTTATTGGAAATAGAAATCTTTTGTAACATTATATTTTACTGTGACTTTTGATCAATTTAATGTGTTCTTTTGATTAATAAAAAAATGAATCTGTAATGGTGAAAGTGTGCAGGTATACAGTGAACAAGCAAACAAAATATAAGCCTATATTTAAAGTCTTAAACAGTGGTGTGATAAAAAAAAATTTCAAATTATTATTATGATGTAATTATGCTTTCATGGGAGGTCAAACTGAACATGAGTTGTTTTATTGTCTATTTATTTTTGTAACCTAGTTGCCAAACAATACGCCAAAGTGGGTCATTGTAAGTGAGCAACAGATTCATTTAGAAAGAGGCTTTATGTAATTAAAGACAGTCAGAACATTTTTGCTGTTACTGATAAACATATTTCTCATATAGTCTATATATAATGAACAAAATAATTCATTTATTTATAAAACATTTTTATACAATTATTTGTTTGATTTTTTTGGTTTTACTTACACCAGGGCTGAATTTTTGAGACTGGCTAAAGTTATTTCAGTCTGTGTGTCTAAAGAAGACATTTGATGCATTTAAAGGGTTAGTTCTGCCTATGTGTGGATCAGATACCCTCAGATTTATATCTTAATTTGTGTTCTGAAGATGAACGAAGGTCTTACGGGTGTGGAACGACATGAGGGTGAGTAATTAATGACAGAATTTTCATTTTTGGGTGAACTAACCCTTTAAAACCAACTACTTTTCATGCTAGGCTAATTTTCTGTTAGATTATGGCTGCGTCCGAAAACCTAGGTAGCTGACCTGCTGCCTCACTGCATTAACAAGCAATGACTTGTAAGGCAGCGTTTGTGCACGAAGGCACCTCATGAAACGGATTTTGACAGACTTCTGAGGCAGCGTAAGAGTTTAATGATCTACAGCAATATAGCGCGAGCTTTGGTGAGAACTAAACAAATATTTAATTACTACAGTTGTAATTTCTCGCTAGAAATGACATCAAAAGTGGAAAATGTTGGTCAAAAATGTACATTTACTCACAAACTAGCCAGCAAACGCAACTTTCGGACGCCATCTTTATGTTTCTAGCTCAACTGTCACAGAATGGAAAGCACAGGATTGTGGGATATCAAAGGCAGCTAAGGATACATCTATGCTGCCTTCAAAAATCGATTAGATGAAGGTATCTCAGGAAACAGGAAGTGAATCTAACATTGAATTAGGACGTGCCTTGATGCCTTCCAACCTTGAAATGTGTCCTCTGAAGGCAGCATTCTCCAGTTTTCGGACGCAGCCAATATCTGTGCCTCAGTCAGTGAAATGTCACTCAGGTGTGGAGTATGAACACACTGTTGCTATGGCAGCATCAGACAAACACAGGCACTGTTTAGTGCCAGGGAAAACGTAGTCTTTTGTAATGCAAGAACAGCTAACTTAATAATATGAATATGTGATGCCCTATGTAAAAATGCATATCAATGACAACAAGAAACTATATAAAGCTCAGTATATCAACTGTTTACGTTCATCTGTAAAATTTTTAATGTTTTTGAAAGAAGACCAGAAGTTCTGCTGACCAAAGCTGTATTTATTTGATAACAAATACAGAAAAACAGTAATATTGTGAAATATAATTACAATTTAAAAGAGCTTTGAATTTTCAGCATCATTACTCCAGTCTTCAGTGTCACATGATCCTTCAGAAATCACTCAAATATGCTGATTTGCTGCTCAAGAAACATTTCTGATTTTTATCAATGTTGAAAGATCAATATGTTTGTGGAAACTGTGATTTGCTTCAGGATTTTTTGATTAATAGAAAGTTTTGATCAATTGAACGCATTCTTTCTAAATAAAGTAATTAATTTCTTTAAAAAAAAAAAAAGAATGTTAGTCTAAATATATAAATATAGGTCCTATAAGGTTTCATGCCATTTATTACTATATTAATGTACAGTGCAAAAAAAAAACATGATTACATTATAAACGTTACAATCACCAGCTGGAGTGCCCAGGATATCCACCAGAGGGCACTTCACCCCATAACATTGTCTTTCCACCATGAACTACATTTCCCATAATCCTTTGCCCGGACTCATTATCCCTGATTAGTTTCAGCTGTTTCTCATTTACCTTTGTTAATGCTGTCTATATAAGGGCCCGTCCACACGGAGATGCGTTTAATTAAAAATTTTGTATCGTATAGGCATTTCGTCCAGATGGATCCGGCGTTTTCAGAAGGTGAAACCGCTATTTTTTGAAACCGGGTCCCAGAGTGGATAAATCTGAAAATGACGCCCTTGCGTTTTCGTGTGTACAGCCAATCCGTATATTTTGTGAAATGATGTCATCACCCTATGTGTCGACCCTAGTCAGACACCGCTAACAGCACAAAAACAACAACAACAACAACAATAGCAGACTCTAGATGCTTGTGTTCGTGCTGCAGAAGCTACTGAGACAAAATAAAGCATTATTTCTAAGCTTTACTAAAGTTTGTACACAGCGTGCAAGGTTTCTGCGCATGCTCCAAGTCTTATTCTCCAGTTTTAGTGTATCCCTGTGGCAGAATTACAGCGCCACATACTGATCTGGCATGTATACTACATCGTTTTGAGTCGGTTTCAGTGGTTTCATGTGTACGCAGATATTTCTTGAGACGAGGAAAATAAAGATCGGATAGGGAAAGCTCTGGCTTTGTATGGATGTAGCCTAAACCTGGTTAACTCAGTCAGACTTTTTTTCAAAAGTTTAGAGACAAATCGAGCAACTTCTTGGACAAATCTTATCCAGATTCTTATTGTGCCCACTGATCTATATTCATATTTATATAGATCAATGAATTTGCCATGATGTCATTTAGTGACATTTAGATACCAGTTTTAACTACTTTCAATTGAAAGCAGTTGGCAACACTGACCCTCGCCTGTTATATGGATTACGATTCTGGATTGCCCCAATAAAAGCTGCGTTTAGATCCACAAGCTGTGTCTCGAAACAGTTCATGACAATAAAAGGCTTAAAGGATTAGCTCACTTCAGAATTAAAATGTCCTGAAAATTTACTCACCCCCATGTCATCCAAGATGTTTATGCCTTTCCTCCTTCAGTCAAAAAGAAATTAAGATTTTTGAGGAAAACATTCCCAGATTTTTCTCCATATAGTGGACTTCACTGGGGTTCAATGGGTTGAAGGTCCAAATGTCAGTTTCAGTGCAGCTTCAAAGGGCTCCACATGATCCCAGATGAGGAATAAAGGTCTTATCTAGAGAAAAGATTGTCATTTTCTAAAATCAGTAAAAAATGATATACTTTTTAACCACAAATGCTCGTTTTGCACTAGATCTGCGATGCGCCACACATTACGTAATCACGTTGGAAAGATCACACGTGACAGTGGCGGAAGTACCGAGCAAGTGTTTACAAAGCAAACGTGCAAAGACTAAGTCAAACGTCCTTTACAAAAAAAGGTAAAACAACGATGCCGGACGATTTTGAAGTTGGAGGAGAAAATGAGATGGAGTTTTTCACCCTACCGCGGTACTTCTGTCTACGTCACGCATGACCTTTCCAACGTGATTACGTAATGCGTGGCGCATCGCAGAGCTAGTGCAAGATGATCTTTGTGGTTAAAAAGTATATACATTTTAATTTTTTTTTTTTTTTTTTTAGAAAATGACTGATCGTTTCGCTAGATAAGACCCTTATTCCTCATCTGGGATCATGTAGAGCCCTTTGAAGCTGCACTGAAACTGACATTTGGACCTTCAACCCGTTGAACCCCAGTGAAGTCCACTATATTGAGAAAAATCCTGGAATGTTTTCCTTAGAAACCTTAGAAAGACATGAACATCTTGGATGAGATGGGGGTGAGTAAATTATCAGGAAATTTTAATTCTGAAGTGAACTAATCCTTTAAGAGAACATTAGTTACAGTTCTTCTAAAATGTTAACAAGATGTTTTATTGTATTAGACAATTTGCAGACTAAACTTCATTGAACTGAAACTGCTAAAAGCAAATAATCCCTTCTTCTATTTACAACTAAATCTACTACTTCCATCATGTGACAATAAAGATATTCTATTCTATTCTATTCAGTTCTATTCTATTCTATTCAGTTCTATTCCAACAGAACACATTTCAAAGTTCTTTCCACCATCAGCTCATTAGTATTTTTCCTCCAGACATAACGCAGTAGTCCTGCTGAAATCCTGATGGTTTCACCTCTGCAGGGTGGCAGTGCAGGTTACAGGCTGTTGCACATCAGCAGAACCTCCAAACAGCTGCTCTGGCAGTCAGAGAGGGGTTTCTTCTGCTGTTCTGTTCGGCTTGTGCATTTCTTTTCTCATATGAGATCATTCCAGCCCATCAACAGCTCTAATAATGAGCCACAGATGTTCCCATCTCAGCATCAAAGTTTTCCAGACTGTTAAATTAACATAGTATAATACAAAGGAAAAGATGATGCGCACTAAAATGACCTCATCTAATTTGCTGATATCTGAGAGAAAACGCCTTTTATAGATACAGTAATGGCAAAAGTGGCCTATAAGAAAGTTAAAAATCTTCGTCCTTTATTCAAAATTTGAATATAAATTTGCTTAAGATTTTGTAAGGATATTGCATAGATTGTCCTTGGAGTCAATTGTTTTATTTGTGATAACGCATTATTTTTATGATGGATGGAGGCACTTTCTTGAGCTTCATACTCGTTCACTGCCATTATAAAGCTTGGATGCGTCAGGATATTTATTAATATATCTCCAATTGTGTTCATCAGAAAGAAGAAAGTCATATACACCTAGGATGGCTTGAGGGTGAGTAAATCATGGGGTAATTTTCATTTTAAAGTGAACTATTGTTAATCCTTTAATCAATCTTGTTGAATCATTAAAAACACACATCCCCTCCAGACATCACTTTTGGCCACTACTGTATACTATACAATAATTATTCATCATTAAAAATTATTCAATGCTTTTTCAAATCAAAGACAATCAGCAAATGTTGATTTCATGTAATAGCTGTTATGTATGTATTTAAGCACAACTGGAATGCTTTATTGACCAATCAGCATCTAGATCCATCTAGAATCTGTTTTAATGTATTTGCTGAATGAGATGTAATATTATTTCAAAGCAGATTATTATTGTGATTATTTATGTGATGTCGCTCAGCTCTATAGATTAGGTCTGTGCAGAAAGGCATTTGAAATGTAATGACGAGTGTAACATCTGTGATTTTCTCTAAAAGCATCAACAACACCCACCTGATCCTGGAACAGGCTCCAGAATGAACCATGTGAACCTCCTAATCCTCCCAGAGCCACAGCTGGCATTTACAACCCTGCTCCAAAAGTCCTTGTTTCAGCCCACGAAGATCTTCTTTTCTTTCTTGGTTTCTCTTCTGCTGGCTCAAGTGTTCATATATTGTTTTTTTTGTTGTTTGTTTTTTCAGCCAAGCGATCACCTACGTCAGCAACATGCTGAAAACAACTCAGAACTTAGCATCATGACAATGAGATTTGCAAGGCAAGCACCACTTACTTTCTTATTTACACTTAGTGTGTAAAAATTTATTTAACCTGATATTAAATAATGTAAACTACTATTACATTAGATTCATCCACGCTGAGGAGCCGTGCCAAAGCACAACCCACGTAAAGATGATAATTCTGCAAATAACTGCAATTGCATGTTTCAAACAGAGATGGCGACAAAGAGGCAAAACTTACGTACTGCAGCTTTAAAGAAGACCTATTATGCTTTTTGTACATTTTTAACTTTCTTTAGTGTGTAATGTTGCTGTTTGAGTATGAAAAATCTCTGCATTGTTCCAAAGCTCCAAGTCCCTCCAGCGGGAGTTATTCTCTATATCAGTGTCACTGTTTCTGAACTCCCTGAAACGTCACAATATTCCTCATTTAAATAATTCCTGCCCAAGGCATATGCAGAATAAAGAGGCGGGGCCTGCTTGAGTTAGTTAGTAGTGTGTTGAAACTGGCGGTTATGGTAAGGGGCGGGACATTTCCCAAACATGCTCAAAGCACTTGACCAATCACAACACACTGGTCCAGCTGACCAATCAGAGCACATTGTGCTTTTCAGAAGGAGGGGCTTCATAGAGACCGGAACTAAACAGAGCGTTACTGACAGACTGGGAAGAGAGGAGCTGCAACAGTGATCAATATGGAAAAATAAGGTGTTATTTGAACATTCAAGCATGAAAACCTATTCTAGTAGAGCCCAAAAACAAAATTAAGACTTTGTAAAAAGGCATAATAGGTCCCCTTTAAATCACCATACAGAGAACACAAGGAAACAACATTTATCCTGGAGCGCATCAGCACTGTGACGAACAAAAATTCGCCTTTGACTGTCTACAGTGTATTTACAGTTTTGGAATAATGCTATTATTATACCAGCTGGCAATGGACTCTTTTGATGCTGCTCTGCATTTGTACAAGCAGCAGCCTCCAAACACAATAAACAATGAGAATTTGCTGGAATTAAAACTTCAATTTTAGTAGTTCAAATAAGCAACTATCTGCAGAGGTTGAATCATTTAAGAGGTTTGGCCATTATATTATTGGCTCCTCCTCAGCGTGACTCATAATGTAGCAGAATGCTGTGGGTTTTGCAGGATCTTTGAAGCACCAGAGACTCAATGTCACTGCGTTTTGTAGCACGTGCTGGTTCTGCTGCTCAAGCTGACGTTTTGTTTCACTTGCTTGTTGGCTTAGAGTGTCTGTTCTTCGTAGCTCACTTAATACATCTGAGATGATTTAACAGATGCCAGATCTTCTACTAATCATGATAACTGATCTCTGACTAATGCCTGGGACAAGGGTCAATTCGGCCAGACCACAAGACCAGTAACGATTTCACAAGTGGTAATTCCTCTAGAAACTCGTGTGACCAAACATGACTTCAGAAGAATAAACAAATATAAATGTCAGAAGAAAAACACGTTATAAAGGCACTCGTACTGTTGCCATAGTTGTTCAAGTTGATCTTCTTTCTCAATACTCCACTTTCGTGACATATTTGTGCGAAGTTTCAGCTACAGAAGCACGCAACATCTGATTGATGAAGCTTGCTCACTCTAAAGCCCGAAACACACCAAGCCGACGCCGACGAACTAGTGGCGACGAAAGCAGACTGCGGGGTTGGCTCACATCGGCAGCGTCTGGGTCCAAAGTTGCCCTGACACACCAAACCGACGCTCAACACCCAATGGCCAAGTAGCACGTCCGTTCTGCGCCTGCGTAAGAAGAAATGCCTTTCCGTACCAGCAGGTGGCAGTAGCTGAACAGCCAATCAGAATGATCAGATGGCCAGACTGACCGACGAGCTCCGACGCCGATTCAACATGTCGAATTGGCCGAAAAAAAGCAGACGAGGACCAACTTCAGCCGACGGTACGGAACATACTGAGAAAACTTAGTCGGCCGATGAACAAAAACTGCCTGACGGCCGACCGTCGGCTTGGTGTGTTCCTGCCTTTAAAGGGTTAGTTCACCCAAAAATGAGAATTCTGTCATTTATTACTCACCCTCATGTCGTTCCACACCTGTAAGACCTTTGTTCATCTTCCGAACACAAATTAAGATATTTTTGATAAAATCCAGTGGCTCAGTGAGGCCTCCATTGCCAGCAAGATAATTAACACTTTCAAACGCCCAGAAAGCTACTAAAGACATATTTAAAACAGTTCATGTGACTACAGTGGTTCAACCTTAATGTTATGAAGCGACGAGAATACTTTTTGTGTGGCAAAAAAACAAAACAAAATAATGACTTTATTCAACAATATCAAGTGATGGGCGATTTCAAAACACTGCTTCATGAAGCTTTATGAATCTTTTGTTTCGAATCAGTGGTTTGGGGCGCCCCCCAGTGGTGAACCATTGAAATTTCGAAACACATAACGTAATGAAGCCTAGTTTACTGAAATCACGTGACTTTGGCAGTTTTATACAAGCTCAGCTCTGAACCACTGATATGAAACAAAAGGTTCGTAAAGCTTCGAAGCTTCATGAAGCAGTGTTTTGAAATCATCCATCTCTAGATATTGTTGAATAAAGTCAGTATTTCGGGTTTTTTTGGAGCACAAAAAGTATTCTCGTCACTTCATAACATTAGGATGAATCACTGTAGTCACATGAACTGTTCTAACCCTTTAAAGGATTAGTTCATTTTCAAATAAAAATTTCCTGATAATTTACTCACCCCCATGTCATCCAAGATCTTCATGTCTTTCTTTCTTCAGTTGAAAAGAAATTAAGGTTTTTGATGAAAACAGTCCAGGATTATTCTCCTTTTAATGGACTTCAATGGCCTCCAAATGGTTGAAGGTCAAAATTATAGTTTCAGTGCAGCTTCAAAGGGCTTTAAACGATACCAGACGAGGAATAAGGGTCTTATCTAGCGAAACGATCGGTCATTTTCGAAAAACATGTAAATGTATATGCTTTATATAAACAAATGATTGCCTTCCAAGTGCTTCCGGCAAAACCACATTTTCGTATTCTTCAAAAAGCTTACGCTGTACTTCCTATGCCTTCCCTATTCTACTTACGGAAAAAACGGAACTGGCGCTGCGTTCGTTCCGTAAGTTGAATAGGGAAGGCGTAGGACATTCAGCGTAAGCTTTTTGAAGAGTACAAAAGTGCGATTTTGGCGGAAGTACTTGGAATGCGATCATTTGTTTATATACATTTTTTTCGAAAATGACCGATCGTTTCGCTAGATAAGACCCTTATTTCTCATCTGGTATTGTTTAAAGCCCTTTGAAGCTGCACTGAAACTAATTTTGACCTTCAACCGTTTGGAGGCCATTGAAGTCCATAATAAGGAGAATAATCCTGGAATGTTTTCATCAAAAACCTTAATTTCTTTTTGACTGAAGAAAGGAGGACATGGACATCTTCGATGACATGGGGGTGAGTAAATTATCAGGAAAATTTTATTTGAAAGTGAACTAATCCTTTAAGCTTGCTCGCTAGTATTGGCTATTGCTGGTATCCCATCAGAGGCCAGCATAATTTGGTTCTTATAAAGAATTTGCAGGTTTGATTAAAATATCTGGATTAAGTTAAGTTGTTCTTGGCTGCGTCCGAAACCTAGGTAGCTGACTTGCTGCCTCGCTGCATTATCAAGCAATGACTTGTAAGGCAGCGTTTGTGCATGAAGGCACCTCATGAAACGGATTTCCGACAGGCAGCGTAAGAGTTTAATGATCTACAGCAATATAGCGTGAGCTTTGGTGAGAACTAAACAAATATTTAATTACTTCAGTTGTAATTTCTCGCTAGAAATGACATCAAAAGTGGAAAATGTTGGTCAAAAATGTACATTTACACACAAACTGACCAGCAAACGCAACTTTCGGACGCCATCTTTATTTTTCTAGCTCAACTGTCACAGAATGGAAAGCACAGGATTGTGGGATATCAAAGGCAGCTAAGGATACATCTATGCTGCCTTCAAAAATCGATCAGATGAAGGTATCTCAGGAAACAGGAAGTGAATCGAACATTGGATTCGGACATGCCTTGACGCCTTCCAACCTTGAAATGTGTCCTCCGAAGGCAGCATTCTCCAGTTTTCGGACGCAGCCCTTGTGTTGTGTTCATTGGAAAGGGCAGATATATCGATACTCAAAACCATGATCAGCAATACAGCGATTGGCCAGCGTCAAGACAGCAATGTAATGACATCATATAGCCTAATTAAAAAAAAGTAAATAGCCAAGGATGCAAAATGACATAAAAGTGTAGATGTTTGTTATATAATTCCCCATGATTTCTAGTATTTGTACTGGCTTTGTACACTTTTTTCAGTATCAAGAGTAGCCTATTGTAATTAGCTTTTTTATGCATTATAAGTTATCTGCATCTCTATCAAGCCACCCGTATAATAGCTGTCACCATTCAAATGAATGCACAGTTCATACTAACTGTATGTAACGTGCTTACAGTTCAAACAAATGACACTGATGAGCATAAGAGAAGATACATGTTTATTAGATTCGTCTTCCACCTCAGATTCAATGTACAATCTACACATTCACATCCATTTCCACCGAAACATTTCAGGTCTGTCATAATGGTTTAATGTAAGTGAACGTGCCTTTGTTTGAGCAACAGTCCAGGTCATCGTTTACAGTCAACTGAAAGCACAAGTGTTAATTGGACACATGTATTAGGAAGCCAGAGAAATACTGGTGCCCATTTGGGCGACAAGACTGCACACATAGGCGAAACATTCCTGGGCACGTTTAGATAGCGTGTTAATAATAAATTAAAGCCACTAGAGTAACCAGAACAAAAAAAGTGGCACGCTACTGTGATTGTAGAGCTCTCCAAAATGTCATGCCACTAGAAAAACTTAAGACACAACACCAAAGCGTTTTGGCATTGCTTAAAAACAAGCTACATATCCAGTCTTCTAACTGTAAGTTATCTCCATGCAACTAGAGGAAGCATTCATCCTTCCGTCGGACGGCTTATAGCAGTAGGTGTGCAAGCGCTGCCCTTTCGGTACGGGGGGCCACATTAAGGTTTTTATCTGGTGTCTGATTTCATCTCAAGCTAACAGAGCGAAGCAGAGCAGCACCTACAAGCCCAGCTTAGAATAAGAGTCCTGTGAGCCTGGATGGTGCATACAAACACAGGCCTTTACTTTCCACTAAATGCATCGGACAAAGTGTCATGTTGGATGAAAGAGTGCACTGTAAGTAAAGAAGAAAAGGTGGGATGTGAGGGAAAAGAGAAGATAAGCGTTTCTCAGGGGAAAGAAGGACGTCACAGTTTGTGTAAAAGCTTTTAGGGTAATGCACTTCATAAATCTGAATTAAGTCTCACTGTCCATAGTTTTGAGATGAACTACATCAGACAGATGTGTGGTCTTTGCCATTGCACTGGAAAGAGTGAGTGAGAGGCAGACAGATAGAGAGAGCAGAATATCCAGACTGGCGTTTCCTTCGGCAGCGCGTCAGGCTGCTGTTTTCACACAGATGCTTCATGTTTGCTGAGGTCTCTGTGTTCAGCTGAGGGAGCGTGTCCGCCATCTCCGGGCTTTCACTACTCTGCTGGACACATGCTGCGATCTTTACAGCAGAAGTAGTGAACCACCACACCGTTTGGATACCTGGCAAAGACACTGGACACGTGAAGGACACAAAAAATGTAAGTATTCATACAGTACATCCCATCAAACAGCTATAATCATATTGAGCTCTAATAGAGCACAACTGTACAGTTTTCTCAGCGACTTAAAAATATCTTAAATTGTGTTTCGAAGGTTAACAAAATACTTTTGGGTGAAAACTACCCCTTTAACATACATGCACAACATTTGTTCTAAACAGTACGTGAGACTGAAATGAATACATCCACACGAATGAATACAACTGCCCATTGCAGCAATATGTCAGATTCTCCAGCAGGAAACTGTTGTATTAATCTGACAGTTTGATGTGATGCTCCTAAACCAGAAAACATTAAATAGAGACCCAGTATGGTGTCATGCAAATGTCTTTTAGTCTGTATAACATTTAATTTAATAGTTCAGAATTTAACTTAATATGAATCATCAGAGCAATTTTGGCTTGATTTATTTATTATTGTCTGTGTTTTATGTAGGGCTGTGGATTTAATGTGTTAATTAGATTAAATAATGCATTAAAATTATTAACGCATTTAACACACTTGCCCCGCCCCAGACCTACGTAGGTCATCTGACATTTCATCAGTGTTGCCAAGTCCGCAGTTTTCCTGCAGAATTGGGCTACTTTAAAGGGAACCTATTATGCAAAATTCACTTTTGCATGGTGTTTGGCTATAAATGTGTGTTGGCAGTGTGTGTACACAACTACCCTATAATGATAAAAAAACCAACCACTCCTTTTTTTTTAATCCCCATAAATCATAAGCAGTGTCTCAGAACAAGCCGTTTGCAGGTTCCTGGCAGTGTGACGTCACATTAGCCACAGGCCCTGCCCACGAATGTTGACAGACACTGCCGTTTGAACATAGAACCGCCCTGAGCGAGTTCACAGCGAGTTGTACAGTCTGCCATTGCTGCACTGACGAGAATGTCTCCCAAGCGTTTTAGGTGTTCTGTAGCTAGATGAATTAATCCACATAGCTCTCTCCATTTACTCCCTAAATCTGAGCCGCTGAAGAAGAGGTGGATTCATTTTGTTTTCGAAGAACTCTACCAAAATTCGTTTATGTCTGCGCGAATCATTTCACACTGGACTGCTTTGTGAACGAATGTCAATACAAAGGGACAATACAAAACAGAGGTTGTGCTAAAAAGTTGTTACTCAAGGATAGATTAGTACAAACTGTTCTGATCCAGCTTACAGCCTCCAGAGTGACACTGGATACGGCAGTAATGAAGGTGAGAGCACTTCATTACAGTTCATCGGAGTTGATTTACGGATATAAAGTTTACCAGTTTATTAAGCACCACCCGAAAAGGCATAAGGTCTTTATATATTTGTTTACTGTTAGTTGTAACGAGTGTCTCTGTGTACTTCACTGTGTATGTTGATGATAATGCAAGGGAGAGAGAGAGTTTATGGATAATATTGTAACACTTGCACTGTTTTATTAAGCTCTTACAATGATTTTCTAGAGTGAAAACGGACGCTTCATATAACGTTACAAAACGTTAATAACATTACGTTATAAAACTCATCTGTAAACTGGCTTGTACTAATATAGTGGATAAAAACAAGAAGACAACATAAGTTATAACCGTAACTGAACTAAACAATACAATACCTGTTCTATCTCCACGCAGCATATATTCGCAGTTTCTGTCATTATAGTGCGTCCTGACTGACTCCTGACTCCGGAGAATGAGCTCTTGAAGCTCCGCCCTCTTAGACCGAGCACAGCAGCTCATTTGCATTTAAAGGGCACACACTGAAACAGTGCGTTTTTGCTCACCCCCAAAAAGTGCATGGAATGCAAATTTTACCGGGGGACCCCCCTGAAACGCAATTGAGATTTTGGGCTAGTTTTGAGTAGCAATGGGGTGGGTTTTGTTGTGACCTGGCAACCCTGCATTTCATACAGTTGACCGATGACGAACATGAAGCATGACAACAATTCACTGCGTGATGGAGCCTATAGAATGCAGTTAGAATGTCCCTACAATTCAAGATATGGGGCAAAAAATGCCCCATTTGCATTTCTGACTCATATTTACATCATATGATATAGTTAAGCTATATCACGAATGAGTGCAATATCACACAAGTGCTGTTTTTCTGTCCAGAATAGCATGAGTGCAAATGCGATACTGATTTTATACAACAGTTCAATAATAAATAAGAAGTTAACACTGTGATATTTTAGACACAATATTGTCTGTTTTGCTCAATTTTGCCAACAAAAATATAAAGACAAAACAAAACTGTTTGCCTCTGAGCAACACACAACAGCATTTCATTTCTGAATCCGTGTTTTAAACGAATCGGGTGAACCAATGATTCAATGGACCATTCATAAAGAGAACCATTTAATTCACTCCTGAATGAATCAGCTGTTTGAACGAACGAACGAATGAATCATTAAGACATTTAGCTCCACCTACTGGCAGTTTTAGTTTCTTATTTAGAGTATAATTACATTAAAAAATAATGTAATATTTCCATTAAAAAACAAAACAAAAAAAACAACAACATTAAATGTATAGTTCACCCAAAAATGAAAATTTAGTCATCATGTACTCAATCTCATGGCCCAAAAGTTTGTTAATACATTTTATGTTGAATCAAATAAAATATTTTTTTTCTGAAGCTACTTTTTGTTATGTCTATTTGATGCTTTACACAACAATGACTTTAAATTATCTTTTGGGGGTAATTTCTCAGCCAAATTTGATGTGCGATTTATTTGCGATTAATTAGATTAAAAAAATGTATTCGCTTGACAGCCCTAGTTTTATGTTATCACAACTACGCAAATGGATCTGCAGAGCGCCACAAATCAGAGAACTAGATTGACTGTGCCAGATTAACTGAGAGGCCAGTTTTGCATGTTACGTCTGTGGTATCAAAAATACATTTTATGATATGCTATTATGTCCCACTCCCATTACTTCTAAATTATTTTGCTACACTATCAAATATACACTTTTGCATTACAAAAAAAAAAAAAAAAAAGCTTAGTGCATGGTTTAACTAGGCAAATGTATTATGTAAATGAAATGCAATAATGCTAGGCACACCTATTTCCGATCTTCTTCTTGCACACTCTGCAGGTCTTTTCATCTGTGATGACGCACTTCACCTGTTGGTGAAAGATACGTTCCTCCTGCACCTGCACACGGACAAAAAAATGGATTAAAATATTATTAAAGGGGACCTATTATGCCCGTTTACAAAGTCTTGATTTTGTTTTGGGCTCTACTAGAATAGTTTTCCCTGCTTGAGTGTTCAAAAACACTATTTTCCACATATTTATCATTGTTGCAGCTCCTCTCTTCCCAGTCTGTCAGTAACGCTCTGTTTAGTTCCGGTCTCTATGAAGCCCCTCCTTTTGAAAAGCACAATGTGCTCTGATTGGTCAGCTGGACCAGTGTGTTGTGATTGGTCAAGCGCTTCGAGTGTGTTTGGGGAAATGTCCCGCCTCTTACTATAACCACAAGTTTCACACACTACTAACTAAATCAACCAGGCCTTGCCCCTTTATTTTGCATATGCCTTGGGCAGGAATTATTTAAATGAGAAGTACTGTGACATGTTCGTTCCTGGAAAAAAAAACTCCAGACTACAATGGAGGCATTTCAGGGAGTTCTGACACTGTTATAGAGAACAACTCCCTCTGGAGGGACTTTGTGCTATTGAACTTTTTTATGCTCAGACAGCAAAATGACACACTAAAGAAAGACAAACATGTAAAAAAGCATAACAGGCCTCTTTAATATATATATATATATATATATATATATATATATATATATATATATATATATATATATATATATATGGGACATGTTGGAGAGTAATTATTTAGAATAAGCAATGCCACTAATTTTAACTTTTTTTCAGTAGCATCAGCTTTTTAAGTACTGTATCTTTTCTAGTAACAAGCTAGATGTTTCGGCAAGTAACTGTGTAATTTGAAAAAGAAAAAAAAAAAAAAAAAAAGAGATGCACCAATAGATTTTACAATTTTAGAACACAGAATTTCTTTTGAAACTCAAACAATTATTTAAGTAGCAGACCAAACCATTGTTCACGAGTAAACATACCCGCAGGAACTCAGCCTGTAGGAGGCTCTTCAGGACCTGGTCAAAGCGCTTCCTTCCAGCCTTCTCCTCCAACACATTCTCCAGGAAGACCTGGATCTCGCGGATCTGGGTGTTGGCTGGCAGCAGGTTTATGGCCTTATGAAAGACAGAGAGAAACACCATGAGCGTCGCCATGTGGTTTGGAGAGGTCTGATCAGGAATCTCTCTGAATGTGAAAATGTTTCGCTTTCTAACAAGATGAAACTACAATGGAAAGAGAAACTAAACTACAGCAACATGAACAGCAGATTTCCACAGATGTTTCCCACACAGTAATGTGTAAGTTCAGAGCTGACAGAGTGACAGCAGAAAGGGTGGCATCTGACAACATGTTAACACGGTGTCTCATTTCCTCTGCCGGCATCAGCAGGATTGAATTGTGTAGCACTTCAACACACACTCAGCAATCTCTCTCTCCATGTCTACAGCACATGCTTCACTCTCTCAGTCTTATTTAATTGAGGCAGTCAACACATACTTAAGGTCTGTTCACTCCAAGAACGATAACTATAAAGATAGCAATAACGATAATTATATTTAACGTTCACACCAGTGGATGATATCGTTCAGTTTATTCTGCAGTTTTGTTGTCTGCCGTTTTAAATGCTCGAGCTCTGTAAAGTAGGATGGATTCTGATTGGCTGTCAATGTTTTTATCGTTAATCAGCTTGAAAAAAAATCGTTCTGAAAGATATTCCAAAGTTACAGCTGTGATTTGAACTCTGCTATTCTTTTATATTTAGAACTATATCGTTTTGCCATAGTTATAGTCTTGGTGTGAACGGGCCTTTATTCAGTTTGACTGTATATTTGCATATATTCTTAAAACTGAGAAAACTGACATAGAACCACACAAGTATGAAATATCACCCAAATTAGGACACTTTTACATCCCGGGGTTGATTTTTATTGAAACTAACCAATTTCAGCTTTTTTCTTTTTGTCACATTAAAACTGTTTTGGAAATGTTTAAGTGTTGATTTGATCAATAATTCTAGATTTCAATATTAAAATTAATAAATTAATCTTAAAAATATAATTATTACATTTTCAAACCTTGTGATAACCTATACAAAGAATGACCATAAACCAATTCAATATTCATTGTATCAATTTTTACAAAAAATATAAAATATGCATGATTTTCACCACAGCTAATTATAATGATCAAAACTTAAGGTGCAGTCACATTTACTGTTGTTGTTTGACGAATTTTAATTGGCGAAATGAAGACATTTCAATATGAATCCACTGATTATGAGAGCGAGATCTCCCCATGCAGACTTCTTGGTTTGAAAGTGACTTCTGTGTGCTTCATTTATCGCTACAATATTGAGAATAGAAAAAAAACTTGTTTTTTGCCTGCAACATTTAGCCAAAATTTTGCCAATGTGACCGCAAATTTAGTGTCAGCAATAAGCACTGCTACCCAAATTATTTTGTTTTCTTTCATTAAAAAGGAAGATTATTAGATTTATCACTATGTAATATTTAAAACACCTGACAGCCCTACTTTTAATTGATGCCTCAATCTGAGGCAGTGGCAAGAGGAAACGCAAGCAAAGCATAAAAATGAGGAGTTTTTGTTTGTTTGTTTGTTTGTTAAATGCAAAAACAACAATTATTAAATTTCATCTTGGGTTTATGGGCCACAGTCAGTCTCACTGGTTCAAAACAGCTATTTTAATCTCTAAAACATCAAATATGACTGCCGGTGTTTGTGTCACAACATGCAGAGTTTCAGTATTTCACCCTCAGACAGATGAGAAAAAATGGTCATGGTTCCAGACTCAAATGTATATTTGTCGTGTTTTAGCCCATGCGAATCTTGTTATGATGCTCAAATGTTTGGCATTCTTGAAAAAAAGGTTCAGTGGGGTTTAATATAGAACCCTAGGGTTCTTATGGAAGCTTGTTTCTGCCACTAAATAATTAAATAAAAAAGGTAATTTTGACTATTTATCTCACTTTTTAGCAATTGCGAGTTTGCATCTTACAATACTGACTTTTTTTCTTGCAGTTGCGAGTTATCATCACGCAATTCTGACTTTATAACTCGCAATTCTGATTTTTTTTCTTAGAATTGAGATATAAACTCACAATTGCGAGTTATAAAGTAAGACTTGCTTGATATAAACTCGCAATTCTGAGAAGAAACGTCAGTCTTTTTCCCCTCACAATTGGACATTATAACACAAATTTTTCTCGCAAAATTGTGAGTTTATATCTCAATTCTAAGAAAAAAAGTCAGAATTGTGAGATAAAAAGTCGCAATTACCTTTTTAATTTTTATTTCATGGTGGAAACAATCTTCCATAGGTTCTTGACACAATCTTAAAAAACGTTTTATGCCAAAAAGGTTCTATATAAGGAGAAATGTCTTAAATGATTGCATAATACTTTCATGTTTACCAGGTTATTTCTTTTTTTTTTCTACTGATAAAGTATGTTTACAAGTGGTTTAATTCGTAAAACTGAAACAAAATTGATTTATAAAAACTAAATCCATAAAATGATCCCAAAAGGTTCTATACAGAAGCACCTGACAGAACCCTTTATGGTTCCATATAGAATCTTTTCTTTTAAAGGCCCACTGAAGAGCGTTGAAACGTGCAGCATTATTCAGTGTGTTGACCTAATTTCAACTGAAACAGAAAGACAGGGCAATATATTGAACAGCCCCGCCCTTTTTTAAAAATAGCCAATAGCGTTTTGTTTATGTTACAGCTCGGCCCGAGTCGTTGGACTCTGTAAAACATCAGTTTCCTTCTAATCTCTAACTGTTTCTCCTCCTAATGTGCTTTATGTCACTTTAATATACAGCATTCTGTGCAGAATTCAAATGGGTCCGATACCTTTTGTGGTCTGTGGCGACTTGCGCATATGGTCCGCTCTGTGCTCTCGTGTCTTTGGGCCATAGCAGACTGCTTGCGTTGTGGCGGTTCATGTGACACTAACTCGAAAACGGACTTAATTCGCGTCAATGGAAAGCATATTTACACTGTCTGAATCGTTCCCTTTTCTCTATATAGTGCACAATGTGCCATTCACCATGTAGAAACTAGTAGAAGTGTGAGAAAATGACCGATGTCAGCCGCAGCTTTAGCGTCTGTAAGAGTGTAGGAGGATGCGGGACTTCAGATTCTAGAGAGCATGTGACTGGACCAAAGATTTGACGAGAAACTGAAGTGTGATGTGATGTCATGAAAATCCGTAATCCATTTTAGCGGAAGTGAGAGACTGTAAGATTTGAATGCTCATATCTCCTAAATGTGAATTTTTTCATTGTTTTGGAACACACCAGCTTATTCATAACTTTAAGGCTAAAATATTCATACTAAAAGCTAAAAAACTTACATTTTGATTTCAGGGGGACTTTAAGTGTGTGGGTGGTTTTCCAGGGTTCTGCTATGATACTGTAAGTGTTTGGTGGAATGCTCACTTTGGTGGTGTTCAGTTTGCTGTGGTGGAGCTGAAGAACTTTCAGGGCCGCCTGGAGGTTCGCTTGTGGCTCACATAACTGCATCTTAATGGGCCCGAGGAAGTGCACATCTGGAGGAGACAGATACATGCGCAGGAGGGACAGATACACCTACAGAGAGAAGGTACCCCTGTTAATATTTAGACAAGGTGTGTTGTAACAAGAGAGGTGGTTTCACATTTCCATTTGGCTACATCCACACAGATCTCAAAACAACAGCTTACAGAAGCTGCTCGAATACTGAATAAATAACTCAGTCAAGCATCTGCGAGAGCAAGTACGGTAGTAAATATTAAATATGGCAAATCCAACTAAAAAAAAAGTCTTGTCACAACTGACAAAATGTTACTTAATAAATGAGTTCAACTGAGGTGTGAGTTTTTGCATGATTTTGAAATTGCTTGCTTTTTTTTTTTTTAAACTTATTTCCACAATTTTTTTTAAATATTTTCAAATCATTTATTCACAACCTACACTTTTGTCATTCCAATCTATTCGCTTCCAAAACCGCATACCGCTTTTATATTTACATGTTAAGCATGTGTGACAAAATGAATGATTATAGTGGTTTAATAATAGTATTAAACATTATATATATATCTGATGAATATAATGTAAACTATGGTAAATATTTTGTAAGTGCTCATAATATCTGATTTATCTAGTACATTACAATTAAATAAGTATATTATTTTACTAGATATGCACTTTAATATTTCAAGAAAATGCAATCACTGATTTACTATTATAAATGGTAAAACAAATGCAACAAAAATATTACAACAATAAGGTACATACGATAAATGATAACTATTAAACTGTAAAATATGAATAATTAAAAACATGTACAGCATATAATCAGTAAATAAATGCATAATGTACTGATTTAGTGACAGTGGACAAGCTATTGTGTTTTGTATTTTTTGCAAAACAAATTATGAGTATTTCTATGCTGATGTCACCACTGGGACCAGGACTCCAATTTCAGTAATGCACAAAATATTTAGCGGTAATAGTACTCTTACTGTCACTAACACTACATCATGATTACTGTTGAGTTTTCACTGCAACACAAAAACATGCCACAAATATTGTTGCAATATTTGAGAAAAGCCACAGCAAATTCATTCATTTTGGGCTGCAGAAATCAGAAAAAGTCTTCTAGTAGTTGGGGACTGTTGCACTGAAGACAGACTTCAGTGACTATACAACATGTAGAGTTACAATGTGAAAATGAGAGCAGTTGAAATAACACTGGTGAACAGTCACCGAGTAGCACTTACATCTTTATTGCCATTTGCTGTTGGATCATAATGACTGTGGCAGTACCTGAGAAAATCACAACACACAGAAAACACAGTCTAAATGCAGGAACATTAGAAAAGGTTATGAGTGACGGCAGCTTGTGTTTATAGTCAGATTCCTTATCATGGAACAGTCAACATGAAATGCAATGCATTTTACTTTTATAATGCGAGTGTGACATACTATATACTGTAACAGGATATTCAACACAAACTGGTAGGTGGGAATTAATTGAAAGTGAGCATTTAGTATCAGAATGGAGTCAGGAACGTGAAAGCTGAAGGTCTAGAGCATCTGCACGTGTCCTAAAGACCCCAATGCCATTTGCTATTATTGCTGCAACTTTAATAGCCTACATTTACACTATTGGTCAAAAGTTTGAATATATTAAGATTTTTGATGTTGAAAACATCAAGGATGCATTAAACTGATCAAACTGTGATAGTAAAGACATTTATAATTCTACAAAAGATTTATATGTAGAATAAATGATGCTCTTTTGAGCTTTCTATTCATTTAAGAATCCTGAAAAAAAGTATCATGGTTTCCACAAATATATGAAGCAGCACAACTGTTTTCAACATTGATAATAATCATAAATGTTTCTTGAGCAGCAAATCATCATATTAGAATGATTTCTGAAGGATCATGTGACACTGAAGACGGGAGTAATGATGCTGAAAATTCAGCTTTGATCACAGGAATAAAATACATTTTAAAATATATTCACATAGAAAACAGTTATTTTAAATATTATTTCAAATATTACCGTTTTTACTGTGTTTTTGATCAAATAAATGCAGCACTGGTGAGCAGAAGAGACTTCTTTCAAAAACATGAAAAAAATCCAAACTTTTCACGGCAATGTACATTATGCAGCATTATATTACTGCGTTACCTACAAGAGCAGCCTAAAACAATCTCTAAATATATTTTTGGCTACGTTATAAGCAATAGTGCAGCCTAGGGAGCATCAGACAAAAACATAACTTGATACAGAGGTGGAGGAAATTTTGATAGTAGATTACAAATGACAAATTGTTCTTTTATAATAATAGTGTGCACTGATGAACAAGGGCAGGAACATGTATTAAAAAAGTAAATAGTGTCCATATATTGATTTCATGTTGACTTCATGATGTAGAACAGGGCTGGGGGTCATTAAAGAACGATACTCACTCTTCAGCCATACGCGTGTCTTTCAGAATGTGAACATAGATGAAGAGAGCCTGCTCATGTTTCCCCATACGACCCAAGAGCAGAGCCCTCTCCTCCAACAGACCTGGGGAGGAAAGAAGAACAGTATGTGTGATCCAGCTTTATTTCTAGATTTTATATTGTAATGTCTGTGACCTCTGGACTCACCATCAAAAGGGAAATCACTGATGAGTCTCTCTGGCTCATAGCTGCTGGAAACTTCCAGAAATGTCAGAAGCTTGTTCCTGAATTCTCCCAGCTCTCCCGCCTCCTTTCCTGCAGCTACAGCTGAAACACCTGGACACAGTCAACAGTACAGGAAATGCTTACAGAGTATTTGAAGGTTGAGCAGCAAACTCATTGGCTACTGATACAGCAGGAACTAATCAGCTGTGCCCTATATGATGATTTATATTGGATAATTTTCATTTTTGGGTAAACTATCCCTTTAAGTAGGTATTATATCATCATTAGCAGTAGCAGCCCTAGTGCAGCTCTGTGGTTGTACTGATAAAGCAGTGTATGACAGCTGCATGTCTGACCTTCAGGCAGTGAGTTGAGGTACACTTTCATGAGGCCTTGCACCTTCTCCAGGTAAAGCTGGATCAGAACATTGTGGAACTCAGGCCGTGTCTCTTCCCACATGTAAATGATGTGTTCCAGGTATGGGATGGCCAGCTCCTTGAACCCCTCCTTCAGGAAGTTCAACACCTTATCCCTGGGTAGAGTCTCCACCTCCGTCAGGTCCTCAGTGAAGATCTGAGAGCAGCAAAAACAAACTCAAGCTCTTCAAAATGACCACAGAAGACAGAGATACGACCAGACCATGTATATGTCTCACCTTCAGTCCATCCTCGGGACAAATCTTCAGAACCCATGGTGAAAACTCAAATATTATGCCCAGGTTCTCCACACCTGTGCAGAAAGATACCAATGGTGAGCTGGAGCATTTGTCTTACAAATTAACACATTGTTGATCTAGTCAGAATGGAATAATGTTACTTATCAATCATCTCAGTGTTACTAATAAGCAGAATCTGAAGGCTGTTTTTGCATTTTCTACAAGCTGAGAGTACTATACTCTTATTGGTAGCTGAAATAATCGAATTAGTGAAAATATTTAATAAAAATGAAAGGGGTGGGAGTAGGGCTGCATGATTTGAGGAAATAAAATAATTACTATCATTACTAAATAAAAATATAAAAATTACTACTATTGCAATATTTCACTGTAAAATATAGTATTTAATATAATAATCATTTTATTTTACATTTCAACTGTACAATTATAATACTAATATTTATGGCTGTCTTAATTTCTTCATTTTTAAATGCTAAACCATCAAACTTGTATCTCTGATCAAGTCTAATCAAGTGTAACGCATTCAATATCACGATTTCTGTTTGATTTTAATTAATCGTGCAGCCCTAGGTTGGAGACTCTGCAGTTGCAAAATTCATGTGAGATTGATAGTATGTTTAAGATTCTGGCACACTAAATGTAGACTTCTTGACTTTCAGAAATAAGTGGGCATCCAAACACTCTAAGTACAGCTGAGTAAATAAATACTAAGCTTTAAGGCCCCGATATACTTCAAACGAAATTACAGAACGAACTTATGTGATGTACTTTAGAACAAAATCAGGCAAAAACAAAGTTCATTTGGAGTTTGTTTCAGGACTTCAAAACAGCTTACCAAAGCAAACTTTCCAGACTGTCCTGTTTTTTCATGTTTAATACTGTAAAGCTGTTTGGTTTAAAGGAATCTATTGTACAAAGTGCTATATAAATAAACGTGAGTTTACTTGACTGGAGTGTCAAATTGCAGAACTCATGCAAACATCCACAGCACTATGATCAGATGCTTTCTTAACTGCTGTCATTTTTGTGTGTTTATTGAGACGAAAGCGCGCAGCACATATTTATATTATCATCTATTCTAAACCTCGCTCTCAGCAGTGTGGATGGTGTCGGGATGGTATTTTGAACTTCTAAATCTAAATTCTTTTTACCCCTAAATGAAGAACGAAAAAGAACTTTGCTCTGAGTATGTAGGGGCCTTTAATGTGTATAATTATAATGCACACTAACTACAGCACTTAACTTGTTCATTTACTATATTAAACTACAGCCGGGTAATGTGCAGTAAATGAGTGTGGTAAACTCACCCAGCCTCTGAAGATACTGTACAGTCCTCTCATGACCCTTCAGAGGAGAGTTGGCTTTAGTAGACTGATCCAGCAGAACCTGCAGAGCTGGACAATCACACTTCTGTAAGTCAATTGAATTGAATGAGGACAAGATGGCGGCACACAATCTGCAGCATCATGGCAAAAATGGATATGGATTTTTTTTTAAGTGACTTCTGAACTGCATGTCACAAGAGAAAAAGATTGGTGTCGCAAAATCATATATTGACAGTAAATAGTCAACAGACAAACTATTGCAGAACATACAGTGCAATAAATCGTCCAATTCAGTTTAAATGTACTTCCTCAATGAAACAGCTCAGTTGACTCTCTCTCTTACTGAACCACAGGCTATTTTGTCAGACTCTTTTTGAACACTTTTTTGAACGCAATGCTAAAAAACTGATTTATAGTGAAACTTCAATCAATCAATCAGATAAATACACACAGAATGCTAATAAAAACAATAGAAAACGACTACATGAGAATGACAGAGCCAAACAGAAAGAGTGTATTTTCATGAAACTGTTTGTGACAGTGATGTTTATATAAGGAAGTTTTCTTGGCTGCACTGAGGGTTTATTAGGCAGTATGGATCTACCCGGCCTGGTCCTCATCAGTATTCTCTTCTGTAAGGCATGACATCAACAAAACATGATTAGAGCCATCTCTATAAACAAGAGCTGATCTGAGCCCTCCAAATGATGTTCAGATCTTGGGGTTTTCTGAGGGATGAGCAACATGTCGGACACCCGCAGACATTATACTCCTAATGGAGATTCCTCAGGGTCACATAAACATTCAAATGACAATCTAAGCAGTTGATAAGATTGTGCGCACCTTTCTGGTGAAGGCCTTTCTTCTCATAGAGGATGATGAGTTCGCTGTATTTATGAGCTTTCTTTAACACGTACTCGCTCTCCTCTATGTGACAGTGGTTGTTCTCCAGCCGCAGGAGAGGCGATACCAAGGCTACATTGGTCTGCAGATTCAAAAACAAAACAAAAATTATGCTCTAAATTCACACAGAATCCATTACAGTGTGTTTAGATAAACTAGCTTTAATTGTAGGGAGTCGTCTATCAAGGCAAGAACTTTAGGCTTTATATAGACAAGTATTTATTATACATCATACTTGTCATACTGACTAATTGAGGTAATGACAGTATTACAGTTATAAAAATCATTCTGCTAAGAATAGTTAAGAACAATGAGCACTGCACAGAAAAAAAAAAAAACAGTTTACTGGTGGCATTTTGTAATGAAAATTTGAAAAATTCTAAATCATGAGTTTTCTTAACATTTTGAAGGAAAATATTTGAGCTATATTATTGCATTTATGGCACAATTATCTAAAGAACTAATAACAATCTTTCATGAGCTTATCAACTTTGGCTTATTGTAGTAGTTACTGATTAATATTGATAACTACAATTCTGAAAAGGTCACAAAACTATTAATAGCAGCAGCCACAAAAAGCCACCTTGCATTGTCCAATTTATCGAAGATATGGTTTGAAATTTTTAATGGTCCTAAAAATAGGCTTCATTTTCTTTATGCAACATATACAAACTACAGTTCAAAAGTTTGGGGTCGGTAAGATTTCTAAATGTTTTTGATAGAAGTCTCGTGCTCACCAAGGCTGCATTTATTTGTTCGAAAACAATGTAAAAACAGTAATATTGTGAAATATTATTACAACTTAAAAATAACTGTTTTCCATTTGAATATATTTTAAAATGTAATTTATTTCTGTGATGCAAAGCTGAATTTCCAGCAGTCTTCAGTGTCACATAATCTTTCACAAATCACTCCAGTGTTTCTCATTAATTATCTAGATTCTGGCAGTTTCATAGAGAACTGAAAATATTTTTACACTTCTCATAATAACATAAAAGGTCTCTAAGATCGTGTTTTGTACCACAGCTTTGGCAAAGCATCTGTCAATTGAACTAAAATCAAAAGCACGATATTGCTTAACGCCCTTATCAAAAGGCTACAATTTAATTTAATTAAAGGGGTCCTATAATGCTTTTCACTTTTTCAACTTTAGTTAGTCTGTAATGTTGCTGTTTGAGCATAAAAATATCTGCAAAGTTACAAAGCTCCAAAGTCCACTCCAAAGGGAGATATTTTATTTAACAGAATCCACGTTTCAAGAACTACAACGAACAGCTCGTTTGGACTACAATGCATTTTTTCCAGGTTTTGTGAAGTCACAATGTTACTCATTGAAATAGTCCTCACCCATGGAATAGGCAAAAAAGGGGGCGAGGCCTGGTTGAGCTGTGCTAGAGAAGACAGTTTTGTCACTATGTCAAAGAAATGCTGTTTTTTCCACCCCGTTTCCAAAACTCATTTGTTTAACCTTCCTAAGGCTGACTAACTTAGAGTGGTTAAAAAGTCATAATACGTCATAATGCAACAGGAAGCTCACGCTACAGACTGTCATGAATGCATTAGGACTGTTTACCAAGGCTGTGTATAAGTTATTAAAGGGTTAGTTCACCCAAAAATAAAAAAAATGTTAGTCCACCCTTATGTTGCTCCACACCTGCAAGACTTTCGTTCATCTTCAGAACACAAATTAATATATTTTTGATGAAATCCGACAGGTATATGACTCGTCCATAGACAGCAATTTAATTACCACTTTCAAGGCCCAGAAAGGTCAGAAGTTTGTTAGAACGCCGGCGCAGTATTGGCTGACGCTGTACACGTGAGCAGCGTGAACCCAGCATGAACTTCTTTTAAATTAAGGTTGAACCACTATAGTCACATGGACTATTTTAACGATGTCTTTACTACCTTTTTGGGCATTGAAAGGTGCAATGACATTGCTGCCTCTTTCAGAAACCTCTTAATATCTTAATTTGTGTTCCAAAGATGAACAAAGCTCTTACAGGTGTGGAACGACATGAGGGTGAGTAATTAATGACAAAATTTTCATTTTTGGGTGAACTAACCCTAATAATGTTCAGCTTCTTGCACAGACTGGTCGTTTCGCTTCATAACACGAATCATCAGAAGCCTCAGGTATTAATTTTGTTTTGCCTGTATATGTTTTTTTGATTCTCAAAGTGACAGCAGCTGTTGGCTTGCATTATATGAATCACTGAGGACCAAGTTTCAGCAAAAAATCTTCTTTACTGTTCTATCGAAGAAAAAAGACACCTTCATCTTGGATGACTTGAGGGTAAGTAAATTAAAAGCAAATTTTCATTTTTGGGTTTACTATCCCTTTAAGCTTAGCGAGAAGCAATCACCAGACTCTACTTTCAATATCTGTTGGAATCAACTTTGAGCATTAATCAAAACTGCATTTCAGTTAAGATGCTGTCAATGCAGCGAGGCAGCTCACGACGGCTCAGAACAGAGCTGTTGAGAACAATGTGAAGATCTTACATGGAGGTAACATTTGAGCAGGGTGGTATCGATGATCTGAAGGAGTTTCTTGCGGCTCTTGATGGTGGGGGTTCCCTCCATTAAAGGGGAGGTGGTAGAGGGGTCCGAGTCATTCAGCTGCTTCACTAAATGACTGCGTTTCTATCAGAAACACAAAGAGAATGCTGTAACAAGATGAAAAACATTAGGAAAACATGCAAAACAAGTTTGCAAAATCATGAATACCTGTGTCAGGTAATCTATAAGGGCTAGGTGGGCTTTCTCCAGCTCGGCTCCAGACAGTGTGGGCAGAGGGTTGGGGTAGTGCAGCTGTTTGCGGTAGTCAGAGGGAAGGAGGTCTGGATACAGTCCTATAACATGAGTGGGATCTATACAAGAGAAGAACAAATCAGCTTTTACCCATCTTTTACCCATTATATAGGGTGCTGCAGCATTTTCGAAGGCCAAAATTAGTTGCATTTTGCACTTCCTGTTCCACTGTCCTGAATTCAATGGGTTTGAAATAAGGTCTATGGTGAACACAAGCTCAAAATATTTTCATGTTTTATTCAAAGACTTAAAATACATGAGTAATAATCCCTTGTGATTTTTATAAAGATTTTACTTGGCTGTTTCTAGCAAGTGTCTAAATGGGACTAGAGAGGTTGCCGGGGACATTGAACATATCACAGAAAAACATCAAATAAAACAAACTCCTCGACTCACTAGTTTCTTTCACAGCCTTTCACAGCCTGTTTATAATCTTTAAACTCGAAATTTCAGAGAAAATGTTTTTTTTTTTTTAAATCAAGATAAGGCGTCTGCATTAACGCTTCTCATTTTCTTTGAATGGGTGATGTCATGTGTTGCCAAACTGAATTGTGGGTACCACTGCGTCACTTCACTCACGTTGCTCGCGGCAGAAGTTGAAAATTTCTCAACTTTTCAAGCACCACTGCAGGCATCAGCCAATCAAATCGCCTTATGTAAATACCCTAGCCCAGACGCTAGCCAATTGCATTCATGCAACACTGGAAAATAATGCGATTGGCTGTTGTTACTATGACGGTCACGTTAGCACCAAGCTTCAGACACACCCTCCATCAAGCATTGACGCTGACGCCCCGTATGAATGCAGCGTAATGGTGGTGACGTTGAAGTCATGTGAAGTTTGTTTATAGCCTAAAATTGTATTTGGGCTTCAAAACTTAATTTATGAAGATTACCATGTTGAACAAAACATGTATGCATCATAAACTTTTGTTAGTCACAGAGTTTATTTTCTGCAATAATCCAAAAGCCAAATGGAAAAATCATATTGGGTTTTTGTTGAGGGAAACAGAGTGATGCTAGATTATGGGTTAACGTACAAAAAACATTATCACTGTAGAACTACATTATTCATACATCTTACTTTCCTGGTGCAATGGCACTCTCTAGTGGACAATACAAAGCAACTCAGCCTTAGTCAGCAAGACCACAGATAATCTGAGGTTTATCTGACACAAAAATGAAAAAAAAAAAAAAAACTCAAAAACTCCAATCTGACCGGTTGGTATTTAAACGACTGTTGGTTGTTGTTTTTTTTATTTTTTTTAATCAGTCTAAGTTTCTCTTTAATACTTGAATGTGCTGGTCAAGGAAATCAATTACAACTTAAATCAATTTATTCTTTTCTCATTTGTGGTGCATCATCACTACTGTAACTCAACACACCTGTGCCTAACTTAGAAAACCCCTGCATGGAGTCGTCAAAGCGCTTCTGACAGAACAGGTTGAAGGCATACAGGTTCTGAATGTGATGGATCTGTTGTCTCTTGTCTGCATCTGAATCATCCTTCATTTTCTGAGGAAAGAGGAGACAAAAACCAGGTCAACACATACACATTGTGTACTTTGCATATAGTATTTACTGGATGTTAAAATCAGAGTTTCTCACCGCTAGCTGAAGCGCCAGTTCAAACTGTTTGTCCTGTAGCAGTTGCCGTATCTGGCTGGCTATAGAGACCGGCACCAGACGCCACACAAAATGATTGCTAGCGACATAGACAACATTTGCTCTGTGAAATCAAAGAGGGAAAGAAAGCAGACTCGATTTAAAAATAGACAGATTCAAGCTTTTAAGTGCTTAAATGTTTTCCCTGCTGATGGGGTTACTTCCGGTCTACACCACCCCTTTCAATCTTAACAAGCTCAATCACATCGATTGAGGTGTTTACATGAAGGCTTTTCAGTCTGACTAAGCCATTAATTCGATGATAAACTGATTATTTGGGTGCATGTAAACATAGCTAATGTAAAATAGACCTGCAGTCAGAATGAAAAATTTTCCACCATGTTTTCCTCTAAACTGAGATTGTGTGCAGGACTCACCCAGCGGAGGTGATGAAACGCGGTCTCTGCAGTTCTACGCTCTGCACCAGCAGTCTGGGTTCGAGGGTGCGGATCTCCACATACCGTGGCAACACTGCAATGATGTATGGTGGCTGGTGCTCTAATGAAAGACATGAGGAAATAGCCATAAGCAGACTCAGAAATGGAAGATGAATGGATTTAAAAATGGTAAAACGTGTTGAAAACAGCTGACAGTCCTACACCATCACTGATAGCTTAAAATAGAATCAAAGGAGCACAAATATTTAAAAAAAAAACAGCCAAAAGAGCAGGGGATTTGTTGAATTGTGGGTGTTGCAAGATTTTTCTGCAGGCACAGATTCTGTGTTGAACTGCTCATAAGCCAATATTAACACAACTCTCACATTCATTTTTTCCATGAATCAGTTCTAATTCATTTTTAATAACTCAATTTGTTTGCATCATCACTCAAAAAAGATTCTGATTCTATGGAAACTTGTTTCCAGAATTGCTTGATATAAACTCACAATTGTGAGATATAAAGTCAGAATTGTGAGATATAAAGTCAGAAATGCGAGATAAAAGGTCAGAATTGCTTGATATAAAGTCAGAATTGTGAGATATAAAGTCAGAAATGCGAGATAAAAGGTCAGAATTGCTTGATATAAAGTCAGAATTGTGAGATATAAAGTAAGAATTGTGAGTTATAAAGTAAGAATTGTGAGTTATAAAGTAAGAATTGTGAGATTTATAGTCAGAATTGTGAGATATAAAGTCAGAATTGTGAGTTATAAAGTAAGAATTGTGAGATATATAGTCAGAATTGTGAGATATAAAGTCAGAATTGTGAGATATAAACTCGCAATTGCGTATTATAATGTGCAATTGTGAGGGAAAAAAGGCTTTTTCAATTGCAATTCTGACTTTATATCTCACAATTGTGAGTTTATATCTCACAATTGTGATAAAAAAAGTCAGAATTGTGAGATAAAAAGTTGCAATTACGTTTTTTATTTTTTATTTCATGGCACAAACAAGCTTCCATATGATTCTCATTAGTCAGTTGCAGCATTCAGGGGTGAAATATATCTGAATAAGGACTTGTTCAGGGCACTGGTGCATAACTGAAAGTGTTGTTGTTGTAGTGTTTGTTGCTATGCTGTTCTTCCACATTGTAATGAACTTTTTTCATAGCGGAAGCTTAAAGATAATGTACAAGTACAGTCAATAAAGATATATAAAATTATCTTTCTTTTTATACAATAAAATCAGTAGAGTACTACAATAATTTAAAAAAATATGTAGGGTCGGCAAGGTGTCCGAAACTTTGTATCAACATATGAGAAATTTTATACCACGGTAACAATATATCATGACGTTGCTATTTTTCCTGGAAACAAGGTTGTTATGAAACCAAAATTTTAGTTTAGTTAGGTGGATTTCACAATTCTTGAATCCAATTTCGATACCACAGAAAAAAACAAAAAACGATACTAGCTTAACAAATGTAAGTAAAAAGTTCTTGAATTATTGAAGACAAGTGTAAGGTATCCAATTTTTTTTTTCAGTTAATTAAAAAAATCAAACAAATGTAAATAAATAAAAAAAAAATCAATGTAATTATGTTCAGTTATGCTTTCAGTTTGTTTTATTAAGCTATGTAGAGTAAGCTAGTGGAGATTTGATTGTTTATGACTGGAAGCAATACGATTTTCAACCGCATTTTACTCATTACTCATTTTCCTTGACGATCAGTTGTTGGCTGAACCTGTTTGATGTAACATTTCATTTCATTTCATTTAACATGTCTGATAAATTGCTTTTGAGAACCTGAGAAGCATGTTTGTTAAGACTGACATCATCATACCCATCGCAACAGGAATGTCCGTCCAGTTAAGGGCACATTTCTGAGTGCAGACGCCTTCTTCGTTCAAAACAACCGTGAGGTCATCCTGACCCACCGCTACCTTCCCATCAGCCAAAGGGGCCACCAGTGGTTCCAGCTGTTTCCCCGTGGGGAACAGTTCCTTGACTGAGCCACGTCCGTCCATCTGAAGAGAAAAGTCACATGATTGACCCCCCAAAAAACCTGATGTGAGTGAACATCCATAATGTGATATATTCAGCTGCAGCTGTACAATCTGATACATATTGTACACAAAACTGGAAAGCAGAAAGCTCCAATCAGGTTTTTATCAGTCCAAGAGGAAACAAAGTGTGCTTAAAAGGTACCAGACTGATGTTGACACTTGTGAGGAAAAGCTAAATATTGGTTTTACGATTTAAGTTGTAAAGGGGCCAGCATGGGGGTGTTAACGAAATGATCACTTGCCCTATTGGGCCACTGTTGTGTGATAAGATGAACTTTCATCAGTATTGCAAAGGAAACTAAATATAAGCAGAGCTGAAATTTTTTTTTTTTCACTTACCCGGATCAGATAGTAGTCTCGTTTGAAACCTACACATATGGAGTTCTCACACCAAGCCATAGACTTGGGAATGTCTGGAGCGGCGAAATCTCCCTGCAGTAGTGACCAAACAAGATTTAGACTACTGTTATGGTTCATCAAAAATATTTTGTTTCTGTGTTTCCAAGCCTCAAGCAACCTGTAATTCATGGAATTCTCTGTCTTTCCAGTAATACAGCTGAATCTTCCTCTTGACTGCAACACACATGCGCAGTTTGGCCTCACCTGAGCTGGACTTCTGAAGAGAGAGAGAAATAAGAAATCAGATGTGATTCATACATCGGTGCATCTCTAGTTCACAGGTTTTGACAAAAACAAAAAGTTTTTTAAAATGATAAAACTCACATTTCAACATTTAAAACATTTTTAAGAAAAATGTTTTTCATGTTTTTACTTTAAAGGGGTCATGACATGGATTTTTTTTATTCTTTGTAATACGTTCCTTGAGGTTCACTTAAAGTTTTTTTTGCACAAAAAACAAATATATATGTGAAAAATTTTTTAATTTGCTTTTGATGTGATGCTCACATCCAGTGTAGTAGGCAAATGTCAGCTGTTAAGCAACTGAACGCCTACGGTGCGACGATGTATAACTATTCGTCTATGTCTTGCTCTGGAGGGAGTCATATGCAAATATATTTGCCCGTGTGATGTCACAGGTCACCCAATAAAGAGCTTGATTAAATAAATGCTTTGTTTATAATGAGGAGGATGTTTTAAGCTCTGAAACTTGCAGGATGTTTTAATTGTACAAAGACTTCTTATATGTCAAAAGATCAAGGCAAATTTGATTTCTCATTCATGTCCCCTTTAACACAGGCAGCACTCAAATTTACTTAAATCATCACCTTATGAAATTTAATAATCAATCACATTATGCCATATCATGATTCCTGTTTTTCCATCCCCAAATTTAAGACCTCATGAAATTTTAATTAAGAATTTTCTTATACCATATAAGATACTTAAAACTTTTTAAAGACCCGCAGGGACCCTGAGTATTTGGACCCCTTAAGTCACACTAAGAAGTGAATGAATTTCATGGCATTATCAAAGCAATGTTTCATGTTTAAAAAAATGCTGCTTAAGTTTTTCACAGAATTAACTTCACTATTCTGATACTTCTTTTGCAATGACTTTTAATCAACTGTGATGAAGTCAGTTCTATGAAGTTTACACGTGTCCTCGCAGGGTAATCACTCGCATAGTTCATCACATTAAATATCTACATCAACATTTCACAAACACAGTCACAATACTTTTTGGGATCACTGTATGCATGGAAAAAAATCAATAGGGGAGGCATTCTTTAACCTACCTGCAGGTCACAGGCAAACAGTGTGGCCCCTCTGGCTTTGGACACCACAGTTATCTGCTGGAACGTCAGCAAGTCATGAACGTGGATGTTATTTTCTGAAATGAAAGAGGGCAAAGACACTGCTGACACCAAAACTACACAGTTCCATAGTATATACAACACCACATCAATTTGGTCTGTAAAACAAGTTTCTCATATGCAACCAACAAAGAAAGTATATATGATTACACATCATATGACAATGTCTTCTGGGGGAATTCTGGGGGAAAAAATACTCACCCAAAAGACTAACCAAAATCTTGTACTGCGAAACCACAAACAGCTGAAAGAGGAAACAGATCATAAGAGATGCCCAGAAGTAAATTCTTTTCTTTAAACATAGTCTACCTCTGTCCATTTATCATTATTTTCTCACCCTCATGCTGCAATTTTTCCATGTAAAAAAAAATTATTTTTGAAGAATCTTAATGCAGCTTGCCCATAAATATCACAGTTAAAAGTGACCACAGATGACACAAGTCATACGATAGCTGAGAAACATACCAAAAATTAAGTACTATTCATCTATAACATAACGGAACAACTAGGGCTCTTGATTTAACATGTTAATTTAATTAATTAGTTATGGAAAATAAAGCGATTAAAATGATGTAACGTATTAACGCACCCACCCCGCCCCAGACCTACATAGGTCATCTTACATTTCACACAGTTGATGGGTGATGAACATGATGCAGGGATGATTAATGGAGCCAACAGAGTGCAGTTATATGCCCCTAAAATTCAAGGTATGGGGCAAAAATGTCCCTATATGAGCTTTTGTCTCATATTTATAAAATAGAATAAAGTTAAGCAATATCACACGAGTGCTGTTTTTTTTCCGAATAGCACAAGTGCAAATGTGATTGATTTACAGTTCGATAAATAAGACTGTCAGACAGTTCAATAAAAAAAATATTGTCTGTTTTTACTAAATTTTGCCAACAAAAATATTACCTATAAAGCCACAGCAGAACTGTTGTGTGTCTTAGAGCAACACAGTGTTTTGTTTATGAATGAATCTGCATTTTGAGCAAATCAATCGGGTGAACCAATGATTCAATGGCCCATATACTTCATTCCTGAATGAATCAGCCGTTTGAATGAATCAAATGAATAAATGACTCAATGACTTACTCATTTAGACATTTACTGCCCGTTATTGGCACTTTTAGTTTATTTAGATTATCACTTGATAAAAAAAATTTGGGAATAGTTTGCCCAAAATCTGTTTATTTACATTTACTCACCCTCAAGTCATTTCAAAACCTGTATGACTTTCTTTCTTTTGTGGAACATAAAATAAGATATTTTGAAGAGTGTTGATAACCAAACTGTTCTGGTTTGTAAATATATCTAAATACCAATTCAGATGCAGCTTCTGAAAAAAAAAAAAATCATGGCCGTTGCAGCCTAAAAATTGTGTTCTATTTTGAATCAAATAAAATATTTCTTTCTAAAGCTACTTTTTGTAATGTCTATTTGATGTTTTTCTCATTTAACACAATAATGACTTTAAATTATCTTTTGGGGGTCATTTCTCAGCCAAATTCGATGTTATTTTGCGATTAGATTAATTAATCAGCACATCATGTTATTAATTCGCTTGACAGCCCTATGAACAACTTAACGGTGCATAAATAATGACAAAATTTTGGTGAACTCATCCTTTAATGGATGGACTTCTCTATCGGTGCATACCTGTTGAATCTTCTTTGAGAAGTTCTTATTGGATTTCTCTAATGTAACTTCAAACCTATTTGTGCCTGTAATGAAACATAATATCAATTAAACTAAAATTAAATCCCACAAATAATCAATGTTAAATATAAGCACAGCAGCAAGCAAAAACTATGCACCTGCATCTTTCTTGATCATGTACTGAAGGAGATGACCCGGTTTGGTCCCAACAAGGAGCCAATCATCTGCAATCACAGTATGATTATCACACTAAAAGACACATGACAAAGCTTTACAAATGAGCTCATGGAATTAAGATGCTCAGTTAATCTCAAGTAGTCTAAAAATTGTTTAAAAAAAATGTTTCTAAAAAGTTGCAATGCAATACAATGATGACTGAGAGATGAACAAATAAACCTTCCTCAAAGCCTGATGATCATGTTTGAGACTCACATTTTAACATGAGTTTTCTAAAAAATTATGTATGGATAATCAAGTAAATCTAAGATGCTTCATTCCAGTAAGTGTTTATCTTGAAATATTACTAACAATATAAAAGCTTTTCTAACGTTTACTTTATAAAAATCAGTAAAGATTTCACCTCAAAAAGAAATGTGAACCACGAACTAAAGGGGGACATTTTTACAATTATACTAAAAGACTATCAACTATCAAAGATGACAGAAGACATGTAGTAGATTGTGTACAACAGGTTTTTCTCCAGTTTTGATTATGTTGATCATTAAGAGGCCTTAAAAAGTTGCATATTTAATATGATACAATAGGCTTATGGGGTAAAAACAGATACCCATTTGTAGACGACATTGATTGACATGGCTCTAATAATCAATCATGCACCCTTCAACATGGAGGTTGTGATAGTCTTTCAGTTCAGTTTTTTTTTTTTTTTTTTTACTTTTTTCTTGCTTGCTGGAATCAAATCTCGAATCACGTACAATGATACTACAAAACCTTGTGAGCTGCCTAGCTAATAAAATACATGTAGTTCAAATAGTGGAATAATTGTTCTTTCTCTTGAGGTGACTCAAAACCTAGTGATCTGCCTAACTAGACAGAGGTTGTGGACATCAGTGGCGTGTTTCTGAGTCAGCTGACCAGCTCATCAGGTTCTGAGACATGACTGGGTAAAGACAACTATTCCACTATTGGATAAATAAATACTTTTCATGCTCAAAAATCTGTCTAGGTAGAAATATTAACTAGATTTCCATACACAGTTTAAAAAGATTTTGAGACACAGCCAGAGAAAACAGCTTTACAACTATACAACAACTCGTTCCGAAAATGCTACAGTATGTCGTCCACTCACAAGGTTTTGAGACACAGTCATTATCGACAAATGAAAAGGCGTTATCAATGATACTGCATACGAGTGTTAAAGGTGTTTAAGGAAATGGAAATGATGAAAAGGGAAGCAGAACTCACCCCATGCCGCCAGACAGTCAATCTGCAGGGGTAATTTCTCCAGAATAGGAACCGGTTCATATGCGTCATGCATACTGGAGCTCTTATTACTACCAAACACACGTAGATAAAAAACCAAAAAGGCCGACCACTGTAGAATCTGCTGGCAGCTGACAAAACAATAGTAAACAAACAGAATATAGCAAATCCACTACTACAAAGCAGTAATGTCGTTAACTTCTTTGTTAATCAGCTTGACTCTTGTCAAATGTCCCAGAATTGTCCCACTCCATCCTTCTTGAGTCCTCTGTCGGTCCAATGTCTAAAAATAAGCGAGAAAACACTGAAACGCTTTTGTTTTTGTTTTGTTGTTACTGTGTCATGAGCATTTGGCTAGTTAGCTGCCATATTTTGCCCTTTAAACTCGCTAAAACGCAGATCCTCGAATTACAAATGTATTTCATCCCATTATTCTGCAAAACGCTGTGGTTTGTTTCCGTTTTAACCGTTTAATTGTCCGTTAATCTGAACTGATATCGGACAGGATTCAGTGTTTGACAGCTAGCAGCGAGCTCTCTGTGCTGCGGGAACTTCCTGGACCTGTGATGAGCACGTGACTGTGAGAGCTCGTGAGTGTTATATTAAAAACATCACACGTGAAGCGCGTGCACCCTGCTGCCACAGATGATAGAAATTCCACACATAAACCTCTTAAATTATATTATGTATTTCCTGAAAGGGATTGTAATTTAATGATGCTTATGTATGAATATATTTATGCATTTTAAAATATTTATAAAAAATTATTATTTTAATATTATCTCTTTTTTTCCAGTTACAAAACAATTTGACGTTCACACAATAAGTCAGTGTGTTTGGGACGAACATGTGATTCTCAAACTATCCTGTTCTCAACAGCTTGTGTACAGTATGTGTAGGTGTGTCCAAATATGCATAATTTCATATAGCCTACAATAGGCGAAAACACCACATGAAAAGTATTTTTTAAATAACTTCATTTCTTCTCATCTCTGATTACGTGTTTACTTGCGCGAGGGCGGGACAACCTGTCACTCACATGAGATCCACCAATAGCAAACCACAACCATTAAAAATTAATTCCCCATGGACAAAAACAAGTCCCGATACATTTTTTTCTTGCCATTTTGGATTTTGATTCTTACATATTTTGTTCATCATGATAATCTTCACAAATGAACACAACTTTTATGAATACAATTTGAAGCCTAAATACAATCAACAGAAGTAAAAAGCTAAACGTAGGGTATAAATTAAATACACTAGCCTACTACTCTACGGTCACATAACTTCAGTGTCACCACCATTACCACTGAAAGATCTTTCAGTCTTTATTTTTTTTAAAAACTTTCCCTGAAAGTTAGAATAGTTTGCAAGAGCGCGATTATAAACACAGTGAAGCTGTGAAAGCGACTAATGAGTAGATGAGTTTACTGGTTTGCCGTGATGACGTTTAATGTCCTCGACAACCTCTCTGGTCCCATAGACACTTGTAAGCAACAACCTTTTTCAAGTAGGCCTAAGCTTTAAAAAGAAATCACAAGTTGGTCTTACTGATGTATTTTATGTTGTAGAATAAAACGTCAAAATATCTTGAGCTTGTGTTCACCATAGACCTCATTTCAGGCATTTAACCAAAAACACATTCAAACAAACTCATTTCTGGGTTTGGGCCTACAAAAATATGTCATCCCTGAACCTGCAGCACTCTATTTTAAAAGTGTTCATTACTCATCTGGTGGTCAAAAGGAGGAATAGGACCTACGGTACCAAACTCCTGCTTTCTTAAAGGGTATTTTTGTCTAACTTTAACTAAGTTTAAATAGCTAACAATATAGAAAACAAGTCAGGTCAAGTCACCTTTATTTATTTAGCACTTTATACAATACAGATTGTTTCAAAGCAACTTTACAGTGATAAACAGAAAAATAACCATTCAATGATGCAAACAGAATTCAGCTCTGCTGTAAAGCTCTAAAAAACACAATAGTACACAGTCATTATTCAGTTGAAAACAGATCAGTGTTGATTCATTTTGGTCCAATAGCTAACTCTGTAATCAATTATGAAATGAGTTTAATATTGCAAATCAGTAATATTGCTGAATATTAAGTGTCCCCAACTAAGCAAACCAGAGGCGACAGCGGCAAGGAATCAACTTCATTGGCTGACAGAAATGGAGGGAAAAAAAAAAAAAAACCTTGGGAGAAACCAGGCTCGGTTCTCCTCTGGCCAACGAATAAACACGGATTATGATTCAGGCTGCATCGCAAGTGCACTTCATTACAGCACTCTGCATGTTGTTAGGATGACAAAAAAGTTTCAAAGTTACATTTTTAGTCTGGTCTGCTGCAGCGGTCTAAGAACGCTCATCAATGTCAAAATGATTGAGATGGCCAATCAAATTAAAAAGTAGGCGGGGTTTACGTTCTCTTTTTGCTCGTGCACACAGTCTTCACAGCACAGACGGGCGCGTCAATCGATTGCTTAACGCCGTTGCGGAGGTTCTATTTTTCCGGTAAAATCACAAAACAAATGCACACAAACGTGTCCCTGCTCTTGATATACAACCATTGATGGACATCTTTGATTTTAATGAGGAAAAAAAAAAAAAAAAACACTATGCGAGGGCGGATTAGAACATGCAACCTTTAATACTGTTAACAAAAAATCTACCGCTAGACAAATCAAATATTCCTTGCGGATCGATATATTTATTCACTAAATTGAAGAATCTCGGAACTAAAAATAAATTGTATTGTGAAACTATCACATTAAACATGACTTCTCAGTGTACTATTAAAATTGATTTCTGGACATGGTAATGTTATTTTTTTTTTTCTACAACTGTTATTGTACATATCTGATATAGCATTGTAGCAGCAGTTTCGTACACTGTTTTGTTTCTTTATGCTTTATTTAAAAAAAAAAAAAAGGTCCCCCCCAATGTTCAATACGTGGTTACGGCCTTGATTTTACAGATGCTATGTGGCTTTCAAATGAAAGATTGGTATCAAAGAGCACACCCAGGTTCCTAACTGACGACGAACACTTAACAGAGCAGCCATCAAGTGTTAGACAGTATTCTAGGTTATTACGTACAGAGGTTTTTGGTCCAATAATTAGAATCTCTTTTTTTTCTGAATTTAGTAGTAGGAAATTATTAGTCATCCAATTTTTTAAATTTCATATATTTCTTTTATAACTACACTCAAAAAAAAAAAAAAATGGTGCTATAGCCTAGTACTAAAAGTGGTTCTTTGGCTCGTAATCATATGGGAACCATTTAAATTTTCTTTAGCATGACTGAGGTGCTATTGACCTTATGCGCCAGAAAAACAAGCGCGCCGCCATCTTTATAATATTGTTTTTGAACTTCTGTTTTTGCGGTAGCTCTGTATTTTTCTATGGCATCGCTGTTGAAGAATAATTAGCTGGTGAAGTGGATTTACTTGTTGTAGAGTTAATTAAAGTTATCGTGAGCATTGTAATGTTTAAAGCAGATGTCTTAACAAATGCCAGTAGACATGGGCGTAGAATACGCGGGGGACGGGGGGACGTGTCCCCCGCACTTTTAATAAAACGTAAATTCGTCCCCCGCACTTTTTTCAGGCAAGTGTGTTCACATAGAGGCCAATATGAATAAATATCGATTTAAATTAAAAGAGACTAGAAAGTCTATGCATGACTTGTCGTTTTATTCTTAACTAAAATGAGGCGATCTAAACATCATTGAGCGCTCACTCTCGTGTTTCATTCATACTGGAAGCCAGAGGGCGCTCTCTCGCAGAATGTCCAAAACGGTTTTGTATAAGTAAATCAGCTAATCGCTGTAGCAGCAGCTGAATAAAAAGCAGAAACGTATTGATTGACTGATGAAACGTGAAGACAATAACATACCATTGCGACAAGATATGGTTTATGTGTGTCTTTCAAGCCATCTCAAGGTATTTAGTGACAAAGTATATTAATAATGCAGTGCTAATGACAACCTTTTTAATGTCTCAGCATAAGTCATAAATCTCTTATGCTCGTCAAGGCTGCATTTAATAATAAAAAAATACATTTAAAAATACATACACAAAGCAGTAATATTGCGAAATATTATTACAAATTAAAATAGCTGTTTTCCATGTGAATATACTTTAAAATGTAATTTATTCCTTTGATCAAAGCTGAATTTTCAGCATCATTACTCCAGTCTTCAGTGTCACATGATCCTTCAGAAATCATTCTAATATAATGATTTGATGCTCAAGAAACATTTATGATTATTATCAATGTTGAAAACAGTTGCTTAAAATTGTTGTGGAAACCATGATACATTTAATTTTTCTGGATTCTTTGATGAATAGAAAGTTCAATGAACATAATTTATTTGCATTTATTGTCACTGTCACTTTTGATCAATTTAATGCATCCTTGATGAATAAAAGTATTTCTCTCTTTTGTTTTAATCTTACCAAAAATGTTGAATGGTATCATGGTTTCCACAAAAATATGAAGGAGCACGACTGTTTTCAACATTGATAATAATCATAAATGTTTCTTGAGCAGCAAATCAGCATATTAGAATGATTTCTGAAGGATCATGTGACACTGAAGACTGGAGTAATGATGCTGAAAATTCAGCTTTGATCACATATATTGTACATTTTACAATATCTTCAAATAGAATATAGCAATTGTAAATCGTAAAACTATTTCACAATATTACTGTTTTTACTGCATTTTTCGATTAAATAAATCCAGCCTTGGTGTGCAGAAAAGACATATTTCAGTTGTACAGTTACAATTGTAACGTTTCCAAACTTTTGATATGTACATTTTCTGCCTTATTCTATGATCCTTTTTTTTTTACATTGTATAAAATCCATGATGAGGACTTAATGCACAAGTGTTTGTAGTACATAAACCAATCATAAAATTGTCATAAAATATAGGGAAAAAATATTAGATATTGGTTATTGTTCAGCAGTGCATTTGATTTCTTATTAAAAGCAAATTGATTTCAAATTAAAAGCAAGAGATGAGATTAAAAAAAATCTATCAATTCTGTCTCCCTCACTTCTGAAATGATGCCCCTGCCAGTAGACCCAGAAGATTTTAAAACGAGCAGTTCATTCATAAATATGAAGATATATAAAAATATAAAATATAATACATTTCCATATATGGGAAACTAGTGCTTATATTTTTCAATATACTGCAATATATGCATTGGCCATGAATGGCTATATATTGATACGTAAAAAATATTTATAAATTAAGACAAAAATAGCATAACATTCATAAAGTTTTATCCTTTATTGCGTACATATATTGCACATACATGTTCAGTACAACAATCAGTGGTTACAACAGACTTCTAGTTCCCAGCATGCTTTGCTTCTGATTGTTAAAGGAGAGTAAATGTTAAAATTAAGTGCTATTTCATGTGTTTTGCTCAATATTGATATAGGGGGAGATCTGTTAGTGTTTAATTTTAGAATTAGTTGTATTATTTTAGAATTTAAAAGGTTTTCTGGTATGTGTGAGTTTTTGGGGTTACCATTGTGCTGAAGAGTAGAGCCTGTGGTTAGGTTGATGATCGGCTGAACAACATTGACTATAATAACTTTATTTAAAAAAAATAACAGCTGAGCATGCTGTAGCACAGTGATAGTCTCATTGGTAGAAACTTTAGTACATGCAGGTGTGCTTTTGTTAACTAACTTGAAAATATGAAACATTTAAAATGTAAATAATTATAAAATATAAGAAATGGGTAAGGTGCTGTATAGCACCACTGCCATACAAAGAACCTGTTAAGCCCCTTTAAAGGTTCTTTACGAGCCAAAGAACCACTGTTGGTACTGTTTAGCACCATTTTTGTTGAAGAAATAAAATGCGATATGGCACTTCTTATGGGTTCTACATAGCACCATTTGCTGTAGAGCACCTTTAAAGATATGGTGCTACATAGCACCAAAAGTGGTTCCCCTATGATTACGAGCCAAGAACCACTTTTAGTGCTATATAGCACTTTTTTAGAGTGTTATATTTCATTAATTTTGTGAATTGGTAAGTTTTGTCAGGGTGCGAAGAAATATAGAGCTGTGTATCATCAGCCTAACAGAGAAAACTAACGCCATGCTTCCTAATGATATCTCCCAAGGGTAGCATGTAGCCTTGTGGTACTCCATACTAAACTTGTGATCGATATTACATCTCTTCCTTTTCTGCTACAAACTGATAACGGTCAGATAAGTATGATTTGAACCATGCCAATGCAATTTCACTAATGCCAACATAATTTTCGAGTCTATTCAAAAGAATGTTGTGGTCGATAGTGTCAAATGCAGCACTAAGATCCAGTAACACTAATAGAGAGAAACAACCACGATCTGATGATAAGAGCAAATCATTTGTAACTAATGAGAGCAGTCTCAGTACTATGGTATGGTCTAAATCCTGACTGGAAATCCTCACAGATACCATTTATTTCTAAAAAGGAACACAGTTGGGAGGATATACTGCCTTTTCTAATATTTTTGACAGAAAAGGGAAATTCGAGATCGGCCTGTAATTGACTAATTCTTTAGGATCAAGTTGTGTTTTTTACTGAGATGTTTAATAATAGCCAGCTTAAACGTTTTTGGTACGTATGCTAATGATAATGATGAATTAATCATATTAAGATGAGGATCTATGACCTCTGGAAGCATCTCTTTCAGTAGCTTAGTTGGTGTTACATGTTGGTTTTGATAACTTGACAAGTTTAGACAAGTCTTCCTCTCCTATTGCAAAGAAAGAATGAGTTGATCCTTATGGGGTCTATAGCATGACATCTGATGCAATCCTGTAGATGGTTGCATGGTTATAATTTTCTCTCTAATAGTATCAATCTTGCAAGTAAAGAAGTTCATAAAGTCATTACTGCTGTGCTGTTTGGAAACGTCAGAAGATGAAGCATTATTTCTCGTTAATTTAGCCACTGTATCAAATAAATACCTAGGGTTGTGTTTATTCTCTTTTAAAAGCTAGTCAAGAAATAATTAAAAAGTATTTTGGTGAAGGCCTGTAAAACCTGGAGGCTTTCCAAACTTTGTTTTACTTTCTTTGTCAAGCCATCATTAAAGGTACACTTTGATACACTCTTCTTAAACTTAATGCTTTACTGTAAAATGGACAGAAGATATATGTGATACTGTAAAGCAACAGGATAGTTGCTGCTCTCAGCTGAATCCATAAGGACAAATTCTACATTTGTTCAGAACTCGTGTCTTGTCACAGCCGTTCCTGGACTGCATGTGGGTGGAGTAACAGGCCTGATCGTTCTCTGATGTGAGAATCGGAAGGCTCAGCTGTCACTTCTGAGAGACTAATGTCACTCTCACACCCTAATGGCTACAACTGACTAAGCGAAGAGGTTAAATATAGCTCAGCAGCACGGTGGAGCTGCACACAATCACTGATAGAGGAAGCATGTGCACCTCTTGTCCCTGGAATAGAATAACAGCTTCACTGTTTGTGACTCATTGATTTTACAGCCCTCCTAACGACTTGCATTAAGTCATGCTTTCTTTCACTTGTTGGCTCATGGTTTGAAGCACCTGCTTCACAGTATAGCACTATCTTACAGAGGAAAGACCTTTGGATAATGGGTACTGCTTTTAGAAGAATCGTCTAACCTGGAGTACATAGGAATATACTAGCTTGAGGCTTAGGGACCATTGTGGGTAAGTGTTTCATTCATGTTTCATTCAGAGAGCAGTGTGTTCTTGTTCTACGGATAGCACCAACTTCTGCCATTATTTTATTAATAATTTACAAAAGATTGCCACATGAGAGTGGCATATTGTGCAGTGGTGTAGACATTCACACACATTTCATGCAATTGTAATATAAGCATGTTTGAATTTGGTGAGTAAATCGCAATGTAAAAGCTATATGTCATGTGACTGCATGGAAGAAGCGCATTTCCAGTCGAAATAGTTTAGACATAAATGAGCATCTTGTGCACATTTGAGAAGTATGTCCTGCAGCCGGATACACTGAAGAAAAAAATGATACTTTGGACCAACTTACTATAACATTCTAATTTGTTACAGCCAAATTTATTAGTTTTTCTCAAATTATATTTTTTTATAAAATATATCATTATATTAACCAAAAACATGAAAATTATTTATTATAATGACCATATCATACTTAATGTTTTTAAGTATACACATAAGTCAAAATGTTACTTAATGTATGTCATTAATGTATGTTTTTGGCTTTTTACAACTTAATTTTACTATAAACAAATTGCTTTGGTGACGACATCAAAAAGTGCTCAGCAAATCTCAACAGCAATAATAGGTGTGATTGTAAATTTAAGGAACTTTCTGCCCTGTTTTTAGAAAATTAAGATTTGGAGATTTTTGGTGATGTAGGTTCTTGGTGTCTGGATTGCTGAGATTCTGGAGGGTTCAAGCACGTTTGTCTCTAGACATGTTCATAGATTGGTGGCCCACTGATTCAGTATTTTATCACCATCTCATCCAGGTGTCGTTTACGGCTCCTATTAATACTACGGCTTGCACTTGAACTTCAAATGGAATGGCTTGGAATGGCTTTTTAAAGAGCTATCCACTGATGTCACGTAACCAGAGGTCTTGGTTTTGATTTACTGATGATGTTACAGTAGAATGTAACCTGTTAGAAAGGTATTCATGGGTATCATGTGTAGCAAAGTGGGCATATATATATACAGTATCTCACAGAAGTGAGTACACCCCTCACAGTTTTGTAAAAATTTTATTATATCTTTTCATGTGACAACACTGAAGAAATGACACTTTGCTACAATGTAAAGTAGTCAGTGTACAGCTTGTATAACAGTGTAAATTTGCTGTCCCCTCAAAATAACTCAACACACAGCCATTAATGTCTAAACCGCTGGCCACAAAAGTGAGTACACCCCTAAGTGAAAATGTGACTCGTTAGTGTTACAAGTTCTCAGGTGTGAATGGGGAGCAGGTGTGTTAAATTTGGTGTTATCGCTTTCACTCTCATACTGGTCACTGGAAGTTCAACATGGCACCTCATGGCAAAGAACTCTTTGAGGATCTGAAAAAAAGAATTGTTGCTCTACATAAAGATGGCGTAGGCTATAAGAAGATTGCCAAGACCCTGAAACTGAGCTGCAGCACGGTGGCCAAGACCATATAGCGGTTTAACAGGACAGGTTCCACTCAGAACAGGCCTCGCCATGGTCGACCAAAGAAGTTGAGTGCACGTGCTCAGCGTCATATCCAGAGGTTGTGTTTGGGAAATAGATGTATGAGTGGGGGGGTGGGGGGTCAGCCTGTCAGTGCTCAGACCATACGCCGCATGCTGCATCAAATTGTCTGCATGGCTGTCGTCCCAGAAGGAAGCCTCTTCTAAAGATGATGCACAAGAAAGCCCGCAAACAGTTTGCTGAAGACAAGCAGACTAAGGACATGGACTACTGGAACCATGTCCTGTGGTCTGATGAGACCAAGATAAACTTAATTGGTTCAGATGGTGTCAAGCGTGTGTGGCGGCAACCAGGTGAGGAGTACAAAGACAAACTGTGTCTTGCCTACAGTCAAGCATGGTGGTGGGAGTGTCATGGTCTGGGGCTGCATGAGTGCTGCCGGCACTGGGGAGCTACAGTTCATTGAGGGAACCACGAATGAGCAGAGCATGATCCCCTCCCTTCGGAGACTGGGCCGCAGGGCAGTATTCCAACATGATAACGACCCCAAACACACCTCCAAGACGACTACTGCCTTGCTAAAGAAGCTGAGGGTACCTAAACTCTATTGAGCATCTGTGGGGCATCCTCAATTGGAAGGTGGAGGAGCGCAAGGTCTCTAACATCCACCAGCTCCGTGATGTTGTCATGGAGGAGTGAAAGAGGACTCCAGTGGCAACCTGTGAAGCTCTGGTGAACTCCATGCCCAAGAGGGTTAAGGCAGTGCTGGAAAATAATGGTGGTCACACAAAATATTGACACTTTGGGCCCAATTTGGACACTTAGGGGTGTACTCACTTTTGTGGCCAGCGGTTTAGACATTAATGGCTGTGTGTTGAGTTATTTTGAGGGGACAGAAAATTTACATTGTTATACAAGCTGTACATATATATATATATATATATATATATATATATATATATATATATATATATATATATATATTTCAGTCATGACAACACTTGGAGTGGGTTAAATTCAACCAGCATTTATTGGCATGGGGCATGAAGTATACATGGCTTGATTTTGGCATACGAGATCTGCTACGCTGCTGCTGCTCAGCAAATACAATAATTTGTTCAGCTTAGTCAAATATAACAAACAAAGAAAAGGCTGCTGCAAGAATGGTAGAACTCCTGTAGCAGATCTGTACAGGTGGCGCTGGGGAGGAGGAGGGATAACAGAGCTTTCACATTGCGCAGCTTGTTGATCGCAGGCTAGGGTATGATACACACTACCAGTCAAAAGTTTGGAATCTGTAAGATTTTTAATGTTTTTAAAAGAAGTATCGTCTGCTCACCAAGGCTGCATTTATTTAATTAAAAATACAGTAAAAACAGTAATATTGTGAAATATTATTACAATTTAAAATAACTGTTTTCTGTTTGAATATATTTTATAAAGTAATTTATTCCTGTGATCAAAGCTGAATTTTCAGCATCATTACTCCAGTCTTCAGTGTCACATGATCCTTCAGAAATCATTCTAATATGATGATTTGCTGCTCAAGAAACATTTATGATTATTATCAATGTTGAAAACAGTTGTGCACTTTTTTTCAGGATTCCTTGATGAATAGAAAGAACAGCATTTATCTGAAATACAAAGCTTTTGTAACATTATACACTACCGTTCAAAAGTTTGGGGTCAGTAAGAATTTTTTTATTATTATTTTGAAAAGAAATTAAAGAAATTAATACTTTTATTCAGCAAGGATGCATTAAATCGATCAAAAGTGACAGTAAAGACATTTATAATGTTACAAAAGATTATATTTCAAATAAATGCTGTTCTTTTGAACTTTCTATTCATCAAAGAATCCTGAAAAAAAAATATTGTACACAAATATTTTGTACAATTGTACACAATAAATGTTTCTTGAGCAGCAGATCAGCATATTAGAATGATTTCTGAAGGATCATGTGACACTGAAGACTGGAGTAATGATGCTGAAAATTCAGATTTGCATCACAGGAATAAATTACATTTTAAATTAAATTCACATACAAACCATTATTTTAAACTGTAATAATATTTCACAATTTATTACGATTTTTACTGTATTTTTGATCAAATAAATGCAGCCTTGGTGAGCAGACGAAACTTCTTTTAAAAACATTAAAAAATCTTGCCGATTCCAAACTTTTGACTGGTAGTGTATATGGTTGTGTGGATTTGAAAATACTTCTGATTGGCTGGTGCCACGGCATAGAAAGAACCAATCAGCATTTGGTTAGAGTTTCATGCCTGAACTCTGCATATATATATATATGTTCCCAAGATCACATACATTAAATTTTTGAGGTGCAGGGCATGTAAACATTTTAAATTCTACCGTATTTATTAACTTAATGGAGTTGTGGAATAATTAATATTTTTTTATGTTTTTTTTTTGTCTCTTCTGCTCATCAAGGCTGCATTTATTTGATCAAAAATACAGTAAAAACTGTAAAAATGTGAAATATTATTATATTTTAAAAGAACTGTTTTCTATGTGAATATATTTTTAAACTGTAATTAATTCTTGTGATCAAAGCTGAATTTTCAGCATCATTACTCCAGTCTTCAGTGTCACATGATCCTTCAGAAATCATTCTAATATGATGATTTGCTGCTCATTAAACTTTATTATAATTATCAATGTTGAAAACAGTTGTGCTGCTCAGTATTTTTGTGGACATTGTGATGTACTACCGTTCAAAAATAAATAAATAAATAAAAATACATGAATACTTTTATACAGCAAAGACACATTAAATTGATCAAAAGTGACAGTAAAGACATTTATACTGTTACAAAAGATTCTGTTTCATATACATGTTGTTCTTTTGAACTTTCTATTCATCAAAGAATCCTGAGAGATGCAACAATCACAGTTTCAACAAAAATATTAATCAGCAAGCATTGATAATAACAAGAACCATTATTAATTATTGAGTACCAATACTAATTTATAATAACTGAGCAGCAAATCAACATATTATAATGATTTCTGAAGGATCATGTGACACTGAAGACTGGAGTAATGATGCTGTTTTTATTTTCTTTAGTTGCAATTGAATTTAGGAAAGAAATTAATAGGAAAAATTTTCAAATGTTTTAATACAGTATCAGCCATTTTACATGTCCTTGTTCATCACATTTACATTTAGGTTTATAAAATCTACATAAATGTAGCTTTTATTGAAACAGAACATTAAATGTGATTATGTAGTGATTTTTTAACTGATCTTAACATTCAAACAAACACATATTGAATGTATTGGGTGTTGAATGATCTTTGCACAAAATGTATTTGAAAGAAAGAAATCATGTTATTTTTCCTAATGATTTTTTGTTGATAAGATCAGTTCAGCTGCATGACATTTCCCCATCAAAACTGCTGTGCACTTTGCCTGTAGTCCGAGTATTTATGAGTAACATACTACAAGCTGAAATCCAATAAGACAACTGCTCCGACTGACATCCAAACATAAGTTATGGATGGCTGATATAAATAGAAGCTGATGACTGTATACAGTAAGATGAACTGGGTAAAATTTACTCATACAGTAATAGATACTGATCACAAATTATAAAAATATATCAAAGAGAATCATAAAACGTACATGACATAGTGTGCTCGTAATGTTTGTCTCTGTTTTAATACTGCCTCTGAGTACTGCTGCAGTTGATAGACTTTGACCTTCTTCCCTCCTCTCTAAACAAGTGTCCATCAACCAGGTCATGTGTATTGTGTTACCTGCTCTGACTGCACACCCCATCAAAGGTTGCACATTTTTTACTTTTCTATTTAATATTTTAGATTGGTATTATAGATTATGTTTATACAGTCCTTACATAGATACCTTCTAAAGTGACCCAGGCACGCATATGTGAAACTTATGAGTTCTGACTTTAGTGTGCAGACTCCATGTCTTGCCAAAGCCACAATCGCAAATGCCATGACTCTCCTAGCTCTTATTAGGCACATTGGACCCATCATGTCCACTAAAACCTTTCATTTCTTTATTGGCAGCACAGGAATGTGGACTTTGGACAGCTGCTGGTACCAGCTGTGTGTCTCTTGGTTATCTTCAAAAGCACACCAAATTAGGAGCCAATAACGCCACTAGCTCAGCAAAAAATCAGGGATGTTCCCATGGGCACGTTTGTCCCTTTAAATTCTGCAGTCATCTGCAAACTATGTGGTTTCTCCTTAGTTTTTGAGTTTTTTTCTCACGAAAGAAAATCATTTTATTTGCATCTACATGCGTGCGCACAAAACGTAATAAGCATTATACATAATATAAGGATATATATACCTTTATATTTTAGTCTTCCATGCATCCTGCCCAGTTCTCTGTATTAGAAGAAAACGCCCAACGTAGTACAAATGTCTAAAGCAACTGTCAGACATGCTTTATAAATAGCACTTTACTATGAGTGCTGCACCTCTCAAAGACATGAAATCAAAGTATTGATTCATCTTTTCACATGCTGGCAGGGCCTGAACTTTTTGCCACACCTGTCAATGACTGCTGACTTAAGAAAATTTACTGTCCGTAAATATTTTTTACCAGCCATGAAACTGTTTTTGCAAAAACAGGTGGTTATGACACCAAGATTTTAGATACCAGTGAAAATTCACAATGTTCATGTACAGAAATGTAATAAAGTAATCAAATGTAAAATAATACGGCATAGTCTTCACTGTATAAATGAAACAGATTAATCCTTATTAGGGGTCCTTGATTATGATTTCACTTTTTTAACTTTAGTTAGTGTGTAATGTTGCTGTTTCAGCATAAACAACATTTGCGCAGTTATGTCCCTCAAAGTTCAATGCAAAGGGATGTATTTTCTTTTACAGAAATCACTTTTTAAGGACTACAACACATGGCTGGTAGGGACTACAACGAGCTTCTTCCCGGGTTGGTGACATCACAAACCCCAAAATTGACATAAACCCCGCCTCTGAGAACACGCAACAAAGGGGTGAGGCCATGTTGGGCTGCTTTAGAGAAGAGGAAGAGTTGTTGTAGTAGAGTGTTGTTATCATGCCGTCATTTTACGCCGGACTGTTTCACAAACGAGGGTAAATTCAACGCTGGATTTGCACAAAAGATTAACATGACGGCACATGCTAGTCGATGAGATGAATCAACTCCACAGCAACTACATAAATTTATCCACTAACCATTCAGAAACGTCCAGTTTCATTCTAAAAGTTGTAACTTCTTCCTGAGTCTCTCCATCAGTGTCGACTCCGGTTTGAACAATGTAAGGCTGAACACCGTTACTGACAATCCTCATTTTGTCTGCGTGAGATTCTCCAGCTTTGCTGTTGTTGAACAACCGAAGCGTGAGCTGTTAAAGCTGGAAAGGGGGCCGGGAGCAGCGGCTTATTTGCATTTAAAGGGACACACACAAAAATGGTGTGTTTTTGCTCACACCCAAATAGGGGCAAATTTGACAAGCTATAATAAATGATCTGTGGGGGATTTTGAGCTGAAACTTCACAGACACATTCTGGGGACACCAGAGACTTATTTTACATCTTACATCTTATTTTACTCTTTAAAGTTACAAAAGTTATTCAGGGCAGTGAGTGATTCTTTTTCTTTGTCCTTTGTTGTTTGATTAACATTATAAGGACACAGACAGCAGCATTAGGCTGCTGTCACTTTAAGAGCTGCACTGATCCAATATACTGATGCATATGCACTTTCTTTCTCAAATGTTCACTTAAAGGGGCTCTATGTAGGAATAACACCCAGTTGGTCGAAATAAGTACTGCAGTCCAAATTCAAAATATTGTTTGCCCCGCCCCCTCCTTCAAAGACGCGGGTGGCCAGCTTGAGGACACGCATCAAGAGGGAGCGCAATTGACAATGAAAGCTGAGGAGACTTACACACTGTAAGCTGATGAGTTGATTTATCTGTGTGTTTTAATATGCTGTCGTTCATAGAGATTTTTAGATGGATACAGAGGCTTTTTAGGTCAGGTAGAATATGCGAATCTGACCCAGTTTGTTTGCTGGTTTCCATGGCTGCAATACGCGGTGTTTTCCGCCAACTGGCAACCTGTGATGTCGAAATACTATTGGATAAACTGGCAGCACACGGTTTCGCACAGACCAAAACAAAGACAGACATTCCGACACGGAACGCACATTTCAAAGTAGAATATCTGGCTGTAGCATTGTTTTTTCTGAGAAACAAGTAGGTGAACTTAGCATGTTTCCTAAATATCTGCAAACATATTGGGGTATTTTTATGCTTTATTAAAGTAAAAATCTAACATATAGCCCCTTTAAGACATAACTCACTATGTTTACAAGGATACTCACCAATACGGGCAATTAAACTGCAGTAGTCATGACAATCAAACACATATCTACAGAAAGAGCGCTCCCTTCATAATCACTGGAACTGTCAATCATTTCAGTTCAGCACAATCTCACTGCAGTCTCTCTTGCCAAAACCCCTGTTAAAATCAGTGATGCTGTCTACACTGCACTCAGTTTCTCATTTACAGCACTGTATTTGTAATAATGAAATCATTTATGAGTGTGCAGAAGTCAGTGAGATCATTGCATTGGCTACATTGCTCAGTGCTGCAACCTTTCATGCAATACGAGTAGATATAAATATAATGCTGTAACCAACACTTTTCACGATTAGTTAATTGTTGCAGATGTAATCGTAAAAACATTGCTCAAAAGAGTTCCACATGTAATGCTTATTTGCAAAAATGTTACTCAATCACAGCAGTGGGCGTTTACATTGAAGTCTTAAAGGGACACGCCTCATTAAACACAGTGTTTAAAACAGAGGGCTAACATGTCAGGAAATATTATAAAGTAATAACTTAAAAAAATTGCATTACCCATTTGAACCAAGAAATAACAGTATCACACAAGTATACTGTGAAAACAGTTTTCTTTTCAACAAAACATAACTAAAATATTGATGATAGATTGGTTCTTTTCAGTTAGACTTTTAGAAACACAAGCAGATTGAATTTCTGAACGAATTGTTCATAAATCACTTCTTACATAATTTGTTCCACTGGATTAAATTCAAAACTTAGACAAGAGACATTTTATAAGAGAAATTCATTCTGCTTGTGCTTCATGAATATACCCTGGTATGGATTCAAAACTATGGAAATAAAAAACAGCTTGAATAGTTACTTTTAAAACATTTTTAAAATACATTTCACACTAGAAATGACATGAACATTGGTTTGAGAAGCATTTTGCTAGTCCTCTGCTGTCGTGACTTTGGAGGTTGGTCCAGATATTTATTACACCAGCACTGTATAAACACCACAGTTATTCCCAGCCTTGTCTTGCCAGTTCCCAAAAGGATCTAAACAAATCCATGGAAAAGAGCACCATTTCGTACAACACTATTAAATTCTATTGTCTTTTTTTTTTTCTTCTTAGATGGTGTTTTAGTGTTCAGCTTAGAGTGTGTTTTTTCACTTACGGTTCAGAACATGCAGAATTAACAACAATGGAGAGATAGAGGAGACTATAGTTGTCACATGGGGAATTTATCACAAGGGTTATACTACTATCAGATCTACTATCAGGATTTGAGTCAAAAGTTCAATTGCACCAATAGATGTCGATTTCAAACACTTACTATAGTTCAAAACACAGTCAACCTACGGTAGTATACAGCCAGGTAAGAGTCAACTAGAGATTAAACAGAATGTTGAAAGGGTGAAACAAAACTTAAAAATCAAGATGATGCAAAACATTGCAATGAATTAGTTGTTATGAACTAATGTCACTGCTTGATGATGTTGGGCATGTTCTGTGGAGTCTTAACCCTGAAGCTACCGTATTAAATTTAATACATGAATCAACATGATCAAAACTTTTCTGAAAAACCTGTTGCACATAATCTACTTCATGCCTTCTGTCGTCTGATTGATTTTTTTCTCCTCGAGTTTGAGCTCCATATTCTCACTATATCAGACTATGATCCTGATCTATCAAATATGATACTCAACAAAAAACACGCACAAAAAATAGATTTTTCTGACTATTATTTCATTTCAGACTTTACAGGGTTAACATGTAATATAGGCTGCTCGATAATTTCTTTATTTTGTACTTTCAGGAGGAAAATGAGGTCCAAAGACAATAAAGTGGACAGCACAGTTAATGAAGTTCTGGTTGTCACGCAGACTTCACATGATGTCCAAGAAGAAGAGGAGGGAAAAATACTGGAGACAGAAGAGACTATCAAGGTTAAACACGTGGACGATGAAGAGAAAACTGGGCCTGATAATGATGATAAATCAGCTCAGAATGACGACCAAACGTTTGGGCTGAGAGATCTGTCCAAAGACAACCTACTGAAACTGCTTGGGATCATGGAAGGAGAGATTCAGGTAAAATGTGAAAATTAAAGATGATCATCTATCATCACAACCTGTCTGTGTTTATCTGTGCAACTTTAACTTTGGTTCTTACAGATGAATGTACCACAGCTGCAGATGTTTATTTTACATTTTAATGTGTTAATACACGGAACACTGTTATGTGTTAATGCAGTGTTTTGGCTCTGGATCTTCTTTTTGCTTCCTCATCATCCCACAACTGAAGCGAGTCATGTGTAATATTATTTTATTTATAATATTACAATATTATAAATAAAATAATATTACACATGACTCGCTCAGTTGTGGGATGATGAGGAAGTTTTTACAGTTGTTGCTAAACAAAAGAGGAAGAGGATTATTGGTCATTTGGATTCAGGATGTGATTTAGCACACTTCCTGATTTTCCTGTATCTTTTTCAAACAAGCTATCCGTACCGCGATGAACATTTTAAATATATATACATTTTGTTTCATTTTGCAAAAAGACAATATTGTTCAGTTTTGAGTTGGTCTGTCCAGTCTGACGTTTATGAGTGTCTGGCGCCATCTGGTGTGAATCCAGCAGAATTATTTGGTGGTTTATATTTATTGAGTGCCATTCTCGCCTCTAACATTAAGAAAGAAGGAACCCAGCTACAGCTAACAGGGAACGTTTGCAGCTAACGATTTGACAATGTTCTATCAAATTTATGAACAAACGTTTTCTAGTAACGTTAATAGAACGTCATCTGGTCTTATAATGTTTTCAAAACACTAACACAGATACATTATTTATACATCATTCATGGAACAATTTTCCGGAAACGTTTTAGTTGGACATTCGTATAATGTTTTTTCAAATGCTATTTGTTACAGAATGTTCAAAGAACATTCCAAAGTAACATTCCAATAATGTCTGCAAAATGATAAAATGGAATGTTCCCTGTTTGCATGACAGGGAAATAAAACATTTTAAAAATGGGACATTTTTATAACTTAATGGTAGGGATGCACCAATACCATTTTTTAAGGACCGAGTACGAGTACCGATACTTTTTTTCTAGTACTCGCCGATACCGATACCGATGCCTATACATTTATTAATTTCTCTCTCTCTCCCTCTCTTTTTTTTTTTTTTTTTTTTGATGTTGCAGTTTTCTAAGCACAACACAGTGAGACAAATGAATGTAGGACAGCTTCTTTATTATTACTCTAATGAAAAAAGTAATAATTTTTATGTGCTTGTCACAAACTTAAAGAACACATTTTTCACAGTGTCCAATAACCTTCAAAGGGCATAATTACCAATATAATTGTTGTTATATAAAAATAAATTTACAAACAATACAACAAATACTATAAAGATACAAATTAAATAAACTTGTTTTTCAGATAGAGTAGGTTTATTTACCATGTATACATTTATTTAACATATTTTGTTGTTTTATTAACATTAATGACAAATATAGGCTACGGTCCCTTTAAGACCGAATCCATGGATACTGACACACATCCTGTTTTCACCCAAATGTTTACGTCCACTTAAGCCATAACCGACTGTATTTACGTGAGATACTCCACACGATGGACATTTTGACAACTATGTGTGCATTTGACCATTCAGGCGCGAGGAGAACTGAGAGAAACAGAGAAAAACTGAGAGAAAGAGCGCGCGAGAGAGAGAGCGCTTCTGGTCTGTGTCATTCAGCGCAATTCCGCCTATCCCGCCTTCACTAATCGATAACGAATTGTGATTGAAAGCATGCAGTTCGCAATGTGTGGGTTGTCATCATTAATTTTGAAGTATTTCCACACCTCTGAGGCTGACATTGTTTCTGCTGCTGCCGACGGTGTCTCTGTGCACGGAAAATTCTGTCAGTTACGTCACGTTAGGTATCGGTCTTTGGTATCGGGGGTATTTTTACGAGTACGAGTACAAGTACATGAGCTTGGTATCGGCCCGGTACCGATACTAGTTTCGGTATCTGCATCCCTATTTAATGGTAACATTAGCAAAACATTCATAGAACATTTCTGTTAGCTGGGATATAGGTAAGACGAGGATTTTGAACTTCATGAATCTGTTCATTGATTCTAAACCATTTGAATAAAAGCATTTTGAGAATATGATAAATAAATTTATTGTAATTCGCACACTGAATATAGGCCTATACGCCAAAGCATTTATGATTTTTACTTGCTACCCAGGCACGAGAAGATGTGATCCATCTACTGAGGTCTGCGCTGTTGAGTCGACCAGAGGAGCTGGAGTCCCGTTATGGCTCTTCAGGGCCGGCCAGACCCCTGCAAGCCCTGCAGAGAGACCGGACACTCAGCAACAACCACACACAACACGAGAATGTGTACGATAAGCCAATGGCAGAGGTATACACACAGAGAAAAGAATAACAGGGACTAGTTCACCCAATAAAAGAAAATTCTGTCATGGTTTGGATTGAACAAGGGTGAGTAAAGGATGACAGAATATTCATTTTTGGATGAACTATTTAAATTAATCAATTAGTCTAAAAACATGCAAACCTTTCCTTCTGTTAGCCAGTCTTATAACTGTGTTTTTACTCTCTGTGTCTCAGCTGGACAGATTGCGGGAAAAGCACAAGGACTCATACCGCCGTATGCTGGAACAGCTCCTGCTGGCAGAGAAAAGCCACCGACGCACTGTCTATGAGCTGGATACTGAGAAACGCAAACATGTGGACTATATGAACAAGAGCGATGACTTCACCAACCTCCTGGAGCAGGAACGAGAGAGGTGAGAGGCTGGGAACAAAACTGATGGTTGAATTGCACATTTCTTGCATGTAACTCCAAAATACAAATTATATTCCACAATCCTTATTTACTACAGATTAAACAAGAACAAACAATGTGACCAAAGCAAACTGAATATATTTCTGCCATATTTCATATTTCAAAGAAATTGAATAATTGTTTGAGGTAGATATGATCATTTAAAGGGTTAGTTCACCCAAAAATGAAAATTCTGTCATTAATTACTCACCCTCATGTGATTCCACACACGTAAGACCTTCGTTCATCTTCAGAACACAAATTAAGATATTTTTGATGAAATCTGAGAGGTATATGACTCCTCCATAGACAGCAATTTAACCACCACTTTCAAGGTCCAGAAAGGTACTAAAGACATTGTCAAAAAAGTCGATGTGTTCTCACAATTCTCACGTCAGTCTTTTTTCCCCTCACAATTGGACATAACACGCAAGTTTATATCTCATAATTCTGACTTTATAACATGCAATTGTGAGTTATAAAGTCAGAATTGCGAGAAAAAAGTATAAATGCACAATTCTTACTTATTTTCTCGCAATTGCAAGTTTATATCAGTATATACAGTGCATATTTTAGAATGAAAAAGGGTTCTTTAAATTCTTAAAATATTCTTCACACTGAAACAAAATGGTTCTTTTCAGACCTGTTTACTGAAAGGTTATTTGGGGAACAAAAATGATTCTTCTGTTGCATAGCTACAAAACCCCTCTTATGTAACCTTTTTTTTTAATAGAGTGTAATATCATTTTATTATGTGAACCAATTTGTTTGGTTGCACAGTTAAAATCAAACATTGTGCAAATGTGTTTAGATAATGAGTGCAGGCTAAAGTTTCTTTTTCAGTGAAAATCATATATAAGTATATTTTCATTCACTCTATCAATTAGTAGTTTCAGAGATCTGTCCATGATCTGTATTGTAATCCATCTAGTCCTGAACAACAAACTGAACTTCAAGAACTTCTGTTTTTCTTTGGAAAACAGAGTTAAAAAAACGAACATGTTTTTTAGATCATGTAGCTTGAGTCATTTTTGAAAAGGCATTATATCCTGTATAGGCAGTCACTTACATTACATTCACAGTACATGCTTACGTTTCAAATGTACATAGAATCAAATAGGCCTATTTACAGTATACATCACATTTAATTTTTCCATTTTAGGACAGTGAAGCATTTAGCTTAATTTTAGCTTCTTAACTTTACGTTTGTTTAAACATAATTTTGTATTTTTGTTTAATGCATATACAGTTGTTGTCACAAGCCTTGCATTTTTTATTTAGTACTGCCTTGAATAATAAATAATGACTGCATTTACACAAATGAACCAGTTCTTAAGTATACATAATAGCATAATTTTAATACTGTGTTGTTACCTTGATGATCAATAACTGTTTATGTTTTGCAATAATTGATTACATGCCATATACAACCCTGACCTTTTATATTAAAATAAATACAATATTGATAGACATTTAGTTTTTAATGAGCAACCTACTATGATGTGCGACCTATGAAGTTTAGTGTAATTATTTTGCAGAATAATTATTTGTTGAATTAAATTATTTCGAATCTTAAATTTTATTCTTTCTTTTGAATGTCAAGACATGTTGTGTAAGATAATGCAATTAAGTCAATCATACTTAATATTTAATTTTCACTAGGTTAAAGCGGTTGCTGAAACAAGAAAAAGCATACCAAATACGGAAGGAAAAAGAATTTTCTAAACGTATGCAAAGAACATCTGGAGAGCTGGTTAAGCTGAAGTCCTTCGCACTGATGATGGTTGATGAGCGAGAACTTCACTTGGAGAAAATTGACAAACAGAGCCACAAAATACAAGATCTTCTTCAAAAACTCCAGGAAAAGGAGAAGAAACTAAATGAGGCAGAGAGAAAAGCAAAGGAAGACAACCAAAAGATCATGGATCTTGAGGTTGAGCTGGAGCTGAGAACTTCTAAGTTTGCAAAAGAGCAAGAGGAGATGTCTGCGAAACTGTCCAACCAAGAATCTCAACATCAGCAGCTGTCCCAGAAACAAATGGAATTGTTGCACAAACTCAAGGAGCTTGAAGAGATGAATGAAGCTCTTGAGAAATCACCAGAGGAGCTCCAGGCATTGAGGGACAAGATCAGAAAGGGGGAGTGTGGCAACTCAAATTTGATCGCAGAACTTGAGACTTTGCGCAAAAGAATTCTGGAAATGGAGGGTAAAGATGAAGAGATCACCAAAACTGAGAACAAGTGCAATGAGTTGAAGAAGATGCTTCTGGCTGAGGAGACTCACAATAAAGACCTGAGGCTAGAGGTGGAAAAACTGCAACAGAGAATGACACTGTTAGAAAAACTAGAGATGACCTTCAATATGGGCAGGATGGAATGTGCCCAGTTGCAGGCAGCTTTGGAAAAGAGAAAAGCCTGACGAAAGACCTAACAGATGAACTGGTGAGCGTTAAAATCCGTATGAAGGAGCTTGAGTCGTCCGAGCTGAAACTGGAAAAGGATGATTTGGATTTAAAAGAGGATCTTTTGAAACTCAAATCAGTTACTGTAATAATGGTTAATGAGCACAAGAACATGGCAGACAGAATTAGGTCTGAGGAAAGGCTGAAAGATGAACTGAACCAACTCTATAAGGCAGAGCAGGAGAAAGTCATGGAGGTTACGGAGAGGTTAATAGAGGAGAGCAAGAAGCGTCTGAAACTAAAATCAGAGATGGAGTTGAAGATAGCTGCTCTTGTAAAGGAGAGAGATGACATGAAGGGAAAGCTTACCAAAACAGAAGAAAAATGTAAAGATCTGAGCTCCAAACATGGCATTATGAAGCATGGTACCATGAACGAAGAAGAAAGAGAATCTGCTCAAAAGGTGAAAGAACTGCAGAGTGTCTCAAACGCACATGGAAAAGATGAGAATAAAGTTAAGGAGTTGACTTTGGAGATTGAACGGTTGAAGAACCGTCTTCAGCAGCTTGAAGCTATTGAGGGAGACCTGATCAAACCAGAGTACGATCTGTTAGCGACTGAGAAAGAAAGGGCTCAATTTCTCCCACAGCAGGTACATGACATAAGAAGTCAAACTGCTTTGAGTAAGGCAATCGGGCGAGGAGAGGTATGCTGCCCAGAGGCTGAACTGAGACATCGGTTCATGATGGAGGAGGCCAAAACCAGAGACCTTCAAGCAGACGTGCAAGCCCTGAAGGAGAAAATTCATGAGCTCATGAACAAAGAAGATGAGCTTTCCCAGCTACAGGTGGATTACTCTGTTCTGCAACAGAGGTTTCTGGAAGAGGAGGACAAGAAAAAGAGCATAAGCACTGAAGTTTTAAACCTCACCAAAGAACTTGAGGTCACCAAGCGCTACAGCCGCACTCTGCGGCCCAGCACCAAAGGCAGCCGAATGATGGATGTTCCAATGACATCGACTGGAATACAAACCGAAAATAGGACAGCCGACAGTGACACTCCTGCTGCATTCATCAAGAAGTCTGTCCAAGAAGAGAACCAGATCATGAGCAGTCTTCAACAGAGGAGCTTAAAGAAGCCGGCGCAGAGACCGACAGTGCGTGAACTCTACCCTCCAACAGTCAGTGACTTTACTGTGAAGAAGTCCTGGATTCCTTGGATGAGGAAGAAGGACAGCAACACTTCCGAAATATCTTTGGATACCAGTGGGGAGGTTGCACCTTCTGAAGTCAACATGCCCCAAAAGCATGACCATCCATTGCACGCTCAGGTGATCCCAGGTATTCAGAACAACGAGGCAGCCTTACAGACTTGCATTGCCCCCTCAGAGGACTTGACCAAACAAGCTTCTGCCAAACCATCGCAAGAAATTCAGAACCCTCAGACAACCATCATTCCTACAAATGAACGAACCAAAGAGCCAAAGAATGCAGAAAGAGTTCGATCTCCAATGTCCTTTGCAACCATCTCAAGAGTAAAGAGTGCAGAGATCATGAGGTCTCCCTCTACGGACAAATCACCTGTATCCACTGCATCCAACAGCAGCTCCCAAGAGCATGTGGACATGATAACAGGCAGAGCTGTGTTTAAGGAGACTCCTGAGAAACGAATGGTCCCCACGCCCATCAAGAAGTCAAATGCTAATGTCATTACCACAGAGGACAGTAAGACTCACATTCATTTAGGATCACAGTTCAAGAAGACCAATGATCATGGCTCAGCTGTCATGGTCAAATCTATTCCCGTATCATCCGAGAGTAAGGAGGTTTCTACTGGAACTGTGCTACGCTCTCCACACAATGTGACTGCCAGCAAATCAACATCCAACAAAGCAATAAGTAGCATCACCATTACGCAGGTCACTAAAGCACCAGCCAGACCTACACTCTTAGTGGTAAGTGTCTAATCCAGGGGTGTCCAGTTCTACTCTTGGAAGGCCACCATCCTGCAGAGTTCAGCTCCAACACCCATTAAACACACCTGAACCAGCTAATCAAGGTCTACTAGGCATACTAGAAATTTTCAGTCAGGTATGTTGAGGCAAGTTGGAGAAAAACTATGCAGGACAGTGGCCCTCCAGGACTGAGTTCGAACACCCCTGGTCTAATATATGCAGGAATATGTCAAAACAATAAGCCAAGAAAGGCCTTATTACATTAAGTCATGTTCCTTCTGTCTCTGTTACTCAACAGCAGCCTGTCATGGATGTCCCATCAGCGCGGTCAGGGTTCAGTCGTATTCCAATGTCTCGGGGGATGAAAACAGGAAAAGCTGTGCTTGGAGCTTTGGGAATCACCACAGGAGTTAATGCAGAAAGCCAGGCCATGAACATTGACCTGAAAAAATCAACTGTCAGTAATGGAGCATTACAGGGTGGAGGGAAGGGCTGAGAGCACTGAACAAATAATAACAACATTTACATTTAAGTCTACTGCCAAAGAAAGCGAATTATCTTCAATTTCCACTTTCTGTGATTGGTACGTGTTGCAGAGATGCAAAGGAGGACACTGATTTTCCTTGCCCTCCAACTAGTGAAGGAGCCAGGTTTGGACAATAGAGCGCTGCAGTGGTGACGTATTTTCATAGGCCAACCTACAAAAACTAAAGAGGACTCCATTGGCTTTTGGATTACTACAGAAAATAAGCTCTGTGACCAACAAAACTTTATGATACTTACACGTTTTGTGTAGTGAAAGGATGAGTTTAGCTAGCTAGCATGTTGAAAGTTAGTTAGCATGTTTAGCATGACAACCTCTGTAGTCCCATTTAGCCACTTGTTAGCAACCGCCTATTAAAGTAAAAGTAAGCTTAAAAAAAATCACAAGGTGGAATTACTGATGGTTATTGTAGATTAAATCTTGAGCTTGTGTTCACCACAGACCTTATTTCAGGCATTTAACCAAAAACCCATTGACTTTAGGACGATGGAACTGGAAGTGTTTTGGCCCACAAAAATATGTCATCCCTGCAGCACTCTGTACTGTATGGAATGGGTCAGTGTTTGGTCTTCTAATGATTTTTTTTTTTTTTTTTGGTAAGCTACTTACTGTAAAATTTGAAAATGCAAAATTTCATTATATTGTAGTAATTGTTTTACCAGTGTCTTATTTTTTTTTTTTTTTTTTTGAGGCTCTCTTTGAAAGCTCATTAAAAAAAGTATGCATCGATCATGAGTGAAATGTTTGGGAAACAATCAGCCAATAAGTGTTCAGAACTAATTAAAGTCCTCCTGGGAAGTTAGTATTTTCACGTTTGGAAGTAAATGTTTACGACGTCAGGTGCGTTCAAGTCACTTATTACGTCAGAGCAAGATGGCGGTGTACTTTCTCTTAATTAACGACACAAACATACAGCAAGGTTTTTTTTTTTACCTCCTCTTCAGAAAAATGTGCATCAGGTGTGTTTTTTTATGTTTTTAATTAATTAATGAAGCCACTGTAGATTTTATTGTTACAATGCTATCATATTGTGTGCAGGCAATTAGCTTACTTTGTTGTAAATAAAAAAGACTGACCCTATATGTTGCTATTGTGATATTCCACCATGTATTCCACCAGGCCCCAACTCATAAACGCTGGTCTTAAAGATAATCCCGAGCTTCCCACTGGTACTTACGACTTTGGGGTGGTGTTCATCATGTGCCTTCAACTCGTATACGATCTTACCGACATGACAGAGCAAATGAGCAAAAATGGCAACATGGAGGTCATGTATGCTAACAGACAAGCTATCGGTTTCTTCAGGTATTAAAGACCTCTTTGTTCGCAGCAGATTGAAAGAATATTTATCAAACAAATAATCTATCAAATGAAATAAAACCTATCAAATGAAAACGTTTATTTACAATGATATCTGCTAAATTATGTGTTTTAATAGTGTTGTTTATGTTTTATAATTTTAGTATTCTGTGGAATGTACATATCAGACCAAGCATTTTCTGTAATTCTGTATTGTTGTGAATTAAAATGCATTGATAAGAGTCTCACTAATAACGATCTGTAATGGAAGACATTTTTATTATTGTTTCTAAGTAAAAATGTTTTGCTTGCAGATATGTGATGTATTATTTCTTTCCACAGTTTGTAAGAGTCAGTGTTAATACTTACTAAGGTCAATTTTTAAGAAAATATAGGCCATAATGATATACACTAATCTTATATATCACACTTTTTAAGACCCAAACAAACAAAGATGGATTTTTGGAATTTTTTTTGGACTGTAGAATTTTTCATGACATTAATGCATTTACCCCCTTCTCCCGATTGTAAAGAAAATCTTCCTTTCTTATTATTATAATGTTAATGCTGATTAAAAACATTGTATCTGCATAAGACGATTGTTATTACTGTATTTCAGTAATGAGAATGAGATTATTTTACGATGCAGAAATGATAAACTGAGGGGAGGTATTTGATGACGTCACGATGTTTCTTTCCGTCTATTGGCTGCTGTACTTCCTTGTTTACCGTGTTGTTCGTGTTCAATAAGCGCTACGGGAAAAAACATCATTGTTGTTAATGTCGCGTTCATTGTGCGATAAACACAATTGACAGCAGCGATATAATACACACAACTGTCAACCAAGCCAACATATCCAAGGTTGTCGTGTAGTACGCTCGCTGTCCGCTCGTCTTTAGAGGATTAAAGAGCGATGATGGCGTCCAGCTATAACGCGAAGGATGAGGATGGTCACCATCCGGGATCGGTGGGTTCCGGTGGCCCGGGCTCCGTCAAGAGCAAGAAGCCCGATAACACGGCCTTTAAACAGCAGCGTCTGCCCGCCTGGCAGCCCATTCTGACCGCGGGCACCGTCCTGCCAGCCTTCTTCATGATCGGACTCATCTTCATCCCCATCGGCATCGGACTCTTCGTCACCTCTAACAACATCAAAGAGTTTGAGGTGCGCAACGTCACCATAGCAACATTATGTCAAGTGAAGGAGCTTATTAAGGCTCGGCGGTCATGTATAGTTAATGTCGTCAGGTTTCAGAGTTGTTTTGTGTTGGTTCTGTTGTAGATCGATTACACTGGTGTTGACATGTCCAGTCCGTGTTTCAACTGCGCGCAGAACTACAGCTGGAACAGCACCAGTGTGTGTACCTGCTCTGTGCCCTTCACCCTAGACCAGCCTTTCGAGGTAAACACCATCTTCATCTTCCTCATACTAGAAAGTTATCTGCATAGCCTTAAACACTTTCTGCATAACTTTGGGTACGTTAAGACCAGATCCCTGTAGAAGCTTGTTTCCACCACGGAACAAAAAAGAAAAAAGTTTTTGCACATTTTATCTCACAATTCATTTTTTTTCTTTCTTACAATTACGATTTTTATATCTCTTTTGACTTTTGACTCTGCAAGGTATAAATTGTGAGATGTTAACTTTCAGTTGCGAGATTTAAAAAAAAAAGTCAGAATTATGCGATGTAAACGTGTAATTGTTAATTTATAACTTACAATTCTCGGGAAAATACGTCAGAATTGGGAGATGTAATGGAAACTGGCAATTACGAGTTTATAATTTGTAATTTGAATCAAGATATAAACTCTAGGGATACAGCAACATTTTGCCTATATTATATATATTTGAAAGCTGATAACCAATATATTGGCAGATAAATCTACACCTAAATCCAAATTTTTATATATTTATTTTTTGAGAGCCTGATTACAAAAACAGGTCTCACCATTATAAGCCATGTCCCGTGCACTTTAACATAAATCATGCATATACAGTACAGTAGCCTAGTTTGAACCAGTGTAAGTTTTACAATTAATTTTACACTCCTATGGCCAATTTTCCTTATCAACAAAAAAAAAAAAAAAAAATTCTATTGCCTTACAAATAAATAAAATAATGCCTAAATAATGCAAACAAGTCATTAGACAACATCACTTATGTATAAAGAATCAAAATGCATGCGCCATGGATAAATAAAATGGAATAGTCTCTGTACGGACAATAATGATATGATTTGAATTTAACCATATTTTTGATGAAAATGATACAAGAAAAATAAAAGTTCTACTTATTGTTAATAATGTATCTTTTTGAAAAAGAAACATCTAAAATTAATATTACTGTTTCAAATAACTGTGTTCTCTTTATAATGTTATGTAATATGACCAATCATAGTTATTAATGTCGTGCATTGCTGTTTGAGCTGCATGCGCAGAAGCTAAAGATGATCGCAATCCAATCATGTTCAAGCAATGCAAAACCATCAGTGTGAATCTGAAGCATCTCAGCTGAATGAAATAATTAATTATTCACCAGCATTAATATATTGGCCAAAGTTTATTATCGGGCCGATAATAACAATAACATTAGAAATGAACATATATAGGCCGATACCAATATGGTGGCTGATATTATATTGTGCATCCCTAATAAACTCACAATAGACCCTTTTCACAGACTGTGATGACGCATTTTAACGGTCATCAATATTGTTAATCCTGCAAAGTTTTTTATATTTTTATTTTTTATAAACGTATGTACATTTATAACACTATACTTTGTATTGTATTACCTTTGCATCAAATAACAAAAAACTATTTTATTGCTGCTGTGAGGGTGTTTCTAATACAGCATATGGGAGTAACGGTAAAAATTACACAATTACACGCTCTTTATTTTTTTCCTCTTTTTGAAAGTTGTGAAAACACTATTGTGGAGTTTTTCTTTTGCTATTTGAGCAAATAGGAACACAAAAAATATATTTAATGTATTCTCTCATTCACCGCTATAGTTCATTCAATTTTACTCAACTATGACGACTTCTGCTTCTGAGAAACCCGGAAATGTGAAAAGGGTCTATTGTGAGAAAAATGTAAGAATTGTGAGATAAAATTACTTTTTGTTTTATTCTGTGGTGGAAACAAGTTTCCATAGATCTCAGTGCAAGAGCTATAACTAGATGAAGAGCTCGATTTTTTCCAGTAACTAAAAAATCAAGAGTGAATGTCTTTGCCTTCAGTATCTGGTGTGAACAACTTGAGCAGCAATAATTACAACCAAATGCTTCCCGTGACTGTGGATCAGTCCAGCTCGGCTTGGAGGAATTTTGGCTCATTTCTGTGTGCCAAAATTTCTAATACGTTAGGGTCGGACTAAGCACTTTGCCTTAACCATTCAGAAACATTACATTTCTGCTAATTTCATTGATGGCAAGCCATCCTGTTTCATAAATACCAACGCTGCAGCATTTATACTTCCACCACTGTGCTTTACAGTTAGGATTAAGTTCCTATTTTTTGTATGAAGTGTGTAGTTTTTGTTTCTCATTTAAACTTCTAAAGTTTGGGGTGGGTAATATTTTTAAATATTTTTAAAAGTAGTCTCTTATGATCACCAAGGCTGCATTTATTTAAAAATATTATTAGAACATATTTATTTTGATATATCAAACCAAATTAAATTTGCAGCATACCTAAAGTCCATACTGTTGGAACAGAGGCAGATATAGTTGGATATATTTATCTGTAGGTCCATTAAGTTGCAATATTTACTTGGTCAGTGAACTGTTTAGTGGTGAAATCAATCGCCTAAAGTGGCATTAGTTCTCATATATTATGCATTAGCATTTTAGAGGACATGTCATTGATCGTACCTTTGAATAGTTTAAAATAGAATAGTTTCCCACTCATAAAACAACAGGTTTCAGATCAATTATGTACAGTATCTCACAAAAGTGAGTACACCCCTCACATTTCAGCAACCATTTTAGTATATCTTCTCAAGCGACAATACTATAGAAATGAAAATTGGATATACTTTAGAGTAGACAATGTGCAGCTTGTATAGTAGTACAGATTTACTGCCCTCTAAAAATAATTGTCAATTGCCATTATTGGCAAAATAACTGGCAACAAAAGTGAGTATACCCTAAGTGAACATGTCAAAACTGTGACCAAAGTGTCAATATTTTGTGTGAGCACCATTGTTATCTATCACTGCCTTAATCCTCCTGGGCATGGAATTCACCAGAGCTGCACAGGTTGTTGCTGGGATCCTCTTCCACTCCTTCATAATGACATCATGGAGCTGCTGGATGTTAGACACGTGGTGCTTCTCCACCTTCCGCTTGAGGATGCCCCACAGGTGCTCAGTAGGGTTCAGGTCTGGAGACATACTTGGCCACTCCATCACCTTCATCTTCTTCAGCAAGGCAGTTGTCATCTTGGCAGTGTGTTTGGGGTCGTTATCATGTTGGAAAACTGCCATTCAGCCCAGTTTCTGAAGGGAGGGCATCATGTTCTGCTTCAGAATGTCACAGTACATGTTGGAATCCATGTTTCCCTCAATGAAGTGCAGTTCCCCAGTCCCAGCAGCACTCATGCAGCCCCAGACCATGATGCTACCACCACGCTTAACTGTAAGCAAGACACAATTTTCTTGGTACTCCTCACCAGGGCGTCACCATCTGACACCATCTGAGTCAAACAAGTTTATCTTAGTCTCATCAGACCACAGGACATGGTTCCAGTAATTCATGCTCTTGGACAGGTTGTCTTCAGCAAACTGTTTGTGGGCTTTCTTGTGAGGCAGCATCAAAAGAGGCTTATTTCTGGGATGACGGCCATGCAAACTGACTTGTTGCGGTGTGCGGCGTATGGTCTGAGCACTGACAAGCTGACCTTCCACTTCTGTAACCTCTAAAGCAATGCTGGCAGCACTCATGCGTCTGTTTTGTTGAAGCCAGCTTCTGCACCTGACGCACAGCACAAGGACTCAACTTCTTTGATCAACCCTTGCGAGGCCTGTTCCGAGTGGAACCCGTCTTGGAAAACCTCTCTGTATGACCCTGGCCACTGTATTGTAACTCAGTTGCATGGTGTTACCGATCTTCTTATAGCCTAGGCCATCTTTGTGGAGAGCAACAATTCTAATTCTCAAATCCTCAGAGAGTTCTTTGCCATGAGGTGCCATGTTGAACATCCAGTGGTCAGTATGAGAGAATTGTACTCAAAGCACCAAATTTTAACTGCTCTAATACAAGATCCACACATTTGTGTCATGTCAAGCAGACAAAAACATGAACATGATGAATAGGACATGTGGCTTTGCATAGTTAAAAGACATAGAGCTGTTATCACTTAGGGTGTACTCACTTTTGTTGCCAGCTATTTTGACAATAATGGCTGTATGTTGTTATTTTCAGAAGACAATAAATCTATACTACTATACAAGCAGCACATTGACTACTCTAAAATATATAAAAGTTACATTTCTATAGTATTGTCCCTTGAGAAGATATACTAAAATAGTTGATGAAATGTGAGGGGTGTACTCACTTTTGTGAGATACTGTATAAACTGCCTGTGAACGTATGTCTGTAAGTAACATTAAAATAGCCCCAGGACAAAATATTTTGTGGTTTGTCTCTGGATAGTTTTTTTATCCTCTGACATATTTTCTTTTGTAGAGTAATGTTTTCATGTACTATGGACTCTCCAACTTCTATCAAAACCATAGACGTTATGTCAAGTCAAGAGACGACAGTCAGCTGAACGGAGATAAAAGCTCTTTACTGGTAAGTGGTTAGAGGTAGTGCCTTTCAGCATCTTTTTGATGACTGACTAAAACATGAGTAAAGTATTTCCTGGCATTTAGTTTTAAATACACTTAATTTTGTTGTGTATAAAGATTCGGTTCTGCTGAAATATGCTATTTATGAAAGGTCCAATATGTAATGTCTTTATTTGCTTTTAGTAAATTTTTTCCTTGAGCCTTAATGCCAGACATGACAAGCGTATGGCTAATAATTTGTGAGAAACTGCCATGGAATGAAAGCACAGTATGTCAGATAGGTTAATACTATGCTTCAAATTTCAAGACATTGTTTTTAAGTGTTCATTTGTTCATTCATTATTCTGCAGAGTCCAAGTAAAGAGTGTGAACCGTATCGAACAAGCGATAAGAAGCCCATTGCTCCCTGTGGTGCCATTGCTAACAGTCTCTTCAATGGTAAGACAAATATGTGAGTTCAGTGATAAGCTTATGGCTTAAACAAACAAACTGGTGTTTATTTCAAAACATGAATACTAATGTACTGATAACACAAACGATGCACTGTGTACAAATGTGCAAACTTTCAAAGTGTTGATATTAAAAATAAATTTTGCTAGAGATTTGATAAGTATTGCATTTGATTTTTAAATTAATAAATTTTGCATTTTATGCATATCGGCTCTTAATGCCCATGATGCTGATTTATGTTTGAAATATTTTGGTCTAAATATTTGATCTGTGCATTAAGTCTTGCAGTGTAAACGCAGCCTTGCACCATGTGAATCTGTGAATATGAGCATCAAAATAAATCATCACTGCTTGCACAAGCTGCATGAAACAGACCTAAGGTCTTTCTGACTGCTTTCTGTAATTCATTTCATATTTGTAGATACTTTGGAGCTGTTTTACATCCATCCAAATGGAAGCAGAATAGCTATTAATCTGGTAAAGACGGGCATTGCTTGGTGGACTGACAAGCATGTGAAGTTCAGAAACCCAGGAGGAAGCAACAACAACCTCTCTGTTGTGTTCCAAGGTACATAAAGCATAACCCTTTAAAGCCTGCAACCTGATCAAAACTTTGCTGAAAACCTGTTGTACACAATCTACTACAGTCCTTCTGTCATCTGATTGATAGTTTAGACTTTTTAGCAAGTAAACGGTATTTTAGTATAATTGTACGAACGTCCCTCTTCAGCTCGTGGTTCACGTATCTTTTTGCCATGAAATCTTTACTGATTTTTATGATATAAACGTAGGAATAACTTTTATATTGTTAGTAATATTTCAACATGAGCACTTACTGGACTGTTTCAATATAGGGGAAAAACATTACAGTGATCAGAGCAATATGACCATGATTATAACCAGGGCCTAAAACTAACTTTTTTCCACACCTGACAGTGGCCAGTGACTGAAAATGTACTGGCCATAAATATTTTTTACTGGCCATGAAACTATATTTGCAAAAACAGGCAGTTATGACACCAAAATTTTAGATACCAGTGAAAATTCACAATTCTCTATTCCAATTTCAGTATCACAGCTATAACTGCTATGCTAACTAATATCAATTTAAAACATTATTAAAGTCAAGTAAACAGTCAGTAATAAAATAAGAAGAAATAATCAAATTACAAGCAAAAGCACAAATAAATACAATGTAACAAAGAAATTAATTAACAGTGCTTTTCATGTTTTTCAGGTAGGTCTGTCAGTGGTTTTCAGGTACAGAAATTTAATAAAGTAAGCAAATGTAAAATAACTCTGCATAGACTTTACTGTATAAATTAAACATCCTTATTAGATACAAAAGTTATTCAGTCAAGAGCCATGAGTGATTTTTTTCTGTCTTTTGATAATAATAATAATAATACATTTTATTTATAATGCGCTTTCCTCACACCCAAAGCGCTAACAGAGTAAAAGACAAGTAAATAATACATCAAATAATACAATATACAACAACAATATAAAACAAATCAAGTAGTTTGATTAACATTAAAACCACAGACAGCAGAAGGAATATTAGGCTGCTGTCACTTTAAGAGTGAATGGACGGATCTAATATATTGATACTGTTACAAATCCATTTGCTTTCTCAACTGTTTACATTCACTTAAGACATAACACACTATGTTTACTAGGATACTCCCTATTTTTTAACATAATTTTGTGTAAATTTGTCCGCTCAAGTGAAGTTCAGTTTAGTATTCACGCTCTTTAAGACGCTGCATTTTTGTGAGTAATGAAATGAGCTCCCTTTTGTGTTTAAATATTTAAATTGTCAAGGCTTAAACTTTCGTGACGATGCAGCGCTGGCCCATCAACTGTCCCGAGCGTCGCTCATGTTCATGCATTGTTAGAATTCATAAAAAATGTTACTGGCCAACTGCCAATTGACACTGTTTCATATATTTGCTTATGTCGATTTTGATTTGGAGCTTGGCGAGTGTTAATTTTTAGGCCCTGATTATAGCTCTACATCAGTTCACCAGTGCATGATTTTGGAATAAGTGGTACAAAGTTACTGCATTTTAAAATAGCCTATCTCTAAGTTTTTAAAGTTTCGCTGTCTCTGTGTATTATTGCTAACCAGCGTTATTTGTCATCACAGATACAAGCAAACCCGTAAACTGGCGCAAAGCTGTTTATGAGCTGGACCCGACTGATTCTGAGAACAACGGTTTCATCAATGAGGATTTCATTGTGTGGATGAGAACTGCTGCTCTACCCACCTTCAGAAAACTGTACCGCATCATTCAGAAGAAGAAGGACAACCTGACCCCAACATTACCGCCTGGAAACTACAGTCTTGAAGTCATCTACAGTATCCTTCAGAATATTGGATAATGCTTTAGTAAATAGAAGACCCAAATAAAAATGCCCAGGTTCGCTGTATTTTATTCAAGGTATTGCACCCTATAAAAATTCTGTCAAATTAATAAATCATCACAGGGCTCCAGACTGCGACTAAATGGTCACATTGTGCAACCTTTTTTTCTGCCAATGCGACTAAATTTTGTTAGAGTTGACACTGATAACAACTGATAAGAGCTGCTATTTCTGTTTAATATGAGAAACATCAAGTGGCAAATGAAACAAAAGTGAAACGAAACAGCGCTACTCGTTTGAGCTGTGCAGCGTGGAGCGTTTATCAGCTTGCAGCAATAATAGGCAGCGCAGCGTGAGCTCAGAACAGGTACTTGCACTCCGATCTCGATTACATGACACTGCTTACTACACACCGCTGGGAGATCCAATGAGAAAGCGTTTGAATTCGCTGCAAAATTAATAACATCTCTGTGACATCTAGTGGGAAGCATTCAAATTCAGCGGAGAATTCTCTGCTTTAAACCACAGATATCTGATCAAACAGCGCTGACGTGGAAACCAGGAGAAACATTGTGCCACGAACAAGTTAAGGCTCCCAGTCCACAAATCACCATGGATTTGTAGTATGTAGTAACGCTTACTGAAACTGTTATCGTGGCAGAGATACTCGAATGCTTTTACATTATTCATTTCAGGGTTCATGCAAACTTTTGAGAGTGAAATTCAAACACTTTTCAAGGACTTTTTAAAGTGCTTCACACTTTTTCCAGCACTTAAATGCTCTAAATATTATCCAATTTTAATGTTATTTTTAATGTGATAATTTGTAAAACTAAAAGCTTAAAGATGAAGGAAAACTAACACTTCTATGCAAATTGACTCCCTAATATATGGAAAAATAGAAAAAGTCTCATGAAAAACAAAAACTTCTTCAAATTGTGACTGAATTACATAGAAAGCAAGTAAAGAGCACTCCTTTTATAATCACTGAAGCTGTCGGTCAGTTCAGTATGGTACATTTAATAAGAGTAGAATATTTACATTTTTCCCTTTAAAAATGTTTTTGCACGTTACTGATAAGTTAATTTTATCTGCATCTCAATTCAAGCTCAGTGCTTTAGTGTCAAATTTCAAATGAATAAACATGTAATATTATTAGTAACTGCACTTATTAATACAAAACAATATTAATAAGATTAAATTACCTATATGATTAAAAAAACAAAAACAAAACAGCGCCACCAAATCAGGTGCTGGCGCCCCCTTCTGTTGAACTTAGTGGCACCAGCGCCACTGCTCTCAAATGTTAGTCAGGAGTCCTGCATCAGATTTCAGTACAATGTAAAAAAGAAAAAAAGAAGAAAAAAAAATTGTAATTGTAAATAAAGCAAAGAATATTAGAGTATGTTTTACAAGAAAATACTATTTCAGTCTTTCTACTTACAAATTTCACGTTTAATTCAATGTTACTTTCATTCCATGACATCATCATATGACATGTAAAAAAGGCCATGATATACTTCAAGAGAAATTAAGGAAGTGGTGTGACATCATTTCGAACATAATCAGGCCAAAACAAATTTCTTTTAGAGTTTGTTTCAGGAGTTCGAAACAGCTTGCCAAAGCGAACTTTTCTGGTAAACAGGCTGGTAAACATCTTCAAACTACCATTGGTCGGTGGCGATGATGTAATAGGTGGGTGTGGCTCTGGGGCTCCGCCTTCTTTGACGTGGAGATCTTTTTTCCAGTTCATTTCTTCTGTTCAGTCTGTCGAGGTCAGACACGAGTAAAAACATTAACAATCTGGAGAGCCGCCTTACAGTAGAAAATGAAGTTATAATTGTAATTCTGCAGCACACGTTTACATATTCACCTAAGCACCGCTCTCAGCAATGTGGGTGGCGTCGAGATGTTCGTTAACAGTAAACCGCTGTTCAGGTATTTCAAACTTCTTTTTACCCCAAAGGAGTGAAGAATGAAAAAAAAAAAACTTTACAGTGAGTATATCGGGGCCTTTAATGTGTCTTCTAAATATGAGCAAATGTATGTTGAAATATGATAACATTCTTTAATAATGTGAACTCAGATTACCCAGTGCGCAGCTTTGACGGCCGCAAGCGTATGATCCTCAGCACCATCTCCTGGATGGGAGGGAAGAACCCTTTCCTGGGCATTGCCTACATCACAGTGGGATCTGTGTGTTTCTTCCTGGGAGTGGTCCTACTGATCATCCACCATAAATACGGCAACCGCAACAACAATGCTGACATTGCCAATTAAATGTGATCAGCACACGGCGGTCTGTACACTGAAACAAGACGGCGTGAGTTATCTGTCATATCTCATGCAGGAAGATGCTCCTGTACACACTGGTGGCCAGAAGGACTGCTTGCAAAATTATTGTGTATGCACTGGCAGTTTTTAATGATCTGTTTTAAGCATTTCTTTCATCCACACCAAAGCTTTATATTGGAAATATGAGCAGTATCTTGATTGTTTTTGACACATTTGATCTTTCTACATTAAGTATTTTGTGGTGAGGACAGTATGACGGCACTATGGAGTAACTGAATGATGTGTAGTCATACAGTAGGACTGTATTTGAGTGAATCCCACACAAAAATGTCCAGGTCATATTTTGCCTAAAAACCAAACGAAAAGGGGAAAAAACTAAACAAAGAAGCACTTTGTATTGGTGTTGTCGGTACTGAAATTTAAAATCTGTGACTATATCAACATTTCCCTCTAGCATTTTGAGCGCTGTTGAACAGATTCTTAAATACCTCTGATTGGCCATTGTGATCACATGCTCAACAGATATGTCTCTGATTGGCCATTGTGATCACGCTCAACAGATACGTCTCTAATTGGCCATTGTGATCATGCGCTCAACATATATGTCTCTGATTGGTTATTATTCATGCGCTCAACATATATGTCTCTGATTGGCTATTATTCATGCGCTCAACATATATGTCTCTGATTGGCCATTGTGATCACGCGCTCAACAGATATGTCTCTGATTGGCCATTATGTTCACGCGCTCAACATATATGTCTCTGATTGGCCATTATTCATGCACTCAACATATATGTCTTTGATTGGCCATTGTGTTCATGCGCTCAACATATATGTCTCTGGTTGGCCATTATTCATGCGCTCAACATATATGTCTCTGATTGGCCATTGTGTTCACGTGCTCAACATATATGTCTCTGATTGGCCATTGTGTTCACGCGCTCAACAGATACGTCTCTGATTGGCCATTGTGTTCACGCGCTCAACATATATGTTTCTGATTGGCCATTATTCATGCGCTCAACATATATGTCTCTTATTGGCCATTGTGTTCACGCGCTCAACATGTATGTCTGTGATTGGCTACAATGATCAACACACATGAGCGTTTGAAAGCTGGCGCCTATCAGCGGATCCGTCTATCAGCGGATATATTAGGGATCTGCTGATGGACACCTGCTTTCAAACACTTCCATGTGTATCTGTGTAAGCGCTCGGTGAAGAGCGTCAAAGAGGTCTATTTACAACATGTTTTTGAAGTGTTGATCATTGTAGCCAATCACAGACATAACTGTTGAGCTCGTGAACACAATGGCCTGTTAGAGGTGTTTACGAATCCACTCAACAGCGCTCAAAATGCTAGAGGGAAATGCTGGTATCATCACATTTTTAAAATTTCAGCACCGACTTGGTACCGAAGTCGGTAATTTTGACAACACTACTTTATATTGACAGTTTTCATGAGCACATTTTCCCCAAAAAATTCACCTTGACATTTTACTTTTTAGATTGTTTGTAATTCTTATGTCATTATTTAATTGTATTCTCTTTACGATTAATATCAGCATAAACTACAGGCAAATACTACATATTCTACCATAGTTTATTAGTTATTATTTATTTATTATTTTTTGCATTATTATAATAAGAATTTGGGGAATTGTGCTTATCTGTCATGAACATACTGCATTGTTACAGGGCAAAAAAAAAAAAAAAAAATCTGTGGGCCTAAAAACATTAATTTTTTTCTTTTGATTTTGAGGTGAAATATGACTGATCTTGACTGGCTTTGTGAGATTCACCCATTTGGGTATTAATGCTGATGGTACAATCACATCAGTTATGGATTTTAATCAGTGATTTTTATAAGAATGCTATATTTCTGATAAGACAGTTTGTCATGCAGATCAGCAAGGATTGTTGTACTGTATTATTTGAAATGCTAAACTGTGAGCGTCTAGATATGCTTAAAGCTAATGTGTACATTTTGTTTTAGTTTCCTCTTTGAAAAGCTTGTTCTGTGCAATGTGTATTTAAAAAGGATATGTGTGTGTTTTAGCAACTGCTACGAAATCCTTTATCCTGCTCAGTTCTGTGTGTCTGTTGTTGGGCCAAAGTCATGTCATTTACTTAAAAGAGTTGTGTGATAATAAATGACAAAAGCATGAGAGATGTGCTGTGGTGCTTTAGGACTTAATCTTCATTTATATATATATATATAATATATATATATATTCACAGTGACAATAGGAAAATCTTCATTTATATATAATATATATATATTCACAGTGACAATAGGAAAATTAATTGACAGAGATTGTTTTGGATTTACAGCAGCGCTAAGAAAAAAAAAATTATTATCGAGCTAAAGTTGGTTTTTGATTGAATGACTTCCGTTGTAAAAATTGTTAATTATTACTTTAGGGGCCGCTTAAATGACACCTTTCCTACTGAAATTCATCCCAGGATGGATGAATACCATCTCTTTTCAACAGGTCAGGTCTGCCCCAAAAACTTTTCCAGCTGTCTATGAACCCTATATTATTCTGCGGACACCACTTAGACAGCCAGCCATTGAGTGATGATAATCTGCTAAGTATCTCATCACTCCGACGAACAGGAAGGGGACCAGAGCAATTTACTGTTTCTGACATCGTACTTGTGAGTTCACACATCTCTTTAACGTTAATTGTAGTGATCTCCAACTGGCGATGTTGAATATCATTAGTGCCAACGTGATTTATAATCTTAGAGTATTTACGATTAGCATTAGCCAGCACTTTTAAATTTGCTCTGATGTCAGGCGCTCTGGCTCCCGGCAAACATGTGACTATGGTGGCTGGTGTTTCTATTTTCACGTTCCGTGTAATAGAATCGCCAGTTACTAGGGCACTTTCAATAGGATTCTCAGTGGGTGCATCACTGAGTGGGGAGAACCTGTTTGATGTTCTAATCGGAATGGAACAGCGGTGATTTATTCCGCGACTAGGCCACTTAACGCCTGCCTTGGTCCTGTAAGTGAAGTGTACAAATGTGCAGTGCTGGGTAGTAACTGATTACATGTAATTTGGATTATGTAACCATATGCCAAAAATTACGTACTTGCTATTAGATTATATTATGTTTTAAAATACTCTTTATCAGGCTAGTTACTTTTTTATTAATTGCATGATTATAATTCACACAATGGCAGTAAATCATTTATAATTTATTGATTCTCACAAATTCTTTTTCATGTTTTAAATTTTCCTTTCTAAAAAAGCATATCGCTTGAATACATTCAAAAAGTCTTCTAGTTTTGTGAAATTGTACATACAGACCAGCCACTAGTCAGGTGGCTAATAATTAAATGGAAAATTGAGAGGCCACAAAGCATCTGACCACTGGATTTACAGAAATCATTTCTCTTCTCAGAATTTGATTTACAGAATTTACAGAAATCAAATTCTCTTCTCGAGCCATTTACTTGAAACGGACAATCCGAACGAACCGATTCGCTAGAAAGAACCGGACCTCCCAACTTTCCTGTCCAGTAGGTGGCAGTAATGCGCCTGTCTCTGCTTATTCTGCGTCAGACTCGAGCAGAAGAAGGAAGTGACATTTTCAAGTGTCCTTGTACTGGTGTGGCTTCCTGAACGTTGCGGTCTGAAGGAGAAATCATCACAATGTTTAGGCACTTAAGGGTGAGATTTAAGATCTTTATGTCAGTTGTCATTGCATTTATCTGGCGAAAGCGATTGAATGTCTTTTCATAACACAGCCTGATTAGATTTATCCAGAATTAGAAACGCCGTTAGCATAGTAGCAGCTCTCATGACCTCCTGCTCAGAATATTATTGTATATAAGTATATTTTAATTTTATAAACAAAATAACTTTGTAAGAAATATAAAAATACTGTATTAGTACATTGATATGTACATTTATGCAATTAGTTTCACCAATCTCTCTCAAGCTCGATAAATTGGAGTTTCCTGGAGAGAATAACACGGTTGACGTTTATTGTTATTATTAAAATGATTATCTACGTGAGAGTTGTTTTTGATATTTGTTTATATGTATGTATATATATATATATATATAATTTGTTTTTCTCCGAAATTGTCTTTGTGCTTATATCACTGATTCTTGAGATAAGGGACAAAACATGTCCTACACATTTATGTTAAAAATAAATACAAAATTAATCAAAATAAAAGTACTTGAAAAGGAAAAGTCTAAAGAAAATCTGGATACTCAGGTCATTCATTTCTTTTATTTTTAAATAATTTTGTTAGTATTATTTAAATACATGCTCTATACTTGGAAAATACATGTAATTTAGCTTGTCCTCAGCATGAGGTCACAATGTAAAATTGCCAAACAAAGTGTTTAAAAATGCAACAAATTCAAAAATATACATTTAAATTGAAAGGCAGAGATCTGTAATATATCAAAGAATATAAAAAGTAAGTCTTGAATTACATTTTCCATTAAAAATGGCTATAAGTTGTGTCCTCACTTTGTGCCAAGTTAACTCAGTCAGGATTTTTTATCATTCTGAATAAATCAGGCAATGTCATGGTCATCTTTAACTCTGAGGACCCCTTTCCTATTTCCTGCTCATTGTGGATCTCTCAGTAGGACACACAGTCCTGGAAGTTTTATTTTTATAAATATTTTATGCAAACAATGTAGAAGTCTCTGCGGTCACAGCTTTAACATGTCAACTCCGTCATCCCGGTGTAATAGTTTCTGTAAATAGTTGTGGGATTAATCTGGGAATTTTTGACATGTTTATTAAGGCAGCTACAACTCAAAAAGAAAACGAAACTGCTCCACTGTACAACACGTGGTTAAGGTGGAAAAATAATCTATTTTGTCAACTCTGTCAGACATCAACTCCGTCAGGTTTTATGTCTGATGGTTGACAAGTGCACTTAAAAAGACTATATGATGTGATTTAATGTGTTTTTTTTGCATATGGGGAATTCTTCTAAGGTTGCTTCATGATTCTGTTTACATAAACTGTATATTTGGCCCCAGCTGGACCTTTGTCAACTCTGTCAGTTTTTAACACCGTCAGGTGAAGGTTTTTGTTCATTTTGAAAGAAATATATTATTCTTTTTTCAATTCGTTGTGTTAAAATATTAAAACATGATGATATGTCTGATTTACCTAAGAACATTGGTTATATATGTTTAATATTAAAAAGGAGGTTAGAGAATTAAGGAATTTAGGAACTAAATTGTTCATAAAAACACTAACCCAAGAAAAAAAAATAACTAGAGAATTATTATATATATATATATTTTTTTCAAGTAGCTCCTTCACTGAACACCATTATTGCATAATTGAAGACTTCACACTGTTGTTGGATGGATCAAATTAAAATATCATGCTTTTTAATGCATCTGATGGAGTTTACAAAACAAATTAAGTTCTGAAGTGAATAAATACATAAACATTTTCAGAAAAACCTGTTCCCTTACAAAGTTCATTAGCTGAGACCTTTGTCTACAAATATATCCATTTAAAAGTAATGTATTATTAAATAATAAAAACTAACTTCTAAAACATGTTTTGGCCCTTATCTCAAGAATCAGTGATGTGTATTAAATCAGCTCATAGAGGTCCAGTATAAGCAGATGAACAGAGGTTTTAGTGCACTGAAGTATTTCAGTTTTTCTCTCATTTTTGGAAGCTTTACAGCACATATTAATAAAAATGAAGAGTAATTGTTAATTTTAATCTAACTTTTTGGATTTTTTTCTCAGACTTGAGTTTACATTTCGTGATTCTGTTTTTTCCCATGAATTTTGTTGCAGAATTCTGAGGGAAAAGGTCCATAAAAAATATACATTATAGATATAATGTTTTTTCTTCAGAATTGTGAGACTAATAAGTCCAAATTGTAAGATGAAAAAGTCACACTTTTTATTCCGTGGCGGAAACAAGCTTCTACACTCTTGATAGTTTTAGCTTATGCACATAAATCTATTCAAATAATAAGCGTTGCTGTTGCTGTTATTTTCCAGACCCTCCAGCAGGTCTCCAGGCGGACCATATCCAGTAGCGCACCCAGACAGCTGGAGAATAAAGTCCCGGGCAAGCAGAAGTTGTTTCAGGTTAGTTCTGATCTAATCTAACTAGACATTTAGTCAAATCCTAAGATTTCACAGGTTTAGTTATTACGTCTATTTATTCGTCATTGGCACTCGCTAATGGTAATGTACAAGTTAAGACTGTAATTTGTTCCCAGGTTCTGGACTGATATTGTGGATGAACAGATAAGTACGAAATGATTCGCTAGTAGGGTTCACCTGTATAGTAGGCTGTATTACTAATCATTGCATGGATCATAATACTGAAATAGTATGAAGTGTCAAATTAAACAAGTAGTGTAAAGCTTCACTTATTCTATAACTGCGATTTCACTGGCTTTGACGCTGGCACATTCTGCTTATGGCAGTCTGGCGCTAAAATGAGGGTGGCTGTTGTTACATTATGCTGTTATATTATAAATCTTGAGAATAAAAATCTTTTCTTTAAATTGTTACTATGTGACTGAGATCAGTCTTGTTCAATTTGTGTTGGTGGTCTCGCCTACAGGAGTAAAATTGACCTTGATGATACTTGTATTAAAGGAGATCTGTAGCATTATTCTTAGTTCCTTTAGTGCAAATGCAGAATTTGGCTTTTCCTCTTTAAACTGTTTTTATGCTTGACACTTGTGGCCTCCCTAAAATTAAGTGTTGAAGTGTCAAATGCTAATATGCCATTTCTGCTTCTTTCAGGAAGACAATGGCATGCCGGTTCATTTGAAGGGAGGCGTTAAAGATGCTCTCTTGTATAGGGCGACAATGGCCCTCACTGTCTTTGGTAAGCTATAAATATTTGGCTTGCCATTTTGGCATTCATTTATGTTATTTGTGCTTTATCTGTCTTTTATCTGGAATTCATTTCACATGAGAAGAAGTCATAATAAAGGCATTGAACATTAACAGTTTAACCTTTTAGAAAATAATAAAATTAATTTACACAAAGTGTTATATACATTAATGTAACAAAGTGGTTTACTGGTTAAATTAAAATATGGAAGAAAAAATGTGTAATTATCTTTATAAAATAATGTTTTAATAATGCAAATATGTATAATAATGTTTTAATGTTTTTTGTGGGTCCTTCCATACAACTACAGTGATCATGACAGCTGTCATGCTTCAAAAAGAAACCACATAAAAGTAGTTCTTGCATGTTGTGCTATATTCCAGATTATGTGATCTATAGAAATATGTAAGGGATAATCCACGGCTAGCTGTGCATTAAACAATTTTAATGCACGACATGGAGAAAAAGAACCATCCGACACGAAGCGGAGTGCATTCAAATGGTTTAATGCACAGCTAGCCGTAGATTATTCCACTTATACCATGGTCATTTGCCAGCATTGACAACTTAAAACTGCTATTGATGTTTGATGTATTAAGGGTTTTTTAAATATTTTTTTATTTAAGATGAGCTGTTCTGCTAGTTCATATAGATTCTGATTTGTGTATATGATCGAGAAACATATGATCAAACTGTGCAAGTATTTCTGAACGTAACCACAGCAGTTACAGTTGCTTACAGTTCAATGTCTTGCATCAAGGGTTGTTCAGGACACTGCCATATTTTTTTGAACTTTGTACTCATTCAGTTCATTTTGTACACTGGAAAAACGTATTCTATCCCTCTATAAACAACAACTCCTCTTCTTTCCTCAGGGTGCGGTTATGTGGTGTATGCATTGATCAGCGCAGCACTGCCCAAGAAGAAGGATTGAACATGCCTCTCTATTCATGTGTCTGAGTTGTAAAGATTATTAATCCTCAGAATTATAAGTCTTGTCATTTATTTTGAATACATTGGATTAATATTTATTGATTGTACTATAAAGCGCAATCATTATGTAATAAAACGTTCCACTGTACTGACAGTCTGTGTTTTAAGTTCTCCACTAAACCATATTTTCACTACATTTCGTTAGATTTAAAGTCCGATAAAGCGGAAGTAACGACATCTTTTCTTTTGTATTGTGATGTGTATCCAAGTGTAATGGATTATCGAATAAGAAAAAATGTAGGGCAGAGATTTGGTTCTATGAATCGGCTGTTGATTGGATGTTGAGATGTGGGTGTGGCTCTTAAGTGGAGGCAGATGAAGGTGATCTTGCAGGGGTGGAGTTTAACCAGATTAAATGATTGGAGGAGTCCTGCATACATCACCAGAGAGGAGTCTGTGATTTTCAATGGAAGATCCATTGACATTTTGAGGTAAAAAATAAAAATGAAACCCATACATGGATGATTTTGTTTACAATAAGAACTATAACATGCATTTAGAAAATAGGTTTTAACCATTTATGCATAGAGGTCACTATAGTGGACAGCTATTTAAAAAGCATTTTCTTGCATATGCATGGGTTTTGATGGTATAGTTGCAGATCAACCTCTACGGTGAAATTGTAAAAAAAAAAAAAAAAATTTGTAGTAGTAAAAGTTGTAGTGTAATGTATGTAACAAGCTATTACAAGTAAATGCATGTTACTTGTAATGCATTACTTGTTACATCAAAAAAGTAATCTGATTATGTAATGCACGTTACTTGCAATGCATTACTTGTTACATCAAAAAGTAATCTGATAACTTAATGCACGTTACTTGCAATGCATTACTTGTTACATCAAAAAAGTAATCGGATTACGTAATGCACGTTACTTGCAATGCATTACTTGTTACATCAAAAAGTAATCGGATTATGTAATGCACGTTACTTGCAATGCATTACTTGTTACATCAAAAAGTAATCTGATAACTTAATGCACGTTACTTGTAATGCATTACTTGTTGCAATAAAAAAGTAATTGGATTACGTAATGCACGTTACTTATAATGCATTACTTGTTACATCAAAAAAGTAATCAGATTACGTAATGCATGTTACTTGTAATGCATTACTTGTTACATCAAAAAAGTAATCTGATTATGTAATGCACGTTACTTGTAACGGATTACTTTTTTGATGTAACAAGTAATGCGATTACGTAATGCACATAATGAGTAATGCATTACTTGTGACACTGAAAAAGTAATCTGATTACGTAATGCATGTTACTTGTAATGCGTTTACTTTTCTCCGAGGAGAGCTATGGTAGAAACGTGTCTATCTTGAACATAATCAGAATTATCAGCTAATAAGGGTAAATCAACATACTCCGGTAGACTGGAGGGAGCGTGAGTGTTTTCTACATAATCTGAGTTGGGTTTCCGTTGTACCTTGACAGGTTGTAGAGATCTCTGATGGAATCACGTCCTCATGTTCTGATATCAAAGACATGCATCAACTTGTCTGAAGTTTAATTGCATAATATTTTTTTGCACTTTTCACATGATTTTATATAATTTTATTCATTGGTTTGTACAATACACACCGTATTGGTGTGTTATTACTGTATTATGTTTAATACAGTATATCTTCAGTTAAAACCATAAATGCAAGTCCACTCAAGTGGACATCTGAAAATCTCTGAAAAATATGTGTAAAAAAATTCGGTAACACTTTCTATGAAGACCATGCTTATAATGAATTATAGCTCCATTTATACTTATTTATAACAAGCTATTACAAGTAAATGCATGTTACTTGTAATGCATTACTTGTTACATCAAAAAAGTAATCTGATTATGTAATGCACGTTACTTGCAATGCATTACTTGTTACATCAAAAAGTAATCGGATTACGTAATGCACGTTACTTGCAATGCATTACTTGTTACATCAAAAAGTAATCGGATTACGTAATGCACGTTACTTGCAATGCATTACTTGTTACATCAAAAAGTAATCGGATTATGTAATGCACGTTACTTGCAATGCATTACTTGTTACATCAAAAAGTAATCTGATAACTTAATGCACGTTACTTGTAATGCATTACTTGTTGCAATAAAAAGTAATTGGATTACGTAATGCACGTTACTTATAATGCATTACTTGTTACATCAAAAAAGTAATCAGATTACGTAATGCATGTTACTTGTAATGCATTACTTGTTACATCAAAAAGTAATCTGATTATGTAATGCACGTTACTTGTAACGGATTACTTTGATGTAACAAGTAATGCGACACGTAATGCACATAATGAGTAATGCATTACTTGTGACACTGAAAAAGTAATCTGATTACGTAATGCATGTTACTTGTAATGCGTTTACTTTTCTCCGAGGAGAGCTATGGTAGAAACGTGTCTATCTTGAACATAATCAGAATTATCAGCTAATAAGGGTAAATCAACATACTCCGGTAGACTGGAGGGAGCGTGAGTGTTTTCTACATAATCTGAGTTGGGTTTCCGTTGTACCTTGACAGGTTGTAGAGATCTCTGATGGAATCACGTCCTCATGTTCTGATATCAAAGACATGCATCAACTTGTCTGAAGTTTAATTGCATAATATTTTTTTGCACTTTTCACATGATTTTATATAATTTTATTCATTGGTTTGTACAATACACACCGTATTGGTGTGTTATTACTGTATTATGTTTAATACAGTATATCTTCAGTTAAAACCATAAATGCAAGTCCACTCAAGTGGACATCTGAAAATCTCTGAAAAATATGTGTAAAAAAATTCGGTAACACTTTCTATGAAGACCATGCTTATAATGAATTATAGCTCCATTTATACTTATTTATAAGCAAGTATTACTATTTTATAAACATATTTATAAAGACTTATTAAGACCTATACCACATTATAAGAACAGTTGTTACATTTATATTATTTATATAATTAATTATAAATCATGCATTTGCTTTTTCAATGCTCATGCTCATAATCCATTATACACTGATTTATAAGTATTAATTAGTCAGTCGTATGGTTCCATGAATGTATTTATAAAGATGCAACCTGCATTGCTATAATGTTATTATATTATAGTTACAATGACTTTTTAGTAATTCAGATTTATTTCTGTCAAATAAGTGAATATATTGTTATTAATAGCCGTGTTTTGTTCTTATCAATACTTATTGTGAGTAACAATAGTTACTACTCTCTATAAATGCATCATTGTTGGCTTTAAGTAAAGTGAAAACACAGGATGCAATTTTCCTAAAGAAAATGTTAAGAAATCATGAAGATGTGTTCAATAAACATTTTAAGTTGCTTACTTGTAAATGTAACTAATGAACAATAATAATAGAAATCATTAATACAAACAGTTGGACACTTTTTAAAAAATCTTTTTTAATGTTACATACTTGCAAAACACTGCAACAATATTTTTAAAGTATAATTCCAAACTGCTATTAGCAATACCATGCATATGGCTGAGGGGATAAAATTCATGACCTCTAATACAAACATTAGCCATTAAAGACATAATTAATAACTAATTGGTACAGCAAACAAGAGTCTATGGAACTATTTTATATATGATCATTTATAAATTGGTGTATAATGGATTATGAGCATGAGCACTGAAAAAAAAAATGCATGGCTTATAAGTAATTATAAAAAATAATACAAATGTATCTATAACTGTTCTTATAATGCAGTATAGGTCTTAATGAGTCTTTATAAATATATTTATAGAATAGTAATACTTACTTATAAATGGGCCTATAAATCATTATAAGCATGGTCTTCATAGAAAGTGTTACCATGCCCTAAGAGCAATAAAGGGGGAAAAGTTATCATAATCCATGCATGAAAGGGTTAAAAATAGGTGGTTTTTAAAACATATACATGTACATTCATTGCAATACAGCATCTCATCTTGATCCCATTATTTTATTTAACATTTTGCTGAACTGAAACAAAAGTGTTAAAAATAAGACTGTCCCTAAATAGGCCTATGTATAATTTAGAAATATGTAGGCCTAACCTTTATTTCAAAGTGAAGTTTGACTGGGGACATGGGAATTTGCCTGTCAGGTGCTTCAAAAAGTTTGTTATTATTAGGAAATAATCATGAATTTGTGTTAATTGGGTTATTGGCTATCTGTGCATGAAAAACCATGTGGCATGAAACTTGATTAACATTTTACGTAAAATATCCAATATTGTTTCATGGGGACATAAAATCCACCAAACTGTAGGAATAACCCACAAACTTAAAAATAAGTTCCTAAGTTGGTAGTTGTAGTATTTATGAGAAAAATGCATCTATGGTATAAAAACGCCATTGTATGACGTGACCTGATCTCCCTCTACCGGCAGCTTACGACACACTTAAAAGTAGGCTACATACTTTACCATCGAAGAATGTGTTTCTAGTACGCAGCTGTAGTATGTGATTTAGCATGCGGTCTCTCTGCACAGCAAGCAACGCGACAACCAAAGTTTTAAATAACGAGGCCGTCTTACTGACAAACGTGAGGACTTTTATACATACTTCGTTATAGTCAGCTTCGTTATTAACAAAACGTTCAACGGTCACGTGCTTGTACTAAGGTACTGAAAGATTACGCAAAATTATTGAATTACGTATGTAAATTAGATCAATTAATTTACTTTACGAATGTAAATTAAATGTAGCCTATATTTTATTCATTCTATTTATTTTTTTCCGAGTGCAGAAACTGAGACATTATTATGGAAGCTTGATAAAAATAAAATTATATATATATATATATATATTTAAAAATGAATATATAGTAGCCTATTAAAACTTAAAGCATCACCTCATCTGCATCCCACTGAAGTGGATTTCAGCACATTCTTCCCGTATCTCTGATTTAAAAGTGGGGGCTCCATTCTTGAGGAATTTCGTAAGGGAGAAAAGTTGGGAACAACCCCCTATTTAGTGTCAGGTTGTGCTCAGATACCTCCCATTCTCACAGAGGTTTCCCTCACTGCTGGAGGAGCGCGAGGAGCCTCTCATTCTGTCTGTCTGGAGCGGGACTTCACTTCAGCCTTCACTTTCCATTTGTGATACTGACGAACTTTAACAGGTCTGATTACGGTTTCTTTACTTCATTCAATCTCTTCTCTGGATTTGCATGGGAAATTTAATTCACGTGATCAGTGAATGAAATAAACGTTTAATATTTATAAAAATAAATATTAGTCGGGGAGTTTTAATGTCTGTAATTTCGCAGCAAGTTGTGTGGATGTGACATGTTTAGTGTATTTAATCACAATTTATAATTTTTTTTATGTTTTATGTTAGCACTGAAGCGTCTTATTTATGAAATCGTGCAATTTGAGCAAATAGGCTACTAGAGGAAAAAAAGTTTTTAGGTTTTAGTTTAAATGTTTAGCAGAAATCATATTGAGATATTAATTAATTCACGTTGGTCCCATCTATAGCCTATTAATCACATTAATAATTTTTCATATTCACTGCACTTGTGTAAAGCTCCACATGGAGGCGCTCGTGAGCCGTAACGCAAATCTCTTTCTCAGTGAGGAGTAATTCTGCACTGTAATTCGGTTACTAATCTAATAGTCATTTACATATTCATTGTTTAAATGAATGTTTAGGCCACATTAAGTACAGAATAAAAAGTACACCAAGAATGTTTTGGGATGATGATGATGATGATGCTACTGTGCAATGAATACAGAAATAAGGTTGATTTGTTTTTTTCTTCTCTTTGTAGATTAATTAATGAGCTGCTGACTGTGTGTGTATAAACATGAAGATCAGGCTGTCTTTGGCCGCTGCTGCACTCTTTACTCTATTACTGAATTCAGTCGAGGCTCAAGGTATAGTCACATGCGGTCTATCTCTCTTCTATTTTAAACTTTTATTTTATTTTTTTACAGTGAAATAGCCTATGTTTTTGGACACTATAAGTGTATATACAACCTTAACTTTTTGAATATTGTATATTAAGCTGTATTAATACTTAGACCATACTTAAGTTATATAATTGACTTATACAGCACATAGTTATGTACTATATATAGTCATAGATTTATAGAAAGACATAGTTCAATAAGCTATGAAATGAAGATTTACTAACAAAGTATGTGCTATATTTGTTTAAAAATTTTACTTGTCATGTTAAGTGTGATTTCAGTGCTCCTAAAGGTACACTTACACACACACACACACATACAAAAAAAAAAAAAAAAAGTAATGTAATCTGCCATTTGTAGCGGGGCATGTCTCTGTAGCGTGAAACAAAGCAGTCTGGGATTGTCATCACCTCCTCTATGAGTCAGTTATTGTCCAATGAATTACCACAGTAATTACATGAAGAGCTCAAACGAAAACATTATTACAAAAGCATCATTATTAAACAACAGAAAAAGGTTCAACTGCAGACCTTTTAATTGATTTTTGCAGTATGAGTTAGGATTTTTAACAGCTCAGAAGCGTTCTTAGGGCAAAATGCAGTCTAATAGACGACAGTTTTTGTTTTCTTGCGGAGACTCAATTCTCTTAAGTCAAACTCAAATGTGCAGTAATCATGAGTTAAAAGATATGCAACAAAATCACTTAGTTTTGAACAGTTTGAACACTGTGTAGCAGGATCAGGGATGCCAGATCCCAGAAAAAATTCCAGCTCAAAACTGACTCAAAACCAGCCTAAAAGGAATGAAAACTAGCCTAATTCCTGATTCCGTCCCTGAGCTGTTAAAAATCCTAACCCCAACATCCAATCAGTGGTGGGATTCTCATAATTTTTATAATATTTATTTTATGCTTTATTTTTTCTAAATTTATAGCTACACTATAAAAAAAATATTTTCATGATTTGTTATCACATTTTTTTCTTTTGTCAAATCAACTTAAATAATTATTGTGGTTCAGATAACATAATATTTTGAGTTTCTGTTGATTAAACCAATCACCTTCATTGTATTAACTCAAATTTTTTAATTTCAATGAACTTAAAATTTTAAGGCAAGGTAACTTACTTTTTTAAGTTAAACCAACAGTTCTTTTTTAAGTGACTAGTTATGTATTATAGCCATATTTAATTATTTAATCTGTGTGTATATATATATATATATATATATGCTTTTAATTTTTCTTTTACTTTATCATTTTTAAGCATCTTTGCATGATAAATGATTTTTTGAAATGTAAGATATAAATCTGAATAACAGTGTCACAACATGTATAAGCTAGTTTTTGCCTTAAAATGGATATTGTCCTTTCACTCTCCACGTTCTTTATATATTTCCTCTTACATTAAATTAAAATCCTGATAATTTTTAAGAGTTTGCATTTTTAAAACAGCCCAATTGACCCTGGCATCTCTGAGCTGGATACACATGTATAATCAGTAGTAAAATGGATGTGTTTTCTCCCACATGATTTGAAGTTGTTTTAGTTTAAGAGGGATATATAATTAAAGTCCCCACACAGCATCACTTTATCCCAGTGACAGCTGTCTCGGGCGAAAATGATGTGAGAACCTGAGGATGGAGTTTGATTCAACTGGAAAACCAAATGGAAACTTTCGTTTTTTGTTTTTTTTTTGTGCTGTAACAGAATGGAAAGATGTAACATGAGAGGGCTGAAGTAGTCCTCAGACAGCACAAAGACAAAGAGCCTTTTTAGGTTTCCTCACGAAAACGCTGAGTTGCAATCCATATGGAAAGTTAATATGCAGTAATGTTTAATGTCAGCACATGTTGCGGAATTACTTTGGCATCTGGTCGGCTTCTCCGGGAGACTCCAGCCTCTTTTCCGAGCTGCCTGGCAACGGCGCTAGCCAGAAAGAATGCCTGACTGGCTGGAGGTTATTGACGCGGGGCAGACTCTCTCTCCGGGGGACGAGAGAAGCGCTCTCCTGTCGGGCCTCCTCGTCCTGAAGTTTCCAGAAACTCAACACGAGCATACGTTTCTGTCATTTTCGTTATTAAACTGTCAACAGAGCCAACAAAGCTGTCCGGTTCCATTATTTCACACGAGTTCACTGAGCTGGTATTAAAGCTCGCGTCTTAAGCACATGGTAGGTGGTGTTTCATACGCGGTTTGTGCGCGCGGGTGCCGTGACACCTCCCGTAAGATGCCTCAGCTTGACATCTGTGAATCAGTGAAGACTCGTGGGTTCAGAGAAGGGCAGAGGCCTGTCCGGACACAGACTGTTTGAGTTTGATGCGTCAGGTTGGTGAGCATTCTTTCTCCAGCAGGTCGTGTTATTTGTCGTTTGCCTGGTGTGTTTCCTCCACCGTTTATTTTAAAATGATATTCTGCTGCTCTGGCCTCCATCCACGCACACGTCTTTCCACCCTTCTTTTTCTTTGTGCATGTGACATATCGCCACGTACTCATTGTCCAGCTGGCCATTAGGTAGAATTAAGAAAGGTGGTGCATGGAAAAAGATGATCAAGGTTTCTACAGGGAAGATCTGCTCTTATAAAGAGCAGACACTGTGGATCTTCATCACCTTGTTGATGAAGAGTAGTAATAAATGCACTTGTTTAATCATCATAAAAATAAAGGTTTCAATTAGAATCAAATTTAATTCTCTACACTGCAAAAAAAGATTTTCTTACTCAGATTTTGTCTTGTTTTTCCAGTACAAATATCTAAACATTCTTAAATCAAGATCAAAATTTACTAGAGAAGCAAAATGAGTAGGATTAGTTTACTTCAGAATTAAAATTTCCTGTTAATTTACTCACCCCCATGTCATCCAAGATGTTTATGTCTTTCTTCAGTCGAAAAGAAATTAAGATTTTTGAGGAAAACATTCCAGGATTTTTGTCCATATAGTGGACTTCGCTGTTGTACAACGGGTTGAAGATCCAAATGTCAGTTTCAGTGCAGCTTCAAAGGGCTCTACATGATCCCAGACAAGGAATAAGGGTCTTATCTAGCAAAACGATCGGTCATTTTCTATTAAAATAAAAATGTATATACTTTTTAACCACAAATGCTCGTCTTGCACTGCTCTGCGATGTGCCACGCATTACGTAATCATGTTGGAAAGGTCACGTGTGACGTAGGTGAAAGTACAGATCCAGTGTCTACAAAGCAAACGTGCAAAGACTAAGTTAAACGGCCTTTACAAAAAAAGGTAAAACAACGATGTCGGACGATTTTGAAGTTGGAGGAGAAAATGAGATGGAGTTTTTCGCTCTACCGTGGTACGTCACACGTGACCTTTCCAATGTGATTACGTAATGCATGGCGCATCGCAGAGCTAGTGCAAGATGATCTTTGTGGTTAAAAAGTATTACACCTTTTGAAGCTGCATTGAAACTGCAGTTTGGACCTTCAACCCGTTGAACCCCAGTGAAGTCCACTATATGGAGAAAAATCCTGGAATGTTTTCCTCAAAAACCTTTATTTCTTTTCGACTGAAGAAAGAAAGACATAAACATCTTGGATGACATGGGGGTGAGTAAATTATCAGGAAATTTTCATTCTGAAGTGAACTAATCCTTTAAGTCTTGCTTTCTGAAAAATGTATTAAAATTAAGTGAGTTTATGATTAAAACAATAAAAGATAAGATAATCGTGTTTTCCAGATCATTTTTTCTTGTTTTAAAGGGGTAGTTCACCCAAAAATGAAAATTCTTTCATCATTTACTCCCCCTCAAGTTGTTCCAAGCCTGTTATGAATTTCTTTGTTCTGTTGAACACAAAGGAAGATATTGGTAACCAAGCAGATCTCACCCGCCCATTGACTGCCATAGTAGGAAAAAAAAAATACTATGGCAGTCAATGGGGGGTTTTGCTGTACACAAATCTTCCTTTGTGTACAGCAGAACAAAGAAATTCATACAGGTTTGGAACAATTTGAGAGGGAGTAAATGACAGAATGTTCATTTTTGGGTGAACTATCCCTTTAAGCATAAACTCACTAAACTTTGATACATTTTTTTAAGAAAACAAGACTTATCTTAAGTCATTTTGGTTCTCAAGAATATGTATCTTGATTTAAGAACGTTTAGATATTTGTACTGGAAAAAGTAAAAAAATAAATCATCAATAAAGCATGTTCTGGTGCTTTAAAAACCCAGAAACAAAAACACTGATCTGAAGAAACTAATCAATAAGAACTTTCTCCCCTTTAAAAGTTTCAATCAACCTTTATTTTTAAGTGTGCTAAACACTATTGTAATATTGCACTCTGCTGGTAAAATATACTAATTCATATCTGTGAAATGAAGCATGTTTATTATCCTTTATTGGTTACATTTTGGATGAGATCACCTGTTTTTCCTCTGCATTCTTTGCATTCAAGACATTACCCTGACAGCCGAGATTTACATCAATCATCAGCATTCATGCATGCGGATGTAACATGGATGTTGAGCTCGTACTGTAAGTGGACATCTCATCATCGGCAGAGATGAGATCCACACAGTTTGATGTAGATCACATGTCAATAATGTCTATGACGGAATATCATTTTGAAAAACTTTTGTAGCCTCCCTGTGTGTTGTTCTTTGTGTACATTGAAACAGTGTAATAAGTTGTTCACCCAGCAACTTTCTCATGTACACATGCATGATACTACAACCAGACGAATGTGGGTAGTTTTCCTCCTCATATATATGCGTGATTGTACATTTTCCTTCAAACCTCTTAATTAGGAGTGTTGTCTTGTCACGTACACCTTCTGTATGAAAAGGAACTACACAAAAGTCTGTCATGACAAGTTGTGTATTCTTTTTATGAGATTTGCAATGGATGTGTGGCTTTGGTAAAACTCGTTAGCCTCGTTGGAATATATGTATATATACGAAGTGTATATATAACATATATGTATATTTTTGTTTTTTACTTTTGACAGAGCCATCTGGACATCTTTGACATCTTGAAAACTCGATTCCATTGTATAATCAATATCTTGGAATGGACATGATTTATTTTTGTCACCAGAGTTCTGTTTCCAGTGAACGGGCATGCCTTGTATTGACTGCATTCAGCATGCATTGGATGGTTGTCTGCACATGGATTGGCGATGACGTTTTGTTTGTAATAGGTCTTGAAATGTGTTTAGTTCTTCTCTGCTTGAGCTGCAGACCATGAGATTCCAGGTTATGCAACTCAAGAAAAGGCCATTTGATCCGAAATGGCTTCCGTCACCTTCTTATGTTGTGTTTTGTCATCTTTACTCTTGGTTGTGTTTGTCTTGCCCAACAATAAACAAGTCAACTTCAGTCCTGAAGTGTTTGTCGTTGGGGTCGTTAAAAATAATCTTTTGTTTCTTCAAAATATCTTATTAATTCAGATATGGCATTTTCTCGTGATCTTGACTCTTTTATCCTCTTGTTTGCAGTGGAGCCTCCTTCAGACTTGAAATTTAAAATCCTAAATGAAAACACAGTGCAAATGTCATGGAGGAGGCCTTCGTCTCAGATACGGGGCTACAGAATACAAGTAACATCAGATACAGGTGCGTTATGCACATATTACAGCATCTGCATGTCTTTCGATCAGCTTTGAGTGACTGATCCTCTGACTTGATATCTCATTATCTGTTCCAGATGATTCGAAAGATTTTACTCTTCCTCCCTCGGCCACAAACACATCAATCACGGATCTAACTCCAGATGTTGACTATTCAGTGTCAATCAGTTCATTTGATGGTGCGGAAGAAAGTATCCCTATCCTCGGGCAATTAACAAGTAAGTGCACACCCAACGCCCTTTCTCTTATGAGTTTTGTTTTTTAAGGTAAGCAGCTACTGTTTCACATATTCATGGTTAGGAATTTGTTCATGTGTTGAAGGAAAGTTTAAATTTATTGGTGTTTCCATCAATTAAAAATTTCTAACATGTTTTCCTTACACCTTGAATACATGTGAGAGTACACAACCACTTAAATGTATTTTTAAGTAAAATTAAAAGTAAAACAGCAGGTTTTCCCTTGTATAATCAATTAAGTATAGAGCCCTGCATATATATACACTACCAGTCAAAAGTTTGGACACGGTAAGATTTTTAATGTTTTTAAAAGAAGTTTCGTCTGCTCACCAAGGCTGCATTTATTTAATTAAAAATACAGTAAAAACAGTAATATTGTGAAATATTATTACAATTTAAAATAACTGTTTTCTGTTTGAATATATTTTATAAAGTAATTTATTCCTGTGATCAAAGCTGAATTTTCAGCATCATTACTCCAGTCTTCAGTGTCACATGATCCTTCAGAAATCATTCTAATATGCTGATCTGTTGCTCAAGAAACATTTATGATTATTATCAATGTTGAAAACAGTTGTGTACTTTTTTTTCAGGATTCCTTGATGAATAGAAAGTTCAAAAGAACAGCATTCATCTGAAATACAAAGCTTTTGTAACATTATACACTACCGTTCAAAAGTTTGGGGTCAGTAAGAATTTTTATTTTTATTTTTTTGAAAAGAAATGAAAGAAATGAATACTTTTATTCAGCAAGGATGCATTGAATCGATCTAAAGTGACAGTAAAGACATTTATAATGTTACAAAAGATTATATTTCAAATAAATGCTGTTCTTGTGAACTTTCTATTCATCAAAGAATCCTGAAAAAAAAATATTGTACACAAATATGTTGTACAATTGTACACAATAAATGTTTCTTGAGCAGCAGATCAGCATATTAGAATGATTTCTGAAGGATCATGTGACACTGAAGACTGGAGTAATGATGCTGAAAATTCAGCTTTGATCACAGGAATAAATGACTTTATAAAATATATTCAAACAGAAAACAGTTATTTTAAATTGTAATAATATTTCACAATATTACTGTTTTTACGGTGTTTTTAATTAAATAAATGCAGCCTTGGTAAGCAGACGAAACTTTATTGAAAAACATTAAAAATCTTACCGATTCCAAACTTTTGACCGGTAGTGTATATCATGGCCACAAATTAAGAAATTGTTAGTAAATCGTGCACATGATATAATAATTTGTTCCCTTGTATTGATTTAACTAAAACAAGGGAACAAATTATTACAACGTTGCCACGTTTTAGTAAAACGAGGGAAGGAATTATTATATTGTGCACAGAATTTAGTAAAATGAGGGAACAAATTATTTATCGTGTGCGCAATTTAGTAAAACAAGGGAATTAATTATTATATTGTGCGCACGATTTAGTAAAACCAGAGAACAAGTTATTTTATTGTGCGCACCATTTAGTAAAATGAGGGAAGAAATTATTTTATCGTGTGCACAATTTAGTAAAATGAGGGAATGAATTATTATATTGTGTGCACGATTTAGTAAAATGAAGGATCGAATTATATCGTGCGCACAGTTTACTTAAAATGAGGGAACAATTTAGTAAATTGTGGCCACAATTTAGTAAAACGAGGGAACAAATTATTATATTGTGCTCACGATTTAGTAAAATGAGGGAGCTATTTATTATATATTGTGCACAATTTAGTAAAACAAGGGAATTAATTATTATATTGTACACATGATTTAGTAATGAGGGAACAAAATTGTATAAATTGCGCGCACAATTTACTTAAAACGAGGGAACAGATTAGTAAATTGTGGCCACAATTTAGTAAAATGAGGAAACAAATTATTATATCGTGCACACAAAACGAGGGAATAAATTATTATTATATTGTGCGCATGATTTAGTAAAACGAGGGAGCAAATTATTATATTGTGCGCGCGATTTACTTAAAACGAAGGAACGAATTAGTAAAACATGCTGACGTATTAGTAAGTTGTGGGAACAAATTGTTAATTCACGGCCTCGATATACATATTTTTTCACATCGCATGTGCGGGGCTCCGTACATTTTTAATGTTTTTTGAATATATTAAAAGGTTAGTTAACCCAAAAATGAAAATAATGTCATTTATTACTCACCCTCATGCCGTTCCACACCCGTAAGACCTTCGTTCATTTTCGGAACACAAATTAAGATATTTTTTGATAAAATCCGATGACTCACTGAGGCCTCCATAGCCAGCAATGACATTTCCTCTCTCAAGATACATTAATGTACTAAAAACATATTTAAATCAGTTCATGTGAGTACAGTGGTTCAATATTAATATTATAAAGCGACGAGAATATTTTTGGTGCACCAAAAAAACAAAATAACGACTTATATAGTGATGGCCGATTTCAAAACACTGCTTCATGAAGCTTCGGAGCGTTATGAATCTTTTGTGTTGAATCATGATTCGGATCGCATGTCAAACCGCCAAACTGCTGAAATCACATGACTTTGGCGCTCCGATCCTCTGATTCGACTCGCTGATTCATAACACTCCGAAGCTTCCTGAAGCAGTGTTTTGAAATCGGCCATCACTATATAAGTCGTTATTTTGTTTTTTTTGGTGCACAAAAAATATTCTTGTCGCTTTATAATATTAATATTGAACCACTGTACTCACATGAACTGATTTAAATATGTTTTTAGTACATTTATGGATCTTGAGAGAGGAAATGTCATTGCTGGCTATGCAGGCCACACTGAGCCATTGGATTTCAACAAAAATATCTTAATTTGCGTTCTGAAGATGAACGAAGGTCTTACGGGTGTGGAACGGCATGAGGGTGAGTAATAAATGACATTATTTTCATTTTTGGAAGAACTAACCCTTTAATACTGAAGATCCAGACAGCAAATAAGTATCAAATCATTGACTCTTGTTGAGGAGATATTTGATATTGCTATAGATGAACAACATCTCACACTGACGGAGAGAACTGAGCCATTTCTAGAGACCAAAATATAATAGAGTTTTCGGAGTGGCCTCCTTTGACTTAATATCCATAATGCAATAACCCACAATACTCTAGGATAGACAACATACTGTAGGATATATCGCATAGCAATACACTTAAAACATTCAGAATACTTTAGTAATTGCATAGCGATACCCATTCAACCACCCACAACACACTAGCATTGTGATGGTTTTGAGGATTTGAATGGACAAGAACCATTCGTTTTCTTCAAAAAGAAAGAGATCTTGAGATCTACTGAGCAAAATTACAAAACAAAGTACTGTTGATAATTAGTTGTGATAAATCCATTTGCCAAAAGGAATCATAAGCTTTCAAGACACAGACCTAACTTCTTCTCCTATTACAGTTCAATCCAGCAACACGAGTGGGACTAGGAAGCCACAGTCAGAGGCTATCAGTGAGTATATTTAATTTTAACCATTTCTTCATAATTACAGATACAGTCTTGTTTCTTGTCGTCTATGAAATGGAATTTTATATGCAATGTATTAGATCACTTTTTTCCTTTAGATTTTTTTCATCTGACCACAGCTCGTGAAAAAAAGATTGCTCAAGGCTGTGGTTGGCAATGTAAAAATTGCCTTTAATTGAAAGCATTAAAATAGAATCAGAACTTATAAAAATTTTCTTCGTGCTGTTAGAAGTGGCTGTTATAACACAGAGGGCTGAGGTTCCTTCTAGCCTCATTCATTGACTCTCGCACGGTCAGACATCATGTTTTAAACTAATGGAAAGGATTACAGTCCTGACCCAATTCCACTCCTTCTCTTGTGAGTCCAAATCGTGAGTACCAGATCCAAAAAAAATCCCAATGAAATTCCAAAAAAGCAGTTTTGGAAAAGCATTTTTTGTTTTGGTTTGGAAATGTTGAAGGACACTGCCAGAGTCATTAATAACTGAGTAAGTGTAGCTGCAATATAAACATATGTAAAACAGACAGCTTTTAAAACAACAACAGCATTTATTGCTCATTAATGTGTCAAAACAAATAAGCGAAACGATGAAGACTGTAACAAATAGTTTGCTCTTATATTATTATTTGTCTTTCTCTCATGTCTTTTCTCTTCATTCCCTTGTCATGCAGAGTGTTCAGTAAGTGCTATCACAGATCTGGTTTTCCTGGTGGATGGCTCTTGGAGTGTGGGAAGAGAAAACTTTAAATTTATCCGGAGTTTCATTGGGGCAATGGCGGGAGCCTTCGACATTGGAGAGGATAAGACCAGAGTGGCTGTGGTACAGTACAGCTCAGATACCAGGACAGAGTTCAACCTGAACCAGCATTTCAGACGGCCTGATGTCCTACGAGCCATTAAAAATCTGCCCTACAAGGGTGGTAATACCATGACAGGTGTGTAAAATATTTACCATACCATGATTTTGCCAATTAGGACTTGTTCCTGGATAAACATCCTTGTTGGTCTTGGAATAAAACTACTCAACATTAATCAACCAATCAGATTTTGGGGATTGGGAAAGGGTTTGGGTTGGGGTTTGGTTTAGAGTGTGAATAACATTCTTATCAAATTTAACTTTACTTATAAAGCACATTTAAAACAAAAGTTGACCAAAGTGCTTATTACCAAAAATCATGAAACAAACAATTTAGGTCTATATACAGTAATTGTGGTAACACATGGGTAATGTAGGAACATGTCCTACTTGGCAAAATTATGCTCAAAATGTCATTTATTATCTAAATTTCAAACATAAAAAGTTTTTTTTACAAGTATATTTTAACACCAACCCGATTAAAAGAGGTTCTGTAGCAGTAGCCGTTTGTAGTCATCATCCAACATGTACGAATTTGTATCTTGGTGTCTTACATGCTCAACCAGGTGATGCAGTTGACTATCTGGTGAAAAACACTTTCACTGAGGCGGCAGGAGCCAGGAAAAGCTTCCCAAAAGTGGCCATGATCATCACGGATGGAAAGTCGCAAGACCCAGTAGGGGAGTATGCCACACGGCTGAGGAACATTGGAGTAGAGGTCTTTGTCCTGGGTATGTGTCTATACATCTGTTGAATATGTATCTGTAATACAGAACTCTTATTCAAGCCGCAGTTCATGTCTTTAGGTATCAAAGGAGCAGATGAGGATGAGTTGAAGGAGATGGCCTCCACTCCCCACAGCAAGCATGTCTATAATGTTCCAAACTTTGACATGATCAATCAAGTGCAGAAAGCGCTCATCACTGAGGTCTGTTCTGGTGTGGAGGAGCAGCTAAATTCCCTTGTAAGCAGAGAGGAAGGTACAACCCAACACATGCATTCACAATCTAGCTAAACTCATAGAGAATTGACCAGTTAAAGAAAGATTTATAAATGATCTACCCATGTTTTCGCAGTTGTTGAACCAGCTTCGAACCTCAGAGTGACAGATATCTCCTCCAAATCCATGAGAATTACGTGGGAATCGTCTACTGGTGCCATCACAGGCTATAAGCTGCAGGTCTTTCCCATAATTGCTGGCGCCAAGAAGCAGGAGATCTACACAGGGCCCACATTCACCATGGCCAATGTCAGAGACCTGTCCCCTGAGACAGAGTATGAGATCAGTCTGTATGCCCTCAAAGGTCTGACCCCTAGTAAGCCACAAGTTGTCACAGAGAAAACTCAGCCCGTGAAAGTATCTACAGGTGAGATGCTAACTACTAATTTATCCAAAGTGTCAGTCCCCCCTGAGTATCCATCCTGAGTTTGAAAAGAATAGTTCATCATTTTGTCATCATTTACATTTGTTAGGCTCAAAATTATCAGAGGCTGTCAAGCACTAAAAATGACAAAGAAGCACCATAAAAAAGTAGTTCATTTGACTCATCCAGACTGTAGATTGGGGCAAAAATCTGGGAAATGTTGTATAGTGAATTCCAGCCTTAAAGAGATCCACGCTTATCTGTGTATTGGTCCTTGCTGATATCTGTACCTTCCAAATGCTCATTCCAAGATTAAAATTTACATCAGACAAACAGGTTGTAAAATTTTGTGTTTTGTGCCCTACAGAGTGTTCCCTAGAGGTTGATGTCCAAGCCGACGTTGTCCTCCTGGTGGATGGCTCGTACAGTATAGGACTGGCTAACTTTGCTAAAGTCAGAGCCTTCCTCGAAGTGCTCGTCAATTCTTTCGACATCGGACCCAACAAAGTGCAAATCAGCTTGGTTCAGTACAGCAGGGATCCTCACACTGAGTTTGCTTTGAACAAGCACCATGACATTGCAGCTGTGGTCAAGGCGATCCGCGCCTTCCCCTACCGTGGAGGCTCCACCAACACTGGCAAGGCCATGACCTACGTGAGAGAAAAGATCTTCATGTCAGGCCGTGGTGCTCGTGATAATGTGCCGCGAGTCATGGTGCTCATCACGGACGGCAAGTCCTCAGATTCTTTCAAAGACCCTGCCAACAAACTAAGGGATACAGACGTAGAGATTTTTGCCGTGGGAGTCAAGGAAGCCGTGCGCACCGAGCTGGAGGCGATTGCCAATGCTCCTGCTGATAACCATGTGTTTGAGGTGGAAGACTTTGATGCTTTTGAGCGGATCTCCAAGGAACTGACCACATCCATCTGCCTAAGAATTGAGCAGGAGCTCCATAACATCAGGAAAAGAAGTATGTGACAACTTTCGTTTAAGCTATTTATTGTTTTCTTTCTGAAATTTCTGTTAATATTTATGTGTGTGAGCTAGATGGATGGCTTACCATGATTTCACCAAAGGAAAGCCTCATTTCCACTGAAATTACCTGGAACAATTTGTCCCAGGAACTTTTTTCCCTCAGACCTGTTGCTGTCTGCATTTCCATCGTGGTTTAAAGTAGTGTGAAGATTAGTCCGGTGACGTAGGACTATGCACGACTTTCTAGTTCCCGCTGGATTTCGTCCTTCTCATATAAGCTTTACCTCGTTGTCAGTCCATCAGTCGTAATTTTTAAACTCCATTGTTGATTCGAATAGCAAACAACTCTTAATGCACGCACCGCAACAGACTTTTAAAAATGGTGGTTGAAATAATATGCTGCGTGGAGTCGACCAATCAAAATGCTGCGTGAACTCTCAACCAATCATCATCTTCAGCACCCAAGTCCCACCCCTGAAAAACTTTGAAAAAGTTCACTAGCAGGGACTTTCTGAGGGGCGAATTTTTACCCAGAACATCATTTAGACCCTGGTCCCTGCGGTCGAAACACACCGAGCCCAAAGTCCCTAGCTTATTTCTGTGGTGGAAATGCGGCTTAAGACTGTTTCTGGATCAGCAAACTTGATGGTCCTGGAACAACATTCTTATCAGCCTAATCTATTCCTTCTGACAGGCAGTTTACTCTGGGTAGTTTTATGCTTAGTTTAGGATAGGGTTCAGACTGTGTTTGTTTGATGAGAATGTTGTTCCAGGACGGATAAAAGATGATCCAGGAACACGCCCTCCTTGACAAAATCACAGTTACAAATATTGTTTCATAACACAAGCAGTTATGCAATTACTAAACTCTGGAAACATCTGTTAAGGGCTGCTTAGGCATAATAAATGTCATGAGCAATAAATAAATAATCAACATCATTATAAAGCAATACTAAATTGTTTCAGTTTCAGTTTTATTATTTGTTTTTTCATGTATATTTAGAATTTATAACTGCAGTGCCTTTTAAAGTGCTTTTTGCTAGAGCAAAAAGACCAAACTCAAAGCATTGAGGATACACTTTTAAAGAAAATATACACATTGCCTTTAACTTATGGTGATGTGTTTCACCACACAGGTTTGGTTCCACCAAAGTCACTAAGCTTCTCTGAGGTGACCTCCAGGAGCTTCAGGACCTCATGGGTTTCTGACGGAGAGGATGTCCTGTCTTTTATGGTGCGATTCAGGCCAGCGATCGAGATAACTGGAGACTACATCTCTTTGGTGGTTCCTCATGACGTCAACTCTACAGTTTTACCCAATCTCACGCCACTGACCACCTATGAGGTTAATGTCATTGCCCAGTATGATATAGGAGACAGCTTTCCTTTGACAGGCGAGGAGACGACTTTAGAAGGTATTTGAAAGTCATTTATCTCTGACATATACAACTTTTTTTGCATTTGACTGATAACATGCACTGCTCTCATAATTCAGAGGTAGGCCCTGTCCGTAACCTCATGGTGAGTGAGGAGACCGTGGACAGCTTCCGAGTGTCGTGGAAAGCTGCTCCAGGAGCAGTGCTGAGGTACAGACTCTTCTATGAGCCTGTGAGTGGAGGAGATAAACTGGAAGCAGAAACCGATGGGAGTCAGGTCACCACTGTGCTGCAAGAACTGCTCCCCGTCACCACCTACCGTGTAACAGTGTACCCCGAGTATGCAAGCGGAATGGGTCCCGCTATGGACACTGAGGGCACCACCAAAGAAGGTTAGCGCTGTTGGAGGATTTGTTGCTTTCACTCCTTTTCTCTTGAAATTCCAACAGAAGTCATTTAATCTTATATTTATTAATCTCTCTCAGTTCGGGGCTCTCCACGTGACCTGAGGGTCTTCAACGAGACCGTGTCCAGCATGAGGGTTTCATGGCGGGCTGCTCCAGGCAATGTGCTTCAGTATCATGTGGCCTACAAACCTGATGGTGGGGAAAGGAAAGAAATATTTGTTAAAGGAGACACAACAACTGCTTTGCTGAAAAATCTTCTCCCAGACACCGAGTATGAGCTGTTTGTCAGTGCTCGCTATACCTCTGGCCTCGGAGCTCCACTTATGGGAACAGGCACCACTCTGGAAGGTAAGAGGCTTTAGAATTACAAAATTAAGCTTGTGCTTTCTACATTGCAATTCATTTGTTTGTCTGCTGTACACCGTATAAAATGAAACTACAAACTGATGGGTTATGCGTCCGCACCAGTGATTGACCAACATTGCTTTTTCAATAACAGATGCAGACTCCCTGAAGACAGGTTGGCTAAAATGAGAATGCCAATCAGGGCTTGACATTAACACCCACCAAATGCGGGTAGATTTCAGATGTGGCGGGTAAGATAGCCACTCCCACTAGCCACTTTGGCGGGTTGAATATAATTTCAGCCTACAGCCTAATCAAAGGTAGCCAAGCTCATCGTAGCACAAAATTACAATCCGATCACAATTCATTATCGATTAACTTGCAGTTAGTGAAGGCGGGATAGGCGCAATCGTGCTGAATGACACACAACAGAAGCGCTCTCTCTCTGTCGCGCGCGCGATCAGATCTCCTTGCACTCTAATAGTCAAATACACGCAAACACAGATGTCAAAATGTCCATCGTGTGTGATGAATACAGTTGGCTATGGCTTAAGTGGACGTAAACAGGTGGATAAAATCTGGATATGTGTCAGTATATTACGTCCATGCATTCAGCAGCCCAATTAAATATCTGTCTGTCATTAATGTTAATCAAACAACAAAAGATGTTAAATAAATGTTAAATAAACCTACTGTATCTGAAAAAAGAATTTAGGCTATTTAATTTACTATTGTATTTGTAATATGCTTCTTTGTTCTTTTTATATAGCCTGACAAAAATAACTTTTAATAAAATTTATCATATTATGATCATATTACCCACCCCTTGCCCACACATACATACCAGCTGATATAATATGTAGGCCTAGTCTTGATTTAGGTGGTCAATCTGCATTTGAAAGTTTGAAAGGGTTTTAAATCTAGCTAATCAAGTAAAATTACTTAAAAACAAGTAATTTTAGCATGTCAAAGTGAACTTTAATCATATAAAATGTAATTTCCAAACAGCAAAATTGTGGCCAGTGAAAATGCTGAGTGGCTAGTAACTTTGGAAAAACCACTAGCCACAGTGGCTGGTGAGCAAAAAAGTTAATGTCAAGCCCTGATGCCAATCTATATGATGTAAATACAGTGTAGTGATATTAAATGAAAATTAAAAATGAAGAAATTTTACTTTAAAGGAAAGTGTTGAAGCTGTACATTTTGATGGTTTGCTTTAGACAGTGCTTTCTGCTTCCATAATCGTTTCTTTGCACGCTTCTATATCACACTCTTAACAGAGGACAGATGTACTTAAAGACTTTCAGTGTTGTCTGTCAGTATGAAGTGCACTCCGTAATTTTGGGAACCAAATGGCTGACCTTTTTTCAGATTGTGTCATCTAATGACAGATCTCAGTATGTGGATTCCTCCACGCTGTGGCTTTATACATTTGGTATGTGGGCAGCAGATGAATTAGCTGAGCTTGTAAAAATTTCCTCACTCATGCTTGGCATTGCATGAATAGTGAATGGAAACAAAACCTCAAGAGATATTAGTTTGGAGAAATCTTTTCTAGTGTCTAACCTTGGTCTAGCAATCAGAATTTGGGGTTTTAAACTTAAATAATACAGTTGAATTGTAGCGTCCCATTTTTCCAAAGTTACTAATTTAAAAACCACATCATGTCAATGTATATATATTACATACTGTTTTGATGTTGTGGAGCCAGAAGGATGTTTAGTGATTGCTAGTTATTTCTTAATAAATGACAGTGTCCTGTTACGGTCCGGCTGACATGAGTGGTCTCAAACCACTAAGAGCCAATTGCTTCCACATAAAAATGCTTGTTTGTTTTTTTGCCTTTGCAAAAAGTCCATGTCTCTCCCTATATTCTCTTGGTAAAAAGCATGTCAGAGTTACTGTACTATTAACTTGTGGGCTTGTTTAATTTGAGTCACTGCAAAAAGGTTTCATCCAAGTTTTTTAAACATATCTGCCATAAATGCCCAGTACTTGCTGCACGTCTTTTTTTGGATGGATTACAAGCAGTGTCATATACCGATTACAACATTTAACCGGAACCATTGCACATTATACAAAAGCACATTTTTCAGAGGCTAGTCATTATGTATGCTGACTCAAGCTGTGTTTCAACACAGAGGCGAAGGAAACGTGACTAATTTCTGGCCGATGACAAGGCTTTTCCAAACTGAGCTTTGTTAAACTCCATATCCTGGAGGATAACACAGCTTTCTTTGTTTTAGTTGCCCTCAGCCTCCAGAAAATGGCCAAGCCCAGTCAGGGCAATTAGAAAGTGACCTTAAATAAGGGCTTTAGAGACCGATCAGTTCCTTCTGAGGGTCTGAGAAACACATTGCATCTCATATTCAGCCTACTGAACTGTCATTACAAATGTCATTATAAGTGTTGATTTGCATATTATCTGAATGCAAAAAAATGTAAACTTGTTTTTCTAAATCAGCCAGTTTGCTCAAGGGATCTCAGAGGGATCTGTGTTTTAACATCTGGTGAAAGTGGTTGCCTTCAGCATGAGTTTTTTCTCATGAGAGTTTTGTGGAAAATGGGCTTGGGCTGTGAGATCTTTGCCAGCACCAGATTATGTCTCTGAACCAAGAGTGCTGCCCTGTTTTACTAAAAAAAGAGCTGAATTCTGCGAGAAGAGAGAGGACAGAACTCATTTACTCATCAAGTACTGTCCAGATGGATCCTGAGCAAATTTTATCAAAGCTTAATCAGTGTGCTATTGGAAATTAACTTCTGTAATGTCCAAGTGTGGGTCATGCTAGATTATTTTCGTCAGCATTGTATGGCAGTTGTTCAAAAGCACATTAGATACCAATATGTTCTCAGTTTGCGACCACCCCATCTGTTCATTACCTTTTGAAGATTAATTTCTCAGATGTGTCATAATTTATTCCACTCAGTCAGTGGCAGAGTTTGCTTTTTCTGAATGTGGACACGGGTGAGAAGATCCAGAAATGAGATCCAGGGCTTGAAATTGGATAAAGTCTAGCTACGAAGAGGAAATCAATGAAAAATGGTGCTAAATTGTTCATGATGTAGTTATTAGTCTATTTAGTTAAAGTTGGCAACCATGACCAGGGGCTCAGGGTTTGACTGGTTAGATTTAGGCCCTGCTGGTTGATATTACAACTACATTCTGCGGGCAAAAAGCATGTTTCGTGTAAGCAACATTTCAGTCATGACAAATAGACTCTTGGAATAGTTATAGCATGTTAATGGATCTGACAATGTTAATGTATTTAGTGTTGGCAGACTAGATATTATGGACTTGATACTGCCAATAAATACATAGGCAATCTGGTGTGAGCATGTAAGGTGGTGGGATTTAGAGGAAACAACTCACAGCGAACTCTGAACCAGACTTTTTAAATACTGAGCAAGCAATCTCATTGGCTGAAGAACATCAGAGGCCAATCAGCTTGTGCCATGTAGTAAATGATGTGATTGCTGGCAGATTGCATGTAATGGACTGCCTATATGGTTTGAATGAGGATGAACATGTCTTTAATATGCATATGGCGGTCAGTCAAAGTCATAGCCTTCTAGGCAAGTGGGAAAGTTCTAGTCACGGCTTGAGGTCCTTTCGTGAACCTGTTTTCCAATGCCTGTCTACTCTTGCACTTTCCTATCGAAATTAAGGCAAAAGGCCAAAAAATTACTTAATATGCGTGAGGTGGTCAGACCTGCTATCAAGAGAATGTGTTCGGCTGAAGGACATAGCAGTGGAGAATTTGTCTTGCTTCCAGGTACTTCAAACTTTTCCAACGTGAAATAATTCAGAATGACAGTCACATTAGTGCTAGAACTCCTGTTCCCAGTTAACATCAACATTTTGCTTGGATGGAGCACTAAAACAAGGATCAAAGAAGGAATAATAGCACATGTGGAGGTCCAAAAGTAGTATGGTTTTTATCTGGCTTCAACACATAACAATCTCAGGACAGCATTAATAAACTCATGCACAGTATTATGTTGTTGCCTCTCTCTTAAGTGCATTTTCTCTCAATGCAAAAACACGAATAAATATTCATTAATAGCATGTGTTTTCTGAGTAGACGTGAACCGTATTGCCTGGCATTGGCAGTTTGTCTGCATTTTAATAATCAAAAGCAGCCTGCAGAAGACATTAACATATGATCTGCTCTCCTCTGCACTTTGTCAGTAAAATCAGACCTCTAAGCTGGCTGTGGAATGACTTTAGATCCATGCAACCTGGCATGGAGTCCCGACTTCTCTGTCTGTTTCATCTTGAATTAGTTATTGGGGCACGCATCACTGTTGGCTTAGTGATTTGAACTATTAAACTTTAGTCTGTAAAGCTCCCGCAGAGTTTGTGCTACGAACATGAATGGTACCTCATAACGTGAGGCTTGTTGGAGAGAGGTGTGCTGCTAGTTTACATAATAAGTAGACTTTTTCACCTGGTGGGTAATACACTGCCCGGCCAAAAAAAAAAAAAAAGTTGTTGTTTGGATTTAAATAGGCAAATGCGTAAGAATCTATGATTGGATCATTATTGCAGTGATTATTATGTTTCTAGCATGTTATATGTTTGGCAACAGTTCTTCTAACCCTAATCGATGGAGTGTGTAGCTTTTCGTTTCTTAAACATCCATGTAGGAAGACACATCATGGCCATATTCGACAAAAACAAGATTCATCAGGCTCAAATTTGCTCAGGCTCACCTCTGAGTCCAGTTCATTTGAAGTCTTTGGGATGTGCTGGAGCAGACTATACAGAGTGCTCACCTCTTGCTAGTGTTGTCACGGTACCCAAATTCCAGTAGTCAGTACCAATACCATGAAAATTTTACGGTTCTCGGTACCAATTTCGGTACCACAGCAAAATCTGTTGGAACTATTTTACTATTTTATATAGCCTATTTTAAAAACAATAAATATGATTTGGAGCGTGTGTGTATGTTTGTGTGTGTATATATAGGCTTACTCAATGAAATAAATTTTGAAATATAAAAAAAATAAATAAATGCTCAAACATCCATTTTGTACTGTTGAAAAAAACAGCATATGCTGGTTAAGGTAGGTTTTGAAGCTGGTATGCTGGTTTGAGCTGGTTTATGCTGGTAAAGTGCTGGTCCTATGCTGGTTCTAAGCTGGCCCTGGACCATCATAAACCAGCTCAAACCAGCATACCAGCTTCAAAACCTACCTTAACCAGCATATGCTGGTTTTTTCAACAGGGGTAACAGACGTGCGTGTTTATTTTAGCTATTCTGTCAGTGAAACAACACACTACAGCCTGTAAAACTATGAAATAAATATCGGTAAATAATGGTAACCTAAATAATAAGAAAGTTAAATATTATTTTAAAAAAAAACATTCATTTTTTTATTTCCACACAACGATACATCATATAGCCAAAGTCCCGTTATTCTATAGTCTTTGATATAGCCTACTGCTCTGCGCTTTGAGAGGGATGTGGGACACGAGCAGGAAAGAGACCATTTCTCTTTAATAATATCTTCATGTTATCTCCTGATGTTACAAGCAACTGACACTTGTTGTAAAAGGTCTGAAGAGCGAGTTTTATCTTCAGCAGGGGCAAGACATTCAGGCTATGTTTGATTTTGTGCTGCCAGAGAAAGCGAAAGTAAAAATCACCAGCGTGTGTGAAACGCGCTATACAAATAAACTTGACGTGCCTTATAAAGTCTAATAACAAGCACAAACTGTGTTAAATAGAAATTGACGTGCAAGTAAAAAGGTTTCTGTCCTACGGTGTTTTTCTACTTTACCACAGTAAAGAATGCGAATAGCCTATAAAAGGCCTAAATGTGAACAAAAGAAACGTTTATAATCCCCTGCGTGAGTGAAGATTTGAGAAAAGAAACAGATTCCATGTTCAGTGGAATAACTAATGGAATATTGTTAAATTCTCTGATAATTGGGTGACCAGATCGCAATTCGCAAAACAGAATACAAAGCTTAAATTTATGGACTCACGTACCTCTCTCATTCGGCATGAACCAAAATGTTTCCATGGCTGCGATGTCACATTTAATTGCTAATCTGTTATTTCTTTTGTAAACAAAGCTTTGTGCTTCACTCATGTCATATTCAAGTAAATACTGGCACAGCCCTATCAGTGGGTACCGAATATACCTGGATTCTCTGTACTACCAGTACTACAGAAATGCGGGTATCGTCACATTTTTAAAATTTCAGTACCGACTTGGTACCGAAGTACCGGTACTTTTGACAACACTACCTCTTGCATTGTCAATACAAGATCTTGACCAAAAATTGATGCACCTCTCAATGGAAATAAATGTTGTGATGTTATTTCCATCAAGAGGTGCATCAATTTTTGGTATTGACAATCCAAGAGGTGAGCACTCTGCAAAGTCTGCTCCAGCACATCCCAAAGACTTTCAATGAATTTAAGATATGGACTCAGAGGTGTCAATTCATGTGTAAAAATTACTCTTCATGCTCCCTCCCAAGCATTCTTTCACAATTTGAGCCTGATGAATCTTGACACTGTCATCAATATGGCCATGATACGTCTTCCTACATGGCTGTTTAAGAAATGAAAAGCTCCATCAATTAGGGTTAGAAGAACTCTTCCCAAACATATAACATGCTAGAAACATAATAATCACTGTAATAATGATCAAGTCATAGACTCTTAAGTATTAGCCTATTAAATCCAAACAGCGACTCAACACCTTAGCAATGTGTTAACAACTTTTGCACACGCAAGTACCACTCACATATTAATTGGAAAATGTAATGTGAAATCTAGCTTCTTTTCTCATTGTCCCTCCCAACAAAATGTGTACCCATTTTTAAACCGCCAACTGTCTAACATATTCCAAGGTAAAAAAAAAAAAAAAAAAAAAAATTCCCAATACAGATGTTTTTGAGGAATTAGACTTTGGAGCACTCTCCGGAAAGAAATTGGGACAATAATTTTCCTAAGCACTTATCCTGTCATTTGCAATCCCTATCCTCCCAGGTCTATGAGATATCTAGTCCGTGTTTAAACTATGACGCAGAACCTGGTAATTGTTCACTTTAACTTGGGCTGTTGATTTAGACTGACAAATGGTCCGTTTGCCGTGTTTTGGACCAGAAGAGCTCAACGGGTGGGAGGGAGGTGACTATGCTGAGGTCTGGAGAACATGAGGATAGGTGCTAAGAGGGAGAGGTGTTACTGTGGAAGTTTCACACTGCGGTTTATTCTAGTTGACCACCCTGTCAGCACTCCCACATTTTCATATCATTTCTGGTCTCTCTCCTCTCTTCTGCTTCGGCCCACTCAACATACAACTGAGAGAAAGGGAGAGAGTGAGAAGATAGGTAGGTGGTATGGCGCAGATCAAAAAGAGAGCTACATCTGCAGTTTTAGCAGTCTGTGTTTAATGGATCGGGTTTCGTGTTCAATGGAAAGTAGATGTGGTGACAGATGTGTGGCAGCAGGGAAGAGATTATTTTTTCAGATCTGTTTTCCAGGGTATGCATTACTGACAGAGAAAATCAAAGCAATTGTGAGCTACCGGCATCTTAGACAGACAATGGAGATTTAAAGGAATAGTGCACTCAATAATGAAAATTCTGTAATTTATTTAGATTTATGTCGTATGACTTTTTTTACTTCCGTGAACCACTAAAGGAGAAGTTTAGCAGAAGGTCCAAGCTGCTGATTTACCTCAGCGAAAGTAAACAGTGATCAAGGCTGTCAACCTCCAAAATGCAAAAAAAAAAAAAAAAAAATGTAAATATCCCAATTTGAATCCAAAATGATTCATATTAAAAATTTTTATAGCATAAAAACCCCAGCTTAAACACACCTACAGTATTTTGCTGGTCTTAATCACTCTCTAAGCCTGGTGTTAACTGGTTTATGTTAGGTTTTCAAGTTGGTCTGCCTTCATGACTAGGTTTCAGAAACCTCTTTAAAACCATGAAAACACACATGCCTAAACAGCTTGGCCAGGCTGGGCAACTAGTTAACCAATAGTAGTATTTTGCTGGTCTAAGCTGGTCTACTCAGTCTCTATGCTTGGCCAAACTGGTGTTAACTAGATTAGGTGATTGGCAAGTTGGTCTCTTAGCCTGTCAAGGTGTCAGAAACCCCTCTAAAAGCATCAAAGCACATCTGCCTAACCAGCTTGGCCAGACTGGTTGACCAGTTAACCAATGTAGCCTGGTTTAAGGTGTTTCATTTTAGAGGCAAGTGATTGTTGCTTCTCTGTAACCAGACATTGTGAGAATTTGAATGTAATATGATCTGTTTTTAAGTATTTTGTGTCTTTTTTCTCGATCATTCAGAACTTGGTTCACCTTCGAATCTGGTTACTTCAGATGTCACTGAGAGCAGTTTTGTAGCATCCTGGACCGCCGCCCCTGGCAACGTCCGTCTTTATCGGGTCACCTGGAAATCCCTCTTTTCGGAGGAAGCTGGCGAGAAAACTGTCCCCGGGGACATAACCACCACTGTTCTGGATGGTCTTACACCGGAGACCCGCTACAAGGTCTCTGTCTATGCTGCCTACAGCCGTGAGGAGGGGCAGCCACTGCATGGAGAGGAGACCACAGATGGTAAGTCCATTCCCGCCTGCATAATGACTTCAGCATATGACTGAGCGCTCTTTACCTCGCTCTTTGTGTCTAGGGTGGGCCTCTCGTCCTGAGGTAACCTACCCCAGAGAGGGAAAAAAACTTGATATAGTGTATATAATGTCAGAATATTTCACTGACATGCACATAAACCTTGATGAAGTATCTGCCCTAACAATTTGAATGGGAATGCCAGCAGTCAACGAAGGGGTCTGTAGTCTGCACACAAATTAAAATTAAACTCAGCTGCTAGCAAATGAAAAATATGTGTGGTGCTTGATAATGTGCTTAACTTGAGCTTAGTCGTTTGCCTCAGAAACTTACTAGACTTATGATTTTCACCTGAAGGATGACAAAACCCACAGATGTACACCCAAGACATATCTAGAGACCAGAATATCATACAGACTTGAGGGTAGGCCAGTAAACAACCACTGAAAACACCCTAGCAATGACCAAGTAACCACTTAAGGTGCGGTCACATTGCTCGGCAAAATTCCGCTGGCGAAATCCAGTCATTTTCCTTATGTGAGAGCTAAATTGTTTTCTTTTGCTTGTGTTCAAGTTGGCCACATGAATTCTATGCACTGAGAAGCCGAAAGCTGCTTGCTTTGAAAGTGACTTATGTGTGAGTGGTGCTTCATACATTGCTAGACTATTGACATTGCACAACAAACCTTTTTTTGCCCATGAAATGTTACCTCACCATCAGACCACCCAAGCAATCATATAGAAACTTACAACTTGAACACCTTAGCAACACCCTGGCACCCACCCTCAACACCCTAGAAAGTTTTGTATGTTGGGGTAAGCTTTTTCATCATTCATGTTTAAGCGAGTTCAATGGCTGTTTTAAAACCACTCTGCAACATAATGACTTGATCTCTGAAGTATGCTGGAGGCAAAGGCTCTAATACATGTTCATTCTGATGTGGAAAAAGTGGAAAAGTGACTATCATTTCCTTTCATAAGCTCAACACCAAGCGTGGGCAGAGCGTCATTGCCATAGGTTTGCGTCATTGCCACTGTTTCCTCTAAAATACCTCAGCTATGGGCTATTGTAACATATGGTGTAGTGTATGGAGGTGTAGGAGTGTGAGTAGTGGATGATTTAATGATTTACGCATGCTCTCTATTATCAAGGGATGCAGGATTTCAGCACTTATTGTATACACTTACTTAGCAATCAATAGAGCAACTCACTCCAGTTTAGGGCTGGTTAAGCATGCTGTAAATTTGCAATTGGATTATCTTGCTGTCTGGCTGTTTATTTATTGTCTGTCATCTAAAAGGCCCAGCAGTTGAGCCGAAAACAGTCCTCTGGCTTAGGCAGCTACATTTTATTTCTGCCATCACTCTATTCCTTACCTCCTTCAGGACCAACATTAACACACAGTGTCTTTTTGGAACAGGGATTCTTTGAAAACTTGGAAGTGTTGTTTTCCATCCATAAAACTCACAATATGAAAGTGTTCCGTCAGCCAATTAAAGCGGACAATTCATTCCTTTCCCTCCTGCGTAAAAACACTCCAGTCATGGCATAAAAAGAGAACATTGCAGACAGTCTTATAGTGTCCGCGTTTCGCATGACGTACAACCATCTCGGCATGTCTGGTTTCACCCAGTTTGGAGATCTGCAGCCTGTGTTAGATCAAGATTATCTTGACAGATGGACTTTCATTATTCAGATGGTTTGGTTTTCATGACCCCTTGGGATTGTAGTTGAATCAGTCCAACATTTAATGGAGATTTTCTTTCATTTATCTCCCTGACAGTGTCGGCCGCTGCCAGAGTTCTTAGGGTGTCAGAAGAAACAGAGAGGAGCATGCGGGTGACATGGCAACCAGCACCTGGCAATGTTGTCAATTATAGGGTGATGTATAAACCTCAGGGTGATACACGTCAGTTGGCCTCCAAAGCACCAGGAGGCACTGACACTATAGTCTTGAGGCGCCTGCAACCCCAGACCACTTACGATATCACTGTGATTCCTGTCTACAAGTTTGGTGATGGAAGAGCACGACAAGGAGAAGGAACCACATGTAAGTTACTTTTAGCAGATATCTGACTTGTTTAAGTTAAAGGTCCAAAGATATTTGACTGTGAATATCTAATTTGAAACTGTTTATTATCCTGCAGTGTCTCTATATAAAGCTCCCAGAAACCTGCAAACTTCAGAGCCCACTAAAAACAGTTTCAGAGTGACCTGGGATCACGCTCCTGGGGATGTGAAGGGCTACAAGGTCACTTTCCATCCCACTGGGGAGGAAGTGGACCTGGGAGAGTTGCTAGTAGGCCCCTATGACAACACAGTAGTCCTGGAGGAGCTAAGGTATGAGACGCCAATGCAGACACATAAAACACTTAACAGACATCTGAAGATATGCCCTATAAAATGCCTTTAAAGTCAATGTGAAATCATATGTATACTATATACCTTCTTAAAGCATGTTAATGGTCTTATTCATAGTTTTCAGTCATGTGAATGGCATGGAGACCTCGGGCTGGTTGCATAAACTGCTTTGGCTAGTCTTACAAGTTAATTTTTTTGTTCTTTGAGACTGGACAGAACTGTAAAAGTTACATAAAAAGTTTGATTGGTCTAATTTGAATCAGAAAAGTAAGACTGATTAACTTGGCTAAATGCTAGCTGGTCAGATTAGTTCTTAAGACACAGTCTTAAAACATAGTGGCTATGTTTATGCAACTGGCCCCTGGAGAAAACATAAAAAAGACGTACTAATATTCAGACAACTAATATTAAAAGACAACTAATATTTAGTAATATTGTCAATTTAACTTCACTGACACTGTCGGATGAGAACAAAATTTGAACTGAATTAAGCTTGACGCTAAGGGCCCTATTTTAACGATCTAAGTGCATGGTCTGAAGCGCATGGTGCAGGTGCACTTAGAGCGTGTCCGAATCCACTTTTGCTAGTTTAATGATGGAAAAAATGGTCGGCGCACCAGGCGCATGGTCCAAAAGTGTTGTACCTAGTCTCTTAATGAGTCATGGGTGTGTTTTGGGAGCAATGTGCAATAAATCAGAGTCTCATCTCCCATTCCCTTTAAAAGCCAGGTTTAAAAATGTGTGTGATCTGCTGCACGTTCCTGTGTGTGTAACAAGCAGAGTGTATATAGGTGCATATTACTAACGCGCCCTTTAAATAAAAAGAAATAAAAAAAATAAAATAAATACTGCGCCATTGACTTTAGACCAGGTCTTTGTTGGTCAATGGCGCAGTCGTTTTCATCTGCCTAAAAATAGTAACATGCCAACAATACGCCTGAACACACCTCGTTTTCAGACCAGCACGCCCATGGGCGAACAGGAGAACAACGTGGCGCTGGACGTGAAAATGATAACTGCGTTGGGCTGAAACTAGCAAAAAACACTTTGCCTGCTTCGCCTTCCTCGCGCCTGATGTTGCATTGCGCCGGGTGTATGATAGGGCCTTGGTTATGCTTTATTTAGATGGTCCACTTTAGACACTCTTCTACCTTTAAGTAACTTTGCAACCTCATGTCAACTAACTCTCATTAAAGTATTAATTGACTGTAGTAGACTGTTAGGTTAGGGTTAGGTGTTAGTAGAATAAGTTTTCCGTTTTCCGGAATTGGATCTGGCAGGATCTGGCTCAAATTAAAGGGTTAGTTCACCCAAAAGTGAAAATTCTGTCATTAATTACTCACCCTCATGACGTTCCACACCTGTAAGACCTTTGTTCATCTTCAGAACACAAATTAAGATATTTTTGATGAAATCCGATGACTCAGTGAGGCCTGCTTCGCCAGCAAGATAATTAACACTTTCAGATGCCCAGAAAGGTATTAAAAAAATATTTAAAACAGTTCATGTGACTACAGTGGTTCAACCATAATATTATAAAGTGACGAGAATATTTTTTGTGCGCCAAAAAAAAATAAAAAAAAATAACGACTTTTCAACAATATCTAGTGATGGGCGATTTCAAAACACTGCTTCATGAAGCTTCGAAGCTTTACAAATCTTTTGTTTCAGATCAGTAGTTCGGATCGCATATCAAACTGCCAAAGTCACGTGAACTATTGAATTTCCGAAACATTTATGACATAAAGAAGCCTTGTTTACTGAAACCACTGTAGTCACATGAACTGTTTTAAATATGTCTTTAGTAGCTTTCTGGGCATCTGAAAGTGTTAATTAGCTTGCAGGCCTCACTGAGCCATCAGATTTCATCAAAAATATCTTAATTTGCGTTCTGAAGATGAACGAAGGTCTTACGGGTGTGGAACGACATGAGGGTGAGTAATAAATGACATAATTTTAATTTTTGGGTGAACTAACCCTTTAAGCTCTGGTTACTTACAGTTAGTAGAATGTCTAAAGTGGACCATCAAAAAAGTGTTACCAGCACGGTTATTGAACTGAATTGAATCAACATTGAACTGACTTGAGCTGAATAATGACACTATTGTTTTCCATAGTGCTGCTTTAGCTTTTTAAGGTTAATAGATGAAATTGTTGACTGATTTGTGTCGCTCTTATCTCAGGGCCGGCACCAAGTATACAGTGAGTGTGTTTGGTATGTTTGATGGAGGAGAGAGTATGCCATTGGCTGGAGAGGAAAAGACCACCCTCTCTGACGCCCCTCCACCTCCAACCTTTCAAACTCCAGGTAAGATTAATAAAAAAACAAAAACAACTCTTTCTGACCTCTGGTACTTTAACCCTTCCAAACTAACCAATCAGATCTCATGTTACCGCAGAGCATTCAAGTTGTTTTGTACAAAGTACCTTGAGTTCCGAAACAATTAGCATACACCATTCTTTTTGTAATATAGGATATATGGAACAAATCTGTTAAGCTGGTATGCATTTAGGTAATCAAAAAGACTCCATATATAACAAAGCGTAACATATGAAAGTTCTTTGTCAGTTTGGAATTGGAAAAATAGGCTGCAGTCTAGTGCTTTGAGTAATGGCACATACCTTTCAGCACAGCTAATTGTGTTGTGAAAGAGCAGACAGGGTGACTGCACCACATGGTAGCCATGTCTCTGTCTTCGCATGGAAGAACTCTTGACTTTCAAGAGTTAGAAAGATTATCTGCTTACAATTATTAATGCTTTACAACTTGGTTAGGAAAAAAGTGACATACAAAATGAAAGCTTTGCACATGGTCTGCTAACCCTGGTCTGGAATGTCGCTCCTAATTGGAAACAGATCTGATGGTGAGGGTCGGCCGACCGACACCAGCGGGAGAGGGAAAGGGAAATATTCCCAGGCAAGAGCTGAGGTGTAACGCTCAGCTTGTCATTTGCATGCGACAGACACTAAGAAAAAAAAGTTCTGTGGAAAAATTGGTACATGGTATACATACCTCTATCGTGCATTTTACAAGTTGAATTGGAAACGCTTTCTATTAAGGTTCCATTTGTTAACATTAGTTAACTACATTATGAACTAACAATAATAAATAGCCTACTACTAAAATATAAAATAACTAAATGAAATGAAATTAATTTTTAGAATTTCGTAGTATTTGGTCTGAGCTTTTTGCTTTAATGACAGTTGCACTCAAGCCCCACAACTCTACAAGTTTGTTCAAAACCTGATGATCAAAGTTAACATGGTCAATATCACAAATTTGCTTCTTTGATCAGTGAACTTGTGGAGAATCTTACATATTTCTTATTCGTTTTATGTCACAATGTTCATTTGTTTTAGATTGTTTTAAATCCTAACACTTTCAGGTTATGTCCAGAGTTAAATTAGATTTTGAATTGCGGATTTTCAATATTGTCTTAGTCATTTTGGCCCCAGTGTATGTAAAGGAGCCACACTGAGCGGTTCATTGAATGAAATACGCATGACTCCAATAGGAAACAGCAGATCTGATAGTTATCTCACATCTGCTCTATCCATTTTCAATAAAAGTTTATGGTTACACTTTATTACAGTTGTCCATTTTAAACATTCTACTAACTATAAGTAAATTTGCAACTGCATGTCAACTAACTTATTAGAGCATTAGTAGACTCAGACTGTGAAATTAGGGTTAGTAGAATAAGTTGACATGTGGTTGCAAAGTTACTTATAGTCAGTAGAATGTCTGTTGAGAGCATCCAAATGAAGTGTTAGCAGATATTAAGCAGACAGTCTACTGATAGTTGACATGCAGTTATATATATATATATATATATATATATATATATATATATGTATATATTCCCCACTTCCTTTGAATCGCACTGTCATCATATATCATGTCATGTATATTATGTGCTGTCATTCAAGATTATGAAAGCACAACATGTGTTTGCTCTCCTGACATATTTAAGGAAGCCCATGCTTGTCTATACTGTGCTTCTTTCAGCTATTAATACTCTTATATTTTATTCTTCTTCTTCCATTACAGAGAGTATTCTTTGTTTCCAGTAGACTTAATAGTTTCCTTATAATGCAGAAAAGGTTTTTCATTGATATTATTGATTGTAATAATTAGCTTGTTAAAGGTAAAGCGTTAAAATACTTTCTTATATTTTAGTTTAGCATGCAGAGGTGACTACAACAGGATTGTGTGCATGCAACGCATTGACTGAGTATTTGCATGTGTGTTTGCTTAGTATGTTCCTGGCTTTAGTGCTTAGGGTGCAAGGAGTCATAATTTAAATGTGAGAATTCCACATCACAATTGAAACTGAACACCTGTTTGGGTAATAAATCTCTTTTAAAGCCTTAGATAAATTTTATTGGTACTAAGAAATTCCCACACAGGTATGTCAAGATAACACATTTCAAAATACCCACAGCATTTTAAGATATTAGCTGGCTATATCGATTAGGTGTTATCTAGCCATGTTTTTTAAACTTCTTTTTTGTTGCTTGAGGGAATGATCTATAAATCAGACAATTATGCAACATGTTCTCTTTGAGCAGGGCCAGACGGGCGGCGCTTTCCCCTCTTTTCCCTTCATTCAGGTATCTGGAGAGACAGCACGACGGGACACAGACCAAGACATCTCTTACGAACAAAGAGTTTATAGTTTAAAAGATGTTATTTAACATGATATGTAAAATGTATCATCTTTTCAAAATGCCAAATAAACTGTTTTGTCATGCGTTGCATGACTGTGTGAATGTTTTATGTGTCCTAAGCTTTGAACTGCATCCTTTATCACAATCACAATCCATTTTGATCTTTGCGACTACTTAATACTAGTTTTAATTATTATTATTTTTATTAATTTTTATGACTGTTAACTGACTGACTGAATTGTTCTCTGGTCATACAGATGTAATGTGCAAAACTACAGCCCAGGCCGATATCGTCCTGCTTGTTGATGGATCTTGGAGCATTGGTCGTCTAAACTTCAAGACCATAAGGTCTTTCATTGCTCGCATGGTGGGTGTCTTTGACATCGGGCCGGATCGTGTCCAGATTGGTAAGAGAAATTTAACCTGAATACTATATTAGTGAGATGGTCTACAGCTAAGCGACACCCATAGGTCACGAAATAGATCTCTTTAGTAATGCAATTCTTTCTCCTAGACAGCAGTGAGATTCAATGGAGATGGTTTCTCCTCAGATGTTTCTCCTAAAAATGTCACTTGCAATCTCACATGTGTGATTTAGAGTTTCAAAAGAAATCTCAACAATGTCTCAAACTGATACCAGATTTTGCAATCAAAATCTGTATATCCTCAAACATTTCTAATAAAATTTTTCCAAGATTGAAAGAACTGCACATGCATTTTATAGCCCTATATACTCTTGCTATGTCGTCAAACATTTTAGGAGAAACATGTGAGACAAAATCTGTACTATAAAAGAGAAATTTCTAAGAAAATGACATCTTGATCTGTGTATAAATACAAACACTGTATTGTCCGTTTATAGGTCTGGCACAGTACAGTGGAGACCCAAAGACAGAGTGGCACCTAAATTCCCACAGAACCAGAAGCGAACTGCTGGAGGCCGTGGCCAATCTACCCTACAAAGGAGGAAACACCCTGACTGGTAAATCATATTGTATTCTGATCTATACATCAGACCCAACATCATTCATTGGCGGTGAAATCGCAAAGTGTGTGTGGAAAGTTTGTCTTCTACTTGTCATGTTGTCACTTGCAACTCCAGTTATCAGTTCTCTAGATTGTCTTTGTATGGCATAGCATAAACACTGTAAAGCCTGACATATGAAATAATAGTTATAAAAATCTTTAAAAAAAAAAATGGAACAGTTTATTGAACTTTTAGACAAAATCTAAGAAAATTGCATATGTGTATCATATTTGATAGATCAGGCTTTTATGGCTCATAAAGTGAGAATATGGAGGGAAAAACTGAGCAAATATGGAGGCCCAAGCTGAGCAAAAATATGCAATTTGGTGCAGATGTTGATATTGATATGGCCAAAAAGTAAGATTAAATTCTGAGGCTTGTTATGCAAATCATTGAGATAACAGATACATAAAATGCATATAAATACCAGTTGTCACTCTGTATCTCAATAATATGTCTTAGTAAGACAATATTTAAATGTATGAACAAATTTCTATATTTTTCATTACAATGCAATGCAATATAATGATGATTGAGAGATGAGCAAATAAACCTTCATCAAAAGCCTGATGATCATATTTGAGACTCACATTTGATTTCTCTGAAAAATGATGGATAATCAAGTAAATATATGAAGTTGCTTCAGTCCAGTAAGTGTTCATTTTGAATTATTACTAACAAAATAAAAGTCATTCTTACATTTAAAAATCAGTAAAAATTCCACACCAAAAACACATATGAACTATGAGCTGAAGTTGGACATTTTTACAATTACACTAAAATGCCTTTCACTTACTAAAAAAGTATAAACTATCAATGAGATGACAGAAGGCTACTACACAGATTGTGTGCAACAGGATTTTCAGCAAAGTTTTGATCATTTAGAGACCTTAAAAATATGATTGGTGCTCACTTTGCTGTGTCCATGTAGTTTTGGCCATGTTGTGTATTTAGTTAATATTACCAATATTAAAATTAATATTACCAATATTCTCTTATTACACAGGCCTTGCTTTAAACTACATCCTTCAGAACAACTTCAAACCTAACGTTGGAATGCGTCCAAACTCTCGCAAGATCGGTGTCCTGGTTACTGACGGCAAGTCACAGGATGACATCGCGGTCAACTCTCAGAACCTTCGGGACCAGGGGATTGAACTGTATGCCATTGGTAAGAGCGAGTTCTCCCTTATGGTGAGGAAGACTTTGCGGTCTGATATGGATGCTCAGTGAAAGTTTAATCAAAATCTGTTCACTCTGCGGCCAGCCTCTGGCCAGCTATTTCTTTTATTTAGAAGGCGGGACTTATTCCACCGTATTGCATGTTGCACTTCTTTCTACCATTCATAAGTTAAATGAGCGCACCGTCCTTGGCCTTTGGTTTCATTTAGAATGGACTTTAACACGTTCTGTAATCTCCAGGTGTAAAGAACGCGGATGAGAATGAGCTGAGAACCATCGCTTCTGATCCCGATGAAATCCACATGTACAACGTGGCTGACTTCTCCTTCCTGCTGGACATTGTGGACGACCTGACGAACAACCTATGTAACAGTGTCAAGGGTCCAGGTATCACTGAGGTCAAACAATAAGCCTGAGAGACCGTGTGTTGCACTTTTACAGTGCTGTGATACAGTATTTCTGAGGGAAAAGGGATAGTCAGTAAGAGAAATGTAGAGTAGGAATTGACTGGATAATGAAAAGTGGGCGTTCCATATGAGAATAGAGGTCTAAGTGACAGCAGTGGAACAGCAAAGATGTTTCACAGGAACAGCTTATTATTATTTTTATTAAAGATTAAGAAGATAAGGACTACAATTAGACGTTAAGGGTATTTTAGTTATGATGCAAACTCCCTTAACTGTCAAAAAGTCACTGTGACACACGGTCTTGAGTGACTTATTGTTTTTTTGTTTGTTTGTTTTAAATTGTGGCAATGGCAACATGAAAAAAGACAAGAATTTAATTACAATAATCATCAACAGTTTCCTGACAGGTAATATTGTTCATTAGACCGTTTTATAGAATAGAGCGCAACAGCCAAAAGTAAAAATCTCATACATCAATTTTTATAATCCTTTCGACACAGACCTACCAAGAGTTCTGACATTATTATAAATTGCTGCAAAAACTCACTCATCAAGCATTGCAAATAACGCAGTCGAGTCATCCCACTACACTCAAGCATCCTATACATTTGCATATATCTGAATATCAAAAGCTGATTATAAAACATTTTGTTTATAATCAACAATTATAAGTCAATATTTTTGTATTGTATCATCCTTTTTTCAATTTGCAGTGTTGTAGTTCTTTCAAAATTGTAGTTATTTCCCTTTTAAAAGATGTTACACAATTCATTTTTCTGATTTTCAATTATTGTCCTTTTTGCTTTAAATCAAATTTAAAATTTTGTAATATTATGATTTCTCAGAGCTGGTTGTTTTGGTTCATGGCAAAAATTCCTACAGGGAAACCATGTCTCATTTTTTTACTTTGCTATACTGGAAGAAGAGAAGAATTTCCTCGAGAGATTACAGGAGCTATAACACTGTAATTCTCTAACAGTGCTCTAAATCTGTCTTGAAATGGCAGAAGATAATAATAATCAGTCGAAACTTCAAGAGTATTTACAGTATTTGGTCTTTATTTCAATTTATTACAGTCAGGGCCATTTCTTGACTAGGCTGTTTCTAGTCTGTTTGTTTTGGGGTTTTTTTGGAGCCTGGAACTTCTGTCTGCGCTTGGATCAAGTATCACAGTGTCAAAGTTTCGTCACGAAAAGGTCAAAGCCTTCAGGGGCTCAATTTTGTAAAAAGAGGAAGAGAAAAAGAAAGGCGTTTTTAGACCTAGCTGTTGATAGCACTCCATCAACACATAAACATAATGGCACTGCAATTTAGCCACAATTCACATATGCAGCTTAGTATTAGCATAAGAAGATGGAGTTTTTGAAATGTTATGAGAAACAGGGTGATCAGAAATAAAAATATTTAGTGTTTATTGAAAATATACACTACCAGTCAAAAGTTTGGAATCGGTAAGATTTTTAATGTTTTTAAAAGAAGTTTCGTCTGCTCACCAAGGCTGCATTTATTTAATTAAAAATACAGTAAAAACAGTAATATTGTGAAATATTATTACAATTTAAAATAACTGTTTTCTGTTTGAATATATTTTATAAAGTCATTTATTCCTGTGATCAAAGCTGAATTTTCAGCATCATTACTCCAGTCTTCAGTGTCACACGATCCTTCAGAAATCATTCTAATATGATGATTTGCTGCTCAAGAAACATTTATTGTGTACAATATTTTTTTTTCAGGATTCTTTGATGAATAGAAAGTTCAAAAGAACAGCATTTATTTGAAATATAATCTTTTGTAACATTATAAATGTCTTTACTGTCACTTTTGATTGATTTAATGCATCCTTGCTGAATAAAAGTATTAATTTCTTTAATTTCTGTAAAAAAATAAAAAATAAATATAAAAATTCTTACTGACCCCAAACTTTTGAACGGTAGTGTATAATGTTACAAAAGCTTTGTATTTCAGATAAATGCTGTTCTTTTGAACTTTCTATTCATCAAGGAATCCTGAAAAAAAAAGTACACAACTGTTTTCAACATTGATAATAATCATAAATGTTTCTTGAGCAGCAAATCAGCATATTAGAATGATTTCTAAAGGATCATGTGACACTGAAGACTGGAGTAATGATGCTGAAAATTCAGCTTTGATCACAGGAATAAATTACTTAATAAAATATATTCAAACAGAAAACAGTTATTTTAAATTGTAATAATATTTCACAATATTACTGTTTTTACTGTATTTTTAATTAAATAAATACAGCCTTGGTGAGCAGACGAAACTTCTTTTAAAAACATTAAAAATCTTACAGATTCCAAACTTTTGACTGGTAGTGTATATATTAAAAATGAATGGTGGCGTAATAATGATTACCACAACCAAGGCTTGTGTGTCCAGAAAACACAGTGTCCATTCACATGTGGAAATAAAAACAGTCAATAATTTATATCTCCTATGAAATATTTGAATGTTCGAATCATTGTTCATCACAGCATCACAGTATGAAACTGAACTCGAAAATAACTCTAAAATTCTAAATAAGTTTAAAACATACTAGGAACGTCATGAAAACCTTTCTTTTTTATTCACAGAATTATAGGTCAGATTCAGATTTGGTAGGAAACAGCCCTGATGACAGTAAACATGTAACAGTGCAATTCTGGAGTATGTGGAGGGTCAAAGGCTAAACCCTAATTACCATCATTACCCCTCACAGGAGGAAGCCCGGAGCCACCCACTGATCTGACGACCTCAGAAGTGACCCATTACTCCTTCCGTGCCACCTGGGTCGGCCCTGATGAACCCATAGAGAAATACAGAATAGAGTATGTGAGCACTGCAGGAGGAGAACCACAACAGGTATGACCACTTCATATCTGTGTCAAGATGACTATTGCTCATGCTTAGGGTTAGGGTTATGAACCAGCCTCTAAACTGAAGTGCTAAACATCAGTGTGCAACTATTCTAACATCATTTGGTCTATGCGTATAAGCAGTGTTGGAGGAAGTTGCTTTTAAAAGTAATGCGTTACAATATTCATTACTCCCTAAAAAAGTAACTAATTTCTAGTAAGTAATGTGTTACGTTACTTTTGCGTTAAGTTCATTTTTGCAAGTATTTAACACAGTTATGCATTCAACAACATAGCCTATATAACATACAACTTCATTTTCTTTTAAAAACACATTTAGAATATTAATATATTCTGAGGACTTTCTTATTTCCTGATCTATAGAGAGCTAGAGGGTTATATTACCTACTGTACAAGTCTTTTTATTGAAAGTTGAAAGTAATGTGTTGTTACTTTCGTACTTTTTTTCTGTTCTCGTGCACGCACAAGTCTGAGTGAGTATGTTAAGGAGAAGAGAATTTTAATTCAGTAGATTAAAAAATATTTAAGCAAATTAACTAAACTGAAAAGTAACATGCATTATTTTGAAAAGATGGAGTAGATCGAGTCCATCAACACCCCCAAAGCTTCACAGTCCTGTAGCTCGTCCTGGGTCGACATTTCAAACAGTAACGTTAGGTAGTTTTGATTTACATTCTGTTTAATGTTTGATGTTTGCGTTAGCATACAATCTTCTATCGCTTGTTTCTGCTTCTTCACTTATTTTTGGATCCGGAGATTCAGTACACTTCTTAGAAGATAGCGTGTAATAGCGCCCCCTACCTTATAACAGCGAAAACAGTTATTGCTAGGAAAACCCGTCAATGGTGGGGCAGGGTTGTGTCATAAATGACAGAAAATCTTGTCAATGGCGGGGAAATTAATGTTTAAATTTCTAAAATAATGCATTACTTTACATGTTACATCAAAAAAGTAATCTGATTACATAATGCACATTACTTGCAATGCATTAACCCCAACACTGCACATAAATGATGCAGAATGAAAGAGCAAATAAGGACAAAACTAGACTTCTTTAAAAGTCTGGAAACAATTTGGAAAGGCTAACTTGTATTTGACATAGAAATGATTCATTTGTTTTCATTTCAAACACTGTCATGTCCTATTCTTGTGTGTTCTCACCTTTATTCTGTTCATCTGATGCAGCTGTTTGTGGACGGGAAGGTGACGACTGTGGTCTTGGAGAGTCTTACTCCACTGACGGAGTACATAGTGAAGGTTTACTCAGTTGTGGGAGAGGAGAGCAGTGATCCCCTCAAAGGCACAGAGACCACATGTAAGTGTGCATTTACCCATAATTCACTCTTCACCAGAACAGCCAGAACCAATTCCTCAACAATATGTGTCAGCACGCTAAAACACACAGCAAAAAATAATCAGAAACAGATTGAATCCCACAATGGACAAATGTAATTGCTAGTTTTGGAAGTCCATATCAATGAGGATATGGTTCTGCTTTTCTATATACCACGGTAATACCACTTTTTAGTTTCTAATACCTTGTTTTTTTTTACATTTTATGTGGTAAAAGTACCTTGGAGTACCATGGAATATACATATACAGTAATCATTCACAAGTATTGTGTCATACAATACTAAAAAACTTTTTTTTTAAGAAATAAATTTGTGTTCAGCAAGGATGCATTAAATTGATCAAAAATGACAGTAAAGACGTTTACATAGTTACAAAAATCTATTTAAAATAAATGCTTTTTTATTTTTACTTTCTATTCATCAAATTATCCTGAAAAAATATGTATCATTGTTTCCATAAAAATCATTAAGCAGCACAACTGTTTTCAACATTGATAATAATAAATGTTTCTTGAGCAGCAGATCATCATATTAGAATGATTTCTGAAGGATCATGTGACACTGAAGACTGGAGTGATGATGCTGAAAATTCAGCTTTGATCACAGGAATAAATTATATTTTAAAATATATTCAAATAGAAAACATAATAATAATTGTAATAATATTTCACAATATTCCTGTTTTACTTAGTTTTTACTGTGTGTCAAATAAATCCATCCTTGCTGAGCATAAGAGACTTATTATATATAACTATAAAGTAACATATTGATACATATTGACATATTTTAGTATCATCTTTACTATTAAAAAATGACCAGGACTTGCTGATGTTTAGCCAGTCAATGAGAAGGTGCAATTAAAATGCTACGCAATGTACATTGCTAATTCACATGCTATTGCTGTATTTTTTTGCCACGTTTGTTTTGCCGCAAAATTAACATTATGAATTAACCCTAATATCATCATTTCTTTCACAGCGCCCTGAATGTAACCGTGTTTTTTTATACGTGTTTCATACGGCATGATGCTGCTTTGCTGCTTTGCACCGCAAAGTGTCACTGTATTATTTCATGTACATACATGTTGTCTTTACACTGAAAAAAGGATTTTCTTACTCAGTATTTTGACTTGTTTTCCAGTACAAATATCTAAACATTCTTAAATCAAGATGACATTTACTTGAGAAACAAAATGACGTGAGATATTAAGTCTTGTTTTCTGAAAAATGTATCAAAATTATGTGATTTTATCTCTCAAGTCATTTTGATTCTCAAGTAAATGTTTCTTGATTTAAGAATGTTTAGATATTCAAAAACAGACAAAAATGCTATAGTAAGAAAATCATTTTTTGCAGTGTATGTGTTGATGTTTGCATATCTATTTGTCTGCCTGTCGGTCATTTCCATCTCGTGAGTATCCCATGATCATTCTCATCCAACCATCGTCTATCATGGCATTCCATTCCACCTGGTCACACTTCCATCATTCCACCTGGAATGCTTCCATGTTCCCATTCGAGCTTCAGTCCGCTTAAAAGGATAGTCAGGGATCGAAATGAATAAGAGAAAGAGAGAAAAGTCATGTTCCCCTCTGTAGTGCCTCTCAGTGCTGTGAGGAACGTGAACATCTACAAAGTGCGCTCCACCACCATGAATGTGAGATGGGATGCAGCCAAAGGGGCCACAGGCTACATGCTTCTCTACAGAACCCTTAATGCCACTGAACGCTCTGTGGAGCGGGAGGTACGGTGACGCCACACATTTTAACCACTGCCCAGCCTGCTGTCCCAATCTCTGAATGCCCACACTGCAAAAAAATAATTTTCATACTATTTTTGTCTTGTTCTCCAGTACAAATATCTAAAGATACATTTACTTGAGGAGCAAAATGACTTAAAGGGATACTTTCAATAAAACTTGGCTGCCTATGCAGTAGAAAGGTGAAAAATCTTTTGAAATCAGTGCTACCTGACTAGAGAAAACAAAGAAAAAATTGTTTTTGCCAAATGGGTAGGAAAACTTCAACACTCTTATGTTGCCGTTACATTTTGGCATCAAAGGCCACTCCCATCAATTTGCTATGGATACACTTACCAGAGTCAAATACCACCTTGCTCTAGTAGGAAATACTTCTTAGCAAACTTTTAGTTATAATGGTGTCAACTTTATGTAGACTAGTAAACGTTTGACGGAAATTAGTTACTTTCGGTTTCCAGTGAAGGCAACAGTTTGCATCAATTTTTCTGAGTTATGACAACTTTGAGAGAATTTAATTACAACCAACAAGCTACATTGAGTTAGAGGAACGTAATAATTTGTGGCATAAACACACATTTTTAAGTTGATTACTCAAAATAAAAATTAAGTCGCTCCAACTACCAGATTTGTAGCCCTGGAACCAATTAATCTTATCTATTTTAGTTCAAATCAACAGCTATCATACTGCATGCTAGCATAACTTATTTAACATGTACTGTATATTTCATGAACAAGTAAGATATTACTTGTCACTGGCATTAGCACAGTCATTGCTTATAGAGTCAATGTAGTGTTTACCTTCATGTATCTACTCTTCGGCACAGTGGTAACCACAAAAACTTTTTTTAAATGTCAAACATAACAGCATTAAACACTAACAGATCTTTCCCTTCACTAAAAACAAATAAATTAACACTTAATTTCAACATTTATTCTCCTTATCCAGTCCTATGCAAAGCATGCTGGGAACTAGAAATCTAGAATTTTTAACTTGCAACCATGCATTTATTTAAGTTGTGGTAACAGATCCCCTGAATTACTTTTTAGAGGCAGTGGCTAAAGGCTGCAAAGATTTATAAATATGGAGAGAACGCTGCAACGGAAAATCTGAAAAACCTCAGTGTTTGTAGTCAACATTTCAAAAATTGGGTTGACAACGGACAGTGTTTCATTCCAAATGGAGGGCAAAGAAACAGCCGTTTTCATGAAATCCCTGGAAAGCTTAAAAGCTTTCCAGATAAAAAGATGAAAGCTCAAAAGACTTTTGCTGATGAATAAACATGAATTTTTTGGTTCAGGTGACACAAAGAACAATTAAAAATGGTTCATTTACATATACTACTGACATTGTAAAAATACAAAGCGGGTTGAAAATCAGCAAAGTTACACTTTAAGATATTAAGTCTTGTTTTCGGAAAAATTATGTGAGTTTATGCACAAGAAAGAATATCTGCCACATGGGGTAACAAAATAACTTAATCCAAAGGGAAAACAAGACATTTCTTACCCTTTTGGCAGATATTTTTGCTTGTTTTAAGTAAACTCAAGAAAATCTATCTGATTTAGGAATGTTTAGGTATTTGTACTGAAAAAATAGGTCAAAAATACTGAGTAAGATTTATTTATTTATTTATTTTCCAGAACAGTCTTCAATATGAAGATGAATATTTAAAAAATAAGTGCAAAAATTGTAAATAAAAATAATTTTGGACTTACTGGAAGAGTCAATGTTCTAATGGAAACCCAGTGGTCTTATGCAGCTCGAGTCTGTCAACAACTATGACATACTGTAGCAGAAAAAGGAAATGGAAAGCATTTTTGGAGATGTTGTAGATACCACAGGTGGTAGGTCTACATTTAATGTGTTCAAATACATCCTTTATATTGCAGCTTTTGGAAAATATCAGCTCATTAGCACTTTGGGGCTTTTTAGCACAGGTTTTCTTTCAAGTATTTCTCATAGTGGGAAGATCCAGAGGTCTTGACGTCAGTTCTGGCTAGAACCTGATGTCCACAGGGCTTGTCTCAGAGCACAGATGTTTCAAAATTGCTCCACTATTTTTTTTTTTTTTTTTCCATTAGAAAGAAAGAATATGCTTAGAGTTTTTATACTTGAAAATGAAAATTTTACATTTCTCAGAAAACAAGACTTAATATCTTAAGTGATTTTGCTTCTTCAGTAAATGTATCTTAATTTAAAAAATATTTAGCTATTTTTATTAAAACAAGAGAAAAATACTAAGTAAGAACATATATTTTTTTGCAGTGTTGAGATACAGAAATAAATAGAGGGCATAATAAGTACTTGCTTGTTAGGTGCAAAATACGTGTCTCTGTGGTTTTGTGTGCGAAAATATATCAGTCAAGACTGAAATCAGTCTCTATACCAATATAGAAAACTATATAAAGGATTCACAAGTATTTGTGCTTAAACTGCCCTGCTGAAAAGACCAGCATGTGTTGTGTTTTGGATTCTGATCAAAGTCAAGATGAAATTAAAATGAACCCTATTTACTTTCTTGGCCATGATCTGTCATGGTTTTCTAAAGAAAGAAAAATGCTGCTAACTCTTTGTTACAAATGTTACTTGCTCCACCTCTAAAACTCATCTTGGCCTTGTAAACTGTGTTCTGCACAGTGTTATTTTAGTCAGATTATTGAAAATAAGTAGACAGTCAGTAATACAATAAAAACAAAATAGCAAATTACAAACACTTGGACAAACACAATAGAAAAAAGATACAAATGAAACAAACAGTGCTTAAAGTTTTACATGCAAGTCTATGAGTATTCAGCTAACAGAAATGAATAATCAAATGTAATATAAAACACAGCATAGTCTTCACTGTAAGAATTAAACTTGCTTTGATTCTTATTAAAGCTACAAATGTTCTTCAGTTTAATGACATTAAAGACACGCAGCAGCTGGAATATTAGGCTGCTGTCACTTTAGGACCAAATGCACGGATTCATTATACTGATACACATCCAGTTCCCTTTCGTGCTTTTAATAACTATTTTTAATATCAAGCACATCCAATTTTACGAAAATCATGTTACATAATTTTATTAATTTGCACATTAAGTTCGGCTTACTGGAATGCGGCACAATAACGGTTTTATCTCGATTATCATTTTTTTTTTATAATCGTTGGAAGCCAAAATCTAAAATTGATTTTGACTAATCGCACAGCCCTTATATGTCTATATAGATTTTAGTTTTAATTTATTTAGTTTTAGTTATTTTAAAACTTAAGCTAAACTTAAACTAAACGAAAATAAGAAATTCTGCCTTGGCATCTACCTGAAATAAAATGTTTATATATATATATATATATATATATATATATATATATTTGATTTTATTTCAGTTAATGTTTATTTTATTTCAAATAATGAAAATGAGTTTTTTTTTAATGCTTTTAGTTAACAGTAAAAATCCTGGTTCATCTTTCATATCTCTCCTCAAAGCAGCACTGACCACTATAAACAAGCTTAGAAATTCATGCTGGTCTTTTCAGCACGATCGTAAGCGATTCTTCCATCAATGGGTCCACCATCCCTTTCATTTGTGATGTGGTTGACTTTCACAGATGCGTGTGAAAGGAACAGTTACTGATGTCCAGCTGAAGAAACTTCGTCCCAACACGGCCTACAGTGTTTCCGTCTTCGCCCTGCACGGCGATTACGCCAGTAACCCTCTCACTGATCAGGGGGTGACCCGTAGGTGGCAGTAGGGCTTTCTTCCCCTCAGCAGGGATGTTTTGCAGCGTATCAGATTCTCATCGTTTGTCTGTTTTTTTTTTTTTTTGAATCTCTCCCCTCTCTATAGTGCCTCTTCCTCCATCCGGTGAGTTGAGGATTATGGATGTTACTCACAGCACCATGCAGCTGGACTGGGATGCTTCGCCCGGCGCCGTTCGTAAATACATCATCACTTACAAGCCAGAGGAAGGAGAGGCGAAGGAGGTAAGGCCATAACCCATACCTGCAAACTCATCGGCAGAAACTGGCCCTTCAAGAGATTTGTGATTAAATGAATGTATATCTAAAGGGAGCTGACTGTCTTCAGCAAAGTTTTGATGGCAGTTTCTTTCCATCTTACCTCCGTATGATGCCTAATTAAGTGTACACGGATATTGTGTACACAGATAACTGGGGTAACCGCTGTATTTCTGCTTTTAAGTTTGACCTACTGTCAGAGAGTTCAGGCCAATTAGGCCGAAATGTGAGGTTTATCATTTTATAAAAAAAAAATTTTGTAAAAACTTGCATTATTTGAACTGTAAAACTGTTTAAAAATTATATATATATATATATATATATATATATTTTTACAGTCATTTAGTTTTTACAGTAATTTATCATGTTACTATAGACATTGGTGTTGTTTTAAAAGAAGGTTGCTACCTAAATGACATGTAATTCTTTTCTAATATCAGAATTTTCCAAAACAGCTTCAACTGCTGAATCCAATCATTTTTTAGAGAAATCACTGGTCGGAGTTTGAGAAAGCATAAAGGGCATTTATTTCAATAAGTTTCAGTAAGAGGGTTTTGATGGTCTAATAGCCAAATTAAAAAGTAATTTGTACATGTAATATTTATATTTTCTGATGAACCACATGCTGCCTGCTGTCCATGTTTTGAGTAGCGCTGAACTTGGGATTAATTGTGTGGACAGCTTATCAGCTGTTAAACAACAATCTTGTTTTCAAATGTGCAAAGCCTTCCTGGGTCACTGTGGAAGCCTTCCTGTGGAAAGATTCCTGTCTGTTTACACAACGCATCCAGGCAGACAACCAAGAAACAGACTCGTGTTGATGGATTTGGGACCTTTTACCATATCAGCAATTACGTTACACAATTCAGTGGAGACAGCAGCTGCCGAGAGAGTACAGCTGCTCTCCAGGGCTTCGGTCATGGCGATCATCTACCAAAGATTGCGAGAACAGAGAGTCGACAGAAAAAGATGGAGTTTTGAGTGGCATGCAGCAGTCCAGTGCTTTGGGATGTGTGTTATATGGGTGGGTTTTTTCCCTATGATTTTTTTTTAACTCTCAGTGGCAGTTTTGGCATCAGTGCTTTTCCACATCCTGGGACATTAATCATGACTCAATGCTGCTCATAACTCTTCATTCTGGGATGAAAAGATGAAACAAACATGCACACAAATGTGGGCCCAGGTGGATCGAAGCCTGAGAAGCCCGACAGATGGTGGCAGCTCCTGTTACCTGACAGATGATGAGGAAGATCCGCTACTGGATCAAAGATCAAGATTCTGCAGGAACTTTAAGTGCTATTGAGACACCGTTGTTCCTCTTAATGTCAACCCCTCTCTAGCAAAAAATCCATCACATGCGTTGCCACATTGTCTATCCAAACTGTGAGTGCTTGCTGAGGAGATCAATAATACCTGGACAGAGCTGTCCATTAGTTTTCTGCCAAAAATGCACACAGTCCCAAGCCCTTCGCTAGCGAGTATCCTGTCGGTGCATGAGATGTCGCATCAAAGGCAGCAGACAGGGAAAAATGTAACTCCATTTGTTGATTTTTAACAGCTCTCTTGGTAAAACACCAACTATCCATCCATTCGTTCTCCAAACTGCTTGTCCTATATAGGGTTGCAGAGATGCTGGAATTATCTTCTCTATATAGAAATATTTGCTCTTTATATATTGCTTTATGTTGGTTTTCAATAGATAAAGATGCTTTTTGCCCACAGAATGTTGTAATTACAGCACCTACCGGCCAGTGCTGGGTACCTCTGTAGTAGGGCTGGACGATATGACCTAAAATCAAAATCTCCATTAATTGAACATTTTACCTCGATTACGATTAATGAACAATTTTTTTTTTGCCCTCATAGTTCACTGACAAGGTTTGTACTGTAAATATGCAACTATTAAAGGTATTTTTTCCTAATGAAAGAGTGCTCCGACATAGCTCACTTTCAGCAGTCATTTTATCTATGGTTTGTAACATTTCTTACAGATTTCTGCTCATTGTAAATCAGATACAGATAAATTAGCACAGTACCAGTGCATTTATTTGAATGCATTAATGAGAGAGCGATTGCGTGTGAATTCGTTTCTAAGCTACTATTTTGAGTTTCTTTCTAAGCTACTTTAGCGATAGTTGACAACGAGTTTCTGCGTTCCTGTCTATGTGCACAACCTTCAAGTAATGTGCGATCTAATGTATGTGTGAGTGTCCGTGTGCCACAATGCATCAGTGCAGCAGCTCAATATAATAATACACATCCGATGGTCTAAAATTGCTTGAATGTCCAAACTGGCAAGCATTAAAAGGTTAGTTCACCCAAAAATGAAAATTCTGTCATTAATTACTCACCCTCATGTCGTTCCACACCTGTAAGACCTTCGTTCATCTTCAGAACACAAATTAAGATATTTTTGATAAAATCCGATGGCTCAGTGAGGCCTGCATCGCCAGCAATAACACTCCCTTTTTCAATGCCCAGAAAGCTACTAAAAACATATTTAAAACAGTTCGTGTGACTACGGTGGTTCAACCTTAATATTATAAAGTGACGAGAATACTTTTTGTGTGCCAAAAATAACAAAATAGTGACTTTATTCCACAATATCTAGTGGGCGATTTCAAAACACTGCTTTTGATTCAGTGGTTCAGAGCGTGTATCAAACTGCCAAAGTCACATGAACTATTGAAGTTTCAAAACACTTACAACGTAACGAAGCCTTGTTTACTGAAATCATGTGATTTTGCCGCTCTGAACCACTGATTCGAAACAAATGATTCGTAAAGCTTCGAAGCTTCATGAAGCAGTGTTTTGAAATCGCCCATCACTAAATATTGTGGAATAAAGTCCCTATTTGTTATTTTTGGCGCACGAAAAGTCTTATCGCTTTATAATATTAAGGTTGAACCACTGTAGTCACATGAACTGTTTTTAGTAGCTTTCTGGGCATTGAAAAAGGAAGTGTTATTGCTGGCGATGCAGGCCTTACTGAGCCATCGGATTTTATCAAAAATATCTTAATTTGTGTTCCGAAGATGAACAAAGGTCTTACGGGTGTAGAACGACATGAGGGTGAGTAATTAATGACAGAATTTTCATTTTTAGGTGAACTAACCCTTTAAAACACATACAATTGAGAAAGTGTAGTGAACATGCAAGTGAAAGTGATTTGGCTTCAGGGCTCGCGTGTTGTCAGAGACACAACGCGGCTCGGCTCTCTGTGTCACAGAAAACAGCTCATGAGCACTGAAGTGAGGTGTTTTTTATATTGTTGTTCTTGAATAGTGTAAAATCACTTGAATGTTCAAACATGCAAGACTTTAAACACATACAATTGACAAACTTTTGTGAGGACGCAAGCGAAAGTGATCTCACTTCGGGGTTCGCACGCTGCCTGTGTGTGTTAACTCAGCATTTGAGTTCGCCTCCATGTTGCTTCCATGCCGCTGACTGGACGGGGCAGAGTCATGTGACGACACACGCGGTAGTATGTTTTTAAGGAGAAAGTATTAACAGGATTAAAAAACTAAAATAACCGACATGGGAAAATTACTTCGGTTAGAGGTTCTGAATTTCAGTTTCGTTTACTTTTTAATTAATCATCCATTCCCATTTAGACACTTATAAGCAACCGACTTATTCGAGATCTTTTTACCACAAGGTGGTATTACTGATGTATTTTATGTCGTAGAATAAAACGTGAGATTGTGGTCACCACAGACCTTATCTTAATCTAATAGTTTGTGTTACTGACTATGAAATTTGGAATCAGTATTCAGATTTATCATTTGTAAGTAATCTACCCATCTACTCAGCTAACTGACAATGCTAACCTGCCAAACCTTGACCTCCTGCTGCTGCCGAGTCTTTTTGTGTGGATTGCGTGGTTATAACTGCACTTCTCATATTTCAATTTAGCTTGAAGTTGACGGAGATGTTACGTCCAGAGGACTGGATAATCTCATTTCCCAAACAGAATATGATGTGGCTGTGACTCCGGTTTATGATGCTGGCACCGGAAACCCAATGCTTAACCAAGCCACCACAGGTAACAGTGTAAATCTCTGGCCTAATACTTGATTTTTAAATGTTTCATGGTTTGTATTGTAACCCAAAACTCAACTTCTCTTCCTGGTTGGTTTAGATGTTGTTCCTGCTCCGAAGAACTTGAGGTTCTCTCAAGTGACCCAGACCAGTTTCAGGGCTCACTGGGAGCACGGCGCTCCTGATGTCGCCCTCTACCGCATCGGCTGGACCAAGAGTGGAGAGAGCAACTTTCAATATGTAAGACATCAGAGACTGAACTTGAGCTCTGATTCATCAATAAATCTCCTCCCTGAAAATTCATAAATAATACATGCAATCAGAAGTGTGAAGTATTTAAGTAATAGTATTTCACTACTTTTAAGAATTAAAGAGATAGTTCAACTTTAAAAAGATGAGGGTGAGTAAATGATGACAGAATGTTCATTTTTGGGTGAACTAGTCTTTTCAGATAGAGACTGAACTATTGTAATGCATTTTTATAATAACCATTGCTACACGGTTCATGATTAGTCTTGAATATTCGTCTAAAAATAACTCTATTCAAATTTCATACCACTGTAAAATCGTCTGCTGCTAATTTTAGCTGAAAATATTCAGGTAACAGGTTTCAGGATATTGATTTTAGTTGAACATCTGCTGTTTCATAGTCAGAACAATGAGGAGAAAAGTGATTTTTGACAGGTTTCTTTACAAAGTTTTTAAAAATATTATAAATATTATAAAATACACCAAAATACTAAAATGAGAAAATCTACTGCTTCTTGTTTTCAAAAGCTAAGAAAAGTTATGTTTAATTTTTTAACTTTTAAATACTTAAGTACAGTTAAATGTGGATATTTTTTACTTTCACTTTCAGTATTTTGAGTTTTCAGTTTTTGTCATTTTTATACTTTAAAAAAAAAAAAAAAAATGTCTATATATTATTTATCAAATTTAATTTCAGTTTTAGTTATTTTAGTGCATCAACTTAAACTGTTTTTTTATAATCTATTTTATTTTATCATTTTTTATCAGTTGACATTTATTCTTATTTCAAGCAACTGATATGTTTCTTTTATGGTTTTAGATCTAGTGTTAGTTAACTATAATAACCCTAATTTCACTCAAGTATTTTTTTTTTTTTTTTTGGGGGGGTAGGTAGTTTTAATTGAATAAAATGTTTGACATAATATCTATTCTTTACATGTACGATTTCTCAGTACTTTTTACACCGCTGCATGCAATAGTGATTGTTAGTATCTAGCAATAGTAAGTAGCAATAGTTTTGTTTGTATCTCAGTATTTGGTAAATGGTAATAACACGTTTAGCAGATGTACAGTACTGTATGAGTCTAATACCACACTCTTCCTCAGGATATCCTGAGCAATGAGGACACCACTACCGTTCTGCAGAACCTGGAGCCGGACACCCTCTATGAGGTTTCTGTCACTGCCATTTACCCTGATGAGTCCGAGAGTGAAGATCTTTTAGGCACTCAGCGCACATGTAAGAAACCACAAAATCCATATTAATAAACTTGAGTTTTTTCATTTACTGTACTTCAGCCACCACATGTGAATTTGACAAACATTTTTTTTTTTCTCTCCGTACTCAGTGTCCAAAATTGTTACACCTGGTGAGTCTGTTATTTTCCAGATACAACATTTGACATTTGGATGCCATATGGATATAATTATGTTTTAGAATGCAAAACTGAAATATCAATATTTTTTCTTATAGCTCCCAGTGGACCTCCTCAAAACCTCCAGGTGTTCAACGCAACCACCACTTCCCTCACCGCCAAATGGGATCACGCTCCTGGACGAGTCCAAAACTACAGAATTACCTACGTACCAGTCGCAGGAGGAAGATCACAATTTGTAAGGAACATTTCAACTTTTTTTTGTTGATATTATCTGGTTGACTGAATTACAGGTGATGTGTATTATTTCCACTAGTGCCAACAAACGAAATTACGAACATGTTTCCCAGCACCAACAGTATCTGTGCTGATTAACATTTGGAAAACACTGATATTGACTGCTTCTGAATGTGATTTAGAATAGAATAAAATAGAGTAGAATACTTTTTGTGCGCCAAAAAACAAAATACTGACTTTATTCAACAATATCTAGTGATGGGTGATTTCAAAACACTGCTTCATGAAGCTTTGAAGCTTTACGAATCTTTTGTTTCAAATCAGTGGTTCGGAGCACGTATCAAACTGCCAAAGTCATGTGAACTATTTAAATTTCGAAACGTTTATGATGTAATGAATCTTCGTTTACTGTAATCACGTGACTTTGGCAGTTGATACACTCTGAACCACTGATTTGAAACAAAAGATTCGTAAAGCTTCGAAGCTTCATGAAGCAGTGTTTTGAAATCGCCCATCACTATTGTTGAATAAAGTCATTATTTTGTTTACAAAAAGTATTCTCGTCACTTCATAACATTAAGGTTGAACCACTGTAGTCACATGAACTGTAACTTTCTGGGCGTTTGAAAGTGTTAATTATCTTACTGTCAATGCAGGCCTCACTGAGCCATCAGATTTTATCAAAAATATCTTAATTTGTGTACTGACATGGAACGACATGAGGGTGAATAATTAATGACAGAAATTTCATTTTTGGGTGAACAAACTCTTTAAAGATGAAGATGTGACTAAAATGTAAAACTTTTATCCTGTGGAGATAGATTAGTTATTACATATAGACTTTTTTAAGTTAATTAATTAGTCAATTATTGAGGTTATAAAAACTGCACCGTTCAAAGGTTTGGGGTCAGTACACATTTTTTTTTAAAGAAATTAATACTTTTTTCAGCAATGATGAACAGTAAAGACATTTATAATTGTACAAATGATTTCTATTTCAAGTAAATTGTGCTTTTTTGCAGCAAAAATCAGCATATTAGAATGATTTCTGAAGGATCATGTGACACTGAAGACTGGAGTGATGATGCTGAAAATTCAGCTTTGATCACAGGAATAAATTACATTTTAAAATATATTCAAATAGAAAACAGCTATTTTAAATTGCAATCATATTTCACAATATTACTGTTTTTGCTGTATCAAATAAATGCATCCTTAGTGAACAAGAGACTTCTTTAAGCCTGGCACACCCAAAACCACTCTCAAACCAACAAACCAGGCCAGACTTGGAGACCGGCAAATCTTAGGCTGTTTTAAGATGTTTTTGTCTTCAGGATCAGCTATCATATTGTTATTTTCCATGTTTTAATGGTATCTAAGTGGGTGCAGAGGTGTTGTATTTCTGTACTAAAATCATTGCAGTGATTTTTTCCGCTTCTGTTTTCTTCATCAAGAAGGCAGATTTACACTGGCAGCCGTCACAGAAATAACAGCATAAAACTGCACGCTGATTTGCTTTGCTGAAAAACAGTCCTATCTGCAATCACATTTGTGATGTGCTGTTCCTGACATTAATGCAGTTATCCAGCATTGCTGAGGATTGCTTAAGCTTATTTAATGGAATATTCTGGGCTAAAAACGAAAGCTCTATCAGTGACATGCTGTTTACCAAAGAAAATTCATCGCTTTAAACTCAGAGTAAATGTAAATGCATTGCAGTTAATGTGCTGTTTGTTTGCTTTATCTAGCTGGGAAATGGGCAAGGATTATGTTGGTGACACTTTACAATAATGTTTCATTTGTTAACATTAGTTAACTACTTTAGTTAACATGAACTAATAATGAACTGCACTTCTAACTAGAAGTGCTGAGACCTTACTGTAAAGTGTTACCAATTTCAGAAACAAATTTCCACAATAAACACAATTCATTCTCTCTGTCACAGACACAGATTGGAGGAAAGAAAAACACCGTTATTCTGCAGAAACTGACTCCAGATACTCCCTACTCCGTCACTGTTGCTGCAATCTACGCAAGTGGAGATGTCAAAGACATTTCTGGCCAAGGAAAGACATGTAAGTGACCAACACATGATTTTACCACATTCACAGGACCTGTTGGTTACCCAGCTACATTAATGCATTTTCCAATAGTATGTAAATTACATAAATGAGGTCATTGTTGACATGCTGAATAGAGTTTTATGTGTGTTCCCATAGTACCACTGGGCAATGTGAGAAACCTTCAGGTCACGGACCCCACAGTCAGCACTCTGAATGTGCGTTGGGAGCCGGCTGAGGGGAGCGTACGGCAATACAGGATTTACTACCAGCCCGTCACAGGGGGCGCAGAAGACATGGTACGTCCCATGGCACCTCTAAACTGTTATATCATGTTCCGGGTCAATTTGACCCACGACACATTTTTGAGCTGTCAGAAATACTGGCAAAACTAAGATGTTCTTCTTGAAATCCACTTCTTGTTTAGGGTCATGAACATGCCTGGTGTTGTGGAATGTGTGTTATGATTGTGATGTTAGTGGGTCAGTTTGACCCGTAACTTTAATGGCTAAAAGCAGGTGCACAGAAAGAAAAAAAAGTATTTTGTTATGTCAGTCTCTCAACTACCCTTTGAGAGTAGTTACATTTAGGCATTTGGCAACGCTTTTATTCGAAGAAATGTATGCTGTTTTGAAGGTGTTTTAATTTTAACAGTTCGTGCATGTGAATTTTGCTGGGAATCGAACCCATTGTTACACCAAGCTATGCTGTTTATGCATCAAGAAAGCACAATAAATAAGTTCACTTATTAATTAAAATGTAAATACATTATACTGTAATAATACAGTAATAATATTCACATTTTGTGTAAAACAAGTTTTTAAAAATGCAGTTAAATGCAGTTTTAAAAATCATATATTCTCATGGTTACACTTAATTTTAAGGTGTCCTTGTTATAGTGTAATTATACATTTAAGTACTGAGTAATATTAATCAACAACCTGTACTTACTATAGGGTTAGAGTTAGGATTAGGCTTAGTTTAGTGTTAGTTGCATGTAATTATGCATAATTTATAGTTATTACTATCGTAACTACATGTAACAAGGACACAAAGAGTTACCATTCTCATTTTTTTGTAATGTATGAGTAGTATTAATGTTAAAGGGTTACTTACCTGAATTTTTTAATAGTGTGATTTTTGGCTAATTGTATTGAATCCAATGGCATAACTTTGTTTTAAAAAGTGGGTGGGGCAGGAATGTGTGTGGTGGTGGTGGTGCTATTTAATATGATAGTTTCATCCTTAAATCTACTATAATACAATATATTGTTAGTCTCAAAAGTGTTTGCATTAGACAATTAATACGTGTATCCGCATTTATTATTAGATTGTCCTAATGGACTAGTGGTAGAAGTTTTGTTCAGCGTGCCAGAGGTTCTGGGTTCTAATCCACCCTCGTATCATTTATTTAATTTTTTTTCTCATGAAAACCAAAGATGTTCTTCAGTGATTGTATATCAAGAGCAGGGACAGGTTTATGTGCATTTTGTTTTGTGATTTTACTGAAACGAGTCTCCGCAACAGTGTTAAGCGATAGATTGAAGCGCTCATCCGTGTGAAGACTGCGCAGTGTGCACAAGTGCCAAGAGAACACTGTTGCGCCACTGATAACAGCGTCATATCGCCTATTATTTAACACAAACGATAATCAACTAGAGAGGTTTCTTTTGTATTAGTATACATCCATTCCGCGAGATGTTTCAGAAAGTGGTGGGGACAATATCGACCCTGGCAAAAAGTGGTGTCCCACCCGTCCCACCTGCAAATTACGCCGACGATTGAATCTAATTAGAAACAGAACATAATGATTGTACCCAGAAATTTAGCATTATCAATGATTAAGCAATGTTCTCCACAGGCTTTGCTTCAGGACTGAGATTTAATAGCAATGTAACAGATGCACAAAATCCCATAGACTCACATTGAAGGCCAGAATATCACAGAGACTCATGGTTGTACTCTTTTGACTCTTTTGACCAGTAAGCACCCTCCATGCAACACCAAGACAACCACTTGGACAAGTGCATAGAAATGTACTGCAGTAAATACACCTTAGCAACTACGTAGCAACATTTTGTCTACCATTCAAAGCATTGTTCCAGTGACTTTTGCAGAGACCAGACAAAAAAAATTAAAAACCTGTTATTTTTATTTAATGTTCTCTTAGGTTCAGGTTTCTGGAGCCACTACCAGTTCAGTTCTGAAGAACCTGCTGTCCGATACGGAGTACACAGTAACAGTAGTGCCAGTATACGCTCCTGGAGAGGGCAAGCGCATGTCGGAGAATGGAAAAACATGTGAGTTGATGTGGCTTCTTCTTATTTTAGCATGATTGGAAAGCAAATAATTCCCATAGTCATCCATCATATACTCCCCAATCACAGAAAACCTTTTGCCAAAGATTTAAATCCCGAAAGTGCAAAGTGTAGTTTTCTGGCTTTTCCATTTTGAGTTTTGTACTTATAAATAGAATCTCAGAGACTTGAGTCAGCTTTATTGGATTGATCACCAAGGGAGGAATGCCGATGTGCTGGCAACCCCTTAAATGTGACTCCAGTCTGGGCTTAATGAGCCTTCTTTATGAGGTGTAATGACTCGAGATGCTGAAGTGAGGGCTACAAACAATCTATTTCACCAAATGGAAAACCCAGGGAGGTGCAAGGACATAAAAGCACCCTTATTTACTGCTGTCAGCTCAATGCTCCTCATGTCAGAGTCAAACTAACAGGTTTTTGTTGGCGTCACTGTTTTTCCACCAGTGGTTGTTTGCTTCCCATCATTTGCATTATTTTGTTTTTCCAGTTTTCTTTGTGTGACTGTGCCATGTTAATGCAAGTGTTAGTTTTGTATCAGGGTTTTTGTTGTTGGAAATCTAAAGCCCGTTTCATATGCTTTGTGTTTCCATGCCCCATGGTGTCATGATTCATGACGTGTTAATGAAAGGCAAGACACCCCAGGTGAATAGGGTAAATAGTTTCAAATTAGATATCACCATACTTCCCTGGTTGATTGATTACATTAAGAATTGCAATATTTTTTTGTATTATACATTTTCTGAAATGTTGTTTAAATATTCAAATGAGGCATTATCTATGAAAGCTTGTTTCCGTCACAGAATAAAAAAAAATTACAAAAGGTAATTGCGACTTTTTATCTAACAATTCTGACTTTTTTCTCACAAGTTATAAAGTTTTGTAAACTTGCAATTGCAAGAAAAAAGTCAGAATTATGAGATATAAACTTGCAATGGCAAGTTATAAAGTCAGATCACAATTCTGACATTTTCTCTACGAAATCCTAAAAAAAAAAAAAATTAAGTCAGAATTGTGAGATATAAACTCGCAATTCTGAGAAAATATCAAAATTGGACATTTATATCTCGCAGTTCTGACTTTATAACTTGCAATTGCGAGTTTATATCTCGCAATTCTGACTCTTATTCTTAGGAATAAAGTTGCAACTTTTTTTCATAATTGCAAGTTATAAAGTCAGAATTGCGTGATAAAAACTTTTTGTTCTCAGAATTGGACTTTATCCATTGTCATTACAAGTTTACATCTTGTAATTCTGACTTTTTTCCTCACAATTGTGAGATTATATCTCAGAATTGGAAGTTTATATCTTGTAATTCTGACTTCATAACTTGCAATTGTGAATTTCTGAGAAAAATAAGTCAGTTCACAATTTTGACATTTTCTCAGAATTGCGAGTTTATATCACAATTCTGACTTAATTTTTCAGAATTGTGACTTTATTTCTCAGAATTGCGACTTTATATCTCACAGTTCTGAGAAATGAAGTTGCAATTCTAAGAAAAAAGTCAGAATTGCCTTTTTTATTTTTTATTCAGTGGCAGAAACAAGATTCCATAATTATCTACAGAACACTGGGAAAATATCTTTATTTTATCTGTACACTGGATAAAGCCAACATTAAATTTGTGTTTTATTCTGTTTACATATTAGAGTCAAAGGTTTTTACAGAATGGATTTTGGATATCTCTTTTTATCAGAAAATATTGTCAAAAACACTGCCAGAATGAAATGAACTCTCACCATGTTTTTAGGAATGAAAATCAGGCGAATGATATATGAAGAAACCCCTCTTTAAAAACCTTCAGAATATAGCTATGTGAAAAGCCAAAAGCTAATATAGCTTAATGAAAATCCAAACATCCTAAAATCTCAAAATTGACCAATTCATGAAAAAAAGTTTTTGCCTGCAGTGTCTTGCCAAATTTACTACATCTAAAAGAGTGCAGCTAAAATATAATGTCTTTAATTATATTTTGGGGCATAATGTACCTTGGATATTCCCCAGAGTTGTCAGATTTCTTGAGACTAACCCAAATGCTGTGTATCAACCGTATTGAGTAGGCTCTGTTTTAGTTTAAAGACCATTTAACCAAACATGAGACAGATCTCTTTTGACCCTTTTGAAATGTATAATTTGATTCTGTAGTGGTTGATATTTAAACTTCCGTTGCTACTATTTTGTTTAGACCTGTACGTAGGAAATCCTCTTTTTCAGAGTCTTGTAAATAGTTGTAAATTTCTTTACCTCTTTAACCACTCTAACCACTCACTCCTTTTACTGTCTTTCGTTTTATGATACTGCTCCCGCTCATGTCTGTAACAGTGGTGCGGACCCCTGCCAAGAACATCCAGGTTTACAACCCCACCACAAACAGCCTGAACGTGCGTTGGGAGCCGGCCTCCGGAGAAGTGCTGCAGTACCGCGTCGTCTACGCCCCCCTCTATGGAAACCAGCCCTCTGAATTTGTAAGTCCTTGTCGTTAGGCTCACGTGAGAGGTCGTACAGGAAATACCGCCGTGACAAATGTCAGTCTCTGGACCTTTTGAGCGCAATGGTCTGTTTGCAGTCTGTCCCTCTGCATAGATGTTTGTGTTTTTAATGTCATGTAATCTTGTTCTCACATGAACTTCATTGCCTGAGAGGGATTTTCGCAAAGCTCAGA